>JAZKJV010000510.1:0-447667 GCA_037367405.1 Ottelia alismoides | reverse complement strand
CGTAAGCCTTCGTAAAATCCACCTTCCAAAACATCGCCATCATCCTACGCCTCTTCCAGTCCGCAGTCGTAACTAAGCAATCACCAATCTGTCTCCCGAGAACAAAAGCCGACTGAAACGAAGAGATAATGTGTTCAAGTACCCTGATCAATCTGACAGCCAAGACCTTTGCTGAAATCAAATATAGAACATTGGACAGCGCGATCGGCCTGAAGTCCTCAATCATATCTGTCGTCTCACACTTGGGAAGTAAAAAAATTAGAGCCTTATTGAGCATATTAAAACCCGCATTGCCATGCCCAAACTCCAGCAGAATCTCCAGTACAACAACTCCCACAAGGTCCCAGAAGTCCCTGTAGAAGGATACCGAAAAGCCGTCTGGCCTCGGAGCACCATCAACATTCAGACTCCACACTGCGGCCTTCAACTCCTCCATAGTGAAATCATGTACCAAGCTAGCGACCTGAGTAGAAGATGATTGCGTGGCTCCCAGACCTGTCCATCTCCAATGTTTGCTCGGGCCCCTCACAGAGAAGTCATGGAAATAATCTGCCACCACCCTTCCCATCTCTCTGTTGCCAACAACCCGAATGTTGTCAATAGAAATCGAGCGAATGGTGTTACCCCGGTGCCTCCCACTAGCGACTCTGTGGAAGAAAGATATATTTGCATCACCCTCCTTGATCCAGTTGTGCATAGCTCTCTATTTCCACTCCACCACCCGCTTTCTGTACTCGTCTGCAATCACCTGTTGAGTCTCATCTCTAAGCCCCAACTCAGCACATATAAGGGCTTGTCATCCTCCAGGACGTCAAGCTTGCTAACCACCTCCTCAGCCTCCACCATGGTTGCGCGGCGAGCCTCCCTACAGTCCCGCTTGAACTGGAAGAGGCGAACACGCAATGACGTCAGCTTCTGAACGAATCTCGACGCTGCGAACCCGGAGGCCGACGTAGAGGTCCAATGGGTCGACACCAGGTTGCAAAACGAACCCTCCAGCAGCCATGCCTTTTCATAACGAAAGAAACCCCTCGAGTGCGAGAGATCACCAGAGTCCCAACGGATCGGGATGTGATCCGATCTCGTCCTCGATTTCCCCATAACAAAGGACAAAGGGAAAAGCTCCAACAGCTCCATAGATGCAAGAAAATGATCAAGACGGGAACGAGAATCCGAATTCCTCCAAGTATACTTCGTGTCCGTAGCGTCGAGAACCTCGAGTTCCAAAGAGTCCGTAAACTCCGCAAAATCCACCGAGCCAGGATCCTGGCCACCCCGTAATCGCGGCCTATCGGAAGAAAGAAACGTGACATTAAAGTCACCCTAAATCAGCCACGCATAGCCCGGAGAAGCCGTCCTAGCCGCCCTCAGATCCGACCATAGTTGATAGAGCGATGAATGATGACACGTGCCATAAACGTAGGAAAGAGAGATCATGGTATTCATGCAAGACATTTCAAGATGATCGTGAGGGCATGGGTTCCCTTCAACTCTGTATGGAACACGAAAGCAGAGCTCTTCCATGTAACAAGCAAGCCACCCATCGAACCTGAAGTCTCAGTTGATGGATACTCGTTTAGCGAACCCGCATCGAAAGAGCGCCAAATCAAGTCCGAGATAGAATCCAACTTTTTCTCCTGCAGGAGGACAATATCGCAGCCCCATTCTAAGAATCTCGATCCCAGAGTCTTTCTCTTCAACGGGTCACCCAGACCGCTCACGTTCCATGATAGAAGTTTCATTTAGAACATGCGCTTAACCCTTGCATGCGTACCACACCCACATTCTCCGCAATAAGGGCTTTCTGATCAAAGACAATCGGAGGTTCTGCAACGACAACCATCGTGCGCTTCCTTCTTATGTATCTTTTCTCGGACCTTTATCAATCCCCGAAGCAGAGATAACGACCGTTTCTTCTGAGCCACCAGCTAAAACTGGGAGGCTGACGTTCCGTACTTCGCGTGAAGACTCCTCCGGATGTTCCAAGGGAAGATCCCCCGCACAACGTCGGGAAAAGTTAGCATACAAGGGCTGGGCAAAGGCACACTGGCCAGGAAGAGTGTGAAGTGGCTGGATTGATCAGGGGGGCTTGACTTGTCGGGAAGTCGGGGCTTCAACCCAGCGAAAGAGCCGAAAAGTAGAGGGCCAGAGCGACCTTGAAGATGGGATGGGCCAGCAGCCCAGGTACCTGATAGGCCAGCAAGGAAGGATCCTCTTCTCAAACAGCGGGTCAAGAGCACCTTCATCCGATATAGCAGACAGAATCAGGCCCATTCGCCCTGGTAGAAAACAAGGAAAGGTCCATGCTCCAGATCCGAACCCGAGGGTCCGACTTCAAAAGAAATCGAGAAAATGAAAATGGGGGAGGACCCACCAAATCATTGCGCAGGAGATCAAGCGCTTCAACAGGAACATTGGAAAGCCAAAGAGGCGCCTCGAAAACCCCCACGCCGCATGCATCAGAAGCAACGCCATAGATGGTTGCAGACGGCCGCTCAGCTCCCGGGGAAGAAGAGGAAGAGACGTCCCCGAGCACCGATGGCGGCGACGGGGGCAAGGGAGTTGAAATGAGGATTTGGAGGCGAAAGGAGAACCGATCGACGTCCAAAGAACCCTTCGAGACGCATGGAATGTCAAAAGGGCACTTCATCGCTAACCAAGTGACCTCTGGGTCCAATCCCAGAGCCGTGTCATCGTCCAAGACCCGGATCACCGAGCCTAAATGCCTCAGTGGCGGGCCCAAGCAGCGACGGTTACGGGATAGGAAGGGGACCCCTCGTACATGCGCAACACGCGCGACGGACCCATCAAAAGAGCCTTCTGCAAATCGCGGGAACCTCCAACGAACGGCACCCCCAGCAGATCCCAGGAGGGTTTTAACCTGTTGTCCTGATAAGCGCAAGCACATCATCTTCTAGCACATTCTAATCGTCCAGGGCACATTCTAACACATTCGGAACAAAACACCTGAGGTGTCGATTGATACATTATTTTTTAAATAAATTGTAATCTTCCCATTTTTAATTAATTTTGATTTTTTAATAATTATTTAAAAAAATCCCTTGGAGGGAAGTGTTAAAAAAAATCTCCAGTACTATGAAAGATAATAAGAGAAAATATAAGAATATTTGCACCAGCATCCCTAACATCTTATCCAATTAAATCCTAAAGCCTATTGTCATTCTAATCAGGCCACGATACCGGTAATCGTACATATATATAGGATTTAATGGGGTTGCCCCTTTAGGGCAGCTAACATGGTTGCCCTGCCTTCTATTTTCGGTATTTTTTTATTTTTTGAAAAATATCGCCATGTATATTCATACATATATCCCTTCAATATGTCAATCGAATTTCGTCAGAAACAGAGACTCTTATGTCCTCCATCTAGAATAGGTAATTTTAATTGTCTTAAAATTGTTGTAATCGTACATATTCTAATAGACGGCATAAGAGTCTCTATTTCTGACAAAATTCGAATGACATATAGGAGGGACATAGGGATGAATATATATGGTGATATTTTTCAAAAAAACATCGAAAATAACACGGGGGCAGCCCCCATTAATCTCATATATATGGTTATATGGGGATTTCCCCGCCCCTATTTTTCGTCATTTTTTTTTGAAAATATCGCCATGACTATTCGTCCCTATATCCCTCCTATATGCCATTCGAATTTCGTTAAAAACAGAAACTCTTATGCCCTCCATCTAGAACAGGTACGATTACAACAGTTCTAAGATCATTAAAATTATCTGTTCTAGATGGAGGGCATATGAGTATCTGCTTCTGATGAAATTCGAATGACATATAGGAGGATATAGGGATGAATATACATGGTGATATTTTTCAAAAAAAAATAAAAAATTGTGAAAAATGGGGTGGGAGCAGCCCCATTTTTCCCCATGTATAATATATAGGGATGTACCGTACGAGTTAATAAAATTACAGGGATCGTGAGATAATTACAATATTATAGGGATTTTGATGTAATTGGGACGGTTTTATGTGTCATGGTGTAAAACTCTCTGCAATATAAAAAGACAACAAACGGTACTTGGCGATAAGGTGAATCGCTCATCGGGTTCTTATCTATTTGACCAAATTTATTATTAATTATTTCTTCATTTTTCCTCCTCTATCTTTTGCTGTGACGTGACATATGACTTCTCCACTTCCATTCCATTACTATATATTAAAGTCCGTCAAGTGATTAATTTCTTACCAGTAAATTCCGATTTTACCCTTTCGTATCACTCGCCTCCTGCCATCATTCCAAGAATGCTCACGTCAATTTCAACAATGCCGGCAGGACCTGTTAGATTGAGAACGGCTGAGAACTCGATTGCTGTCTCCACCCGCCCACCACTCCTTCGCCCCTTCAGCCTCCATCTACTCCCTGTACCCCACCACTCCTCCTCTCCTTGGTGATTCATCTCGCCTACTATTTGGCAACAGACCCGTTGTTGACGGGGCAGGTAGGGGTGATCGTTGAAGAGACCACCTTCACGAGTAGGAATGACCGTTATCGATGGAACTGGTAGGGTCGGGGTGATGAGTTTTAATATGTTGGAAAGATTTGATTTTTATGGTTACGGGTTGTTCTAAAGATTTGTTAGGTCAACAACGACTGAATTGTGTTACCGCCTCAACGATGGCGGCGGAGGATGAGCTCTTCCTTGAGCTCGCTCAGTCGTACTCCCACAGAGTAACACGCAGAGCAAGAGCAGGCTGTTATGCGACGACGCAAGGCGAGCGATGGCAGCAAGATTCTCCCCTCACGACGTAGCATAATTGACGAGGGTGGATGGTTTTGATGTGGTTGTCGGGCATATTTGGGATTTTCTGACAGAAAAATCCCCTGTCGCCATCTCGGTGGTTTGTTATCAACTCTACGCCCTGATCACCCCTCTTGCTTCACCTCTGCGAGACCCTCTCCTACGCCTGCGTACTCGTCACTCCTCCGCATAAAAACCTAGTGATCTCTCCTTTCTCAGGATCCAACTCCCTCATGTGCAGTGCGCCATGTTGATACTCTGTTCTCCCAGCCTTCACTCCTCAACGTCACCTCTCTCCAGCAACCCCTTTCCCAAGACCTCTGCCCCCTCCTCGATTTCAAGAAATGCGACGAACCCTCCGGTAAGGTCCTCACCATGGTCTCCCTGCAAAGATTAGATCTTTATGGGAGCAACTTTTACCGGACGATTCCAGGACGAATTATGTAACTCATGGTCTTGAGTATCCTCAATCTCTCACGTAATGTGTTTTGCAGGGTTCCTAGCAGGATTCAGAAGCTGGAGGAGCTAAGTGCAGTGCATTTGAGTTAGTATGGGCTCAGGGGGAAATCGGGAGCATGTTGTCCGAGCTAAGCAATACTGAGCATGTCGATTTGAATGGAAACGAGTACTGCATGTGCTGAATTTAGCGGTTTCAATCTTGAATTTCATGTTGTACATTTACTTTGCATGATTCTTAAGCATAACAAGAAAAGAAATACCAATGTCAGGAATCATAATGTTGAAATATGATACTTTGTAGGATTTTTGTATTTGTTTATGCGAATCATCATTCATGATCTTTGTGACAATTCATCATTTTAACAGGGTTCATATCTTGGTGGTGAAAAACAATTGGTTTAAAGTATGAGCACAACAAACATAAATAAGGAGGCTACTTCTTTGTTCCTGAATGCTAATATGTTCCCCATTTTTTATTAAGAAAAGTTTACTTGAAAACCTACTTATTTTCTCTTATGGTTGAGCAATGCGTCCTCATCCCCAAAATCTACTTGGTTAAGTTTTTTGGAGTCGTAAGTTTGATATCGATTTGGGTGTTTTTCATATAAATAAAATATATGTGGTTAGCAATGCATGGGGTTCTTATTATCACGTTTCTTGGATCATGTTACTATGAAAATTTTACCAGAGAATTTGGTTCCTTCTTGTGAACGTGTTTTCCTTTCATTGGTCTATGTTAGTGGAGAGTGTTGCTTGATAATGCCATGTAGAGTGTCGGCCAAATCACAGAGTCATCCACATTCATCACAACAATTGTTCCCAGATGTGACCACGTGGCGCGGAGCGATCAATGAGCATTTCATGGACTTTCTAATGAAACGGTAACTGGAGGGTGTGAATTTACTTCTTAATGCTTCTAGACAAGCATTGCGAGCAAATAGGCCTAAGATCTATTTAATTTGTAGGGTCGTATGTTGGACTCTGATCCAAGATTTCTTATCTCAACTGGCATGTAGTCTAGCCGAACTAAAATGGATCTGAATTCAGGCCATGCCAACCTGTTTAATTTTTTTATGATGAGAGTACTAAGAATGAGCAATATATGTTGAAGGCACCTCTATTAATACATTGTATTATGAAGATGGATGTAATTGGTTTATAAAATTGTCAATTAAGACTAATGATTTGCAGATAGAAGATGAAATATTGTGTAAGGCACCTGTCGGACGGTGAAGGAATGGGTTTCGTAGAGCAGTAACGAGAAAGATGTGTGACGAAGAAAACAAGGAAATGATACAGTTGGTTATATGTGTTTTGAGAGGAAAGGGTAGATTTGTATGGGTATAACAAATACTGGATGCACACTTGTGCGTTGCATGGGAAAATAGTAATTTATCTATTTTCTATTACATGGAAAATCTTCGTTTTTCATTACATCATAAAGTGTTTGAAGACCATGAACATGTAATATATGTGTATGAGAGAGATAGATTATTTTTTTACTTCAACTATGTATTTAATGATAAATAAGTATATTTTTTATACAAAAACATATATGCATGGCTACCACTTCTTTTTGAGATAGGGCAAGAAATATGGACGTTACTTTTTACTGTTATAAACATGGCTATTTTATTCAGATTTCGAAATAAACAAAGATATATAGTACACATATTCCTGTTCATATCTATTCCTCTTTAATTACCGGGTTTAAGACTTTAACTAGCTTTCCTCCCACTTAAAAAAAATAAATTGCAGCTCTTTTTTCCCGTGCTTTAGCACGGGTTCCCTACTAGTTGTATTGAAAACCAGTGCGGCTATCGAGTCTTGGATATGACTTGTGGAAATTTGATTTACCTTTCTACAAAGATTGGAAGAATTGAAGATCACCACCCCAACCTTCCTAAATTTCATTTCTAACGAGAATGGAACTTATGGGATATGTGGTAATTTTGAGATTTATTTTAAATTATGGCATAATTCATGATTTGAACAAAGAATAATGGTAAATTAGAATTTGAATCCTCATCTATGGGTTAGATCCCAGAATGAATCCTCATCTTTAAACGATTCAGGTCCCCGGACTGTTAATGCAATGAGCTTTTGGGGACTGATGATGAATATGCCCCTGTTTAAAGTCAAAACCCAACCTCCATTCCATTCTTCTCTCTTACCAGACAAGGGCATTTTCGTCATGAGATCCAAAATTTTCGTTTCCTAAATGGTCCGGGGACCCGAATCGTTACAATTTAAAGATGGGGACCTATTATGTAATTTGACCTATATATGAGGACCCAAATTGTAATTTGCCCAAGAATAATTAAAAGGATAGATTGTTAGTCATATTTTTTTTCTTTCACTGTAAAGTGATAAAGTATAAGCATTGCAACCGAGGACATATTTTTAACTAATTTGATTATTAATAATGTATGCTATAATCTGTAACATACAGGGGTTTTGATGAAATATCACAAGAAATTTGCAAAATTATGAATATTCTTGCAAAGAAAAAAATGCGCCTCCGTCAAAGGGGTTAGGTAATGATCATTATTCAAATGCGAGGAAACTTTTGTTTTTTTTAACAGAAAAAAGCCACCCCGCGCAGTTGGCATTCAATCTTGAGGTCTTCCTAAAGCAAGAAAACTATGATGATCAGGGGAGTGTGGTATGGAAGTAAAGGAAGATTGAACCCATTGCTTTCCCTCCCCTGTGAATGCTCTCATCATCAGCTTTCCATCTACAGCATATGGAGTTCGATCTATATTGCATAACTGCCTCCAAAAATTCTAAAAAGGAAGAAAATAACTGAGCAAGAGCAACTCAACTCCGACTCGAAGAAGTTGAAATATTGCATCTTATATGTACCTGTATATATGTTTTAGATTAATTAGTAACGTTATTCTTAGCTTTCTAAAGCGAAGTCCAAACACTGTCTGTAGTTTTTAGATAAAATTTCGTGAGGTCTAGAGGAAGAACATACCAAAGTTTCCCGCTCCTAATGTGTTTGTCCCAATGTCAGGTTTGGCCTTGAAAAAAAGATGGAATGTGGTAGGAGATGACAGCCACCAATGACTTATTGTCAATCTTTACGACCTATGTAAAGAAAAAGGGTCCCACGAGTCTCTAAGGGTGCGTTTGGGTCGTGGGTTATCCAGAGGAGGATAATCCGGTTTTGTGTTTGTGTGTTTGGTTGGTGGGTTAAGGGTTGGAAGGATTTGTGTGATGTAATTGTATTGAATTTGAAAAAAGTTGATAGTTATTATGATATGATTGTATTGAAATTTGCAAAAGTGGGTGTTTGTTGTGATGCGATTGTATTGAAGTTTGGAATAGTGGGTAGAAGTTAAGTATTTTATGATTTTTAGATGATATGATGGTATAATATTTTTTATGGGAAGTGAGTGGGCCCCACTAGTAGGTTAGGAATATAGGGTTTGGGGGTAACCCACCCAAATTGGGGGTTAATCCCCCAACCGAACGGGCCCTAAAGTTACCTATAAAATTCCTCCCCTTTATACTTCTAAATTGAACAAAATAAAAATAAAGAAGAAAACCTGCAACATTCTTAACGAGAAGGGCCCAATTATCTCCTAGATATAAATTCTTGTATAGGCAAGAATTAACAAGAAGGCAAAGTAGAAAAACGGCATTATTATCCGTGTAATTAATTT
Organism: Ottelia alismoides; assembly: GCA_037367405.1. NCBI lineage: Eukaryota > Viridiplantae > Streptophyta > Magnoliopsida > Alismatales > Hydrocharitaceae > Ottelia > Ottelia alismoides. Next base: position 438,756 of record JAZKJV010000510.1, on the reverse strand, counting down.
ACCATTCATTCCTGATATTAGAAAAAAAATGCCATTTTTAAAGTTGAGGAAGAACATACCGGATCCGTTGCAGTCTCCAGTATAATATTTTCCGTCCTTGCAGAAGCACCGGAAGAGGAGACCTTCCCTTGTCGCGTTGTTGTAGCCGCAGTTCCCACCGCTCTCCTCGCAGCTCCTGCAATTTTCCATTTCCGACTTCTTCCAGATGACATCGAATCCATAGTTCATGGCTTTCCCGAAGCTTCCCGACAGATTCCCCTCGTTCAGCTGCGATCCATTGAAGACGGGCGACTCTACAGTCTTGTCATCGCACGCGCTTGAGAAGCTGGAGTACTCCGGGAGGTGCTTTCTGTCGAACACGTAGGAAGTCCCCGACACATTCCAAAGACAGGGGACGACGTTCCCCGGTGGGATCTTGTCATCTTTAAGTCGAGTGGGATCACAGTTGAAGAAGAAGACGAGGTATAGATTGGAAGGGCTGAGGTTGAGGGATGGAGTGTTGCCGAGGCTGACGTTGTGGCGTGCTTTGGGGCAATCACTACCGATTACATCGGAATCGATCAGAGAGAGGATGTTTTTGTCTGTATCGATTGCCCTTACGGTGTAGTTATCGGTGAGCGTGCGGAACGACGGCCTGGTGTGGTTGCAGGTGATCATGAATTCTCGGTACCCGCAGAAGGATGTGGATGTGGAATTAGGATTGGAAACCCAGAAGGGGTAGCGAATCTTTGTGCCGTCTCCGCAGTCGATGATGGGACAGCCAGGGATGCTGCTGTTCTTCGAACTGTAGCCATCGGCTGTGGAGACGTAGAGGAGGAAGAGGAGAGGAAGTAGGACTGTAGGCGAGACTGGTTCAGTGGTGTTGACCATCTCTAGTTAATAGGAAAGATCCCTGAGGACGAAACGGGGAAGAAAAACAGATGCGGGGGATAGGTTGTGGAGAATGCAATTAGTGCAGCTTTTCATCGTCGCCTGCCGTGGGATGAATGCATGGGGCCTACTTGGACATTGTCAAGGAGAAAATGCCTGATGACGATGTTCCAAAAGATCATACAATTTTATCAAAATTTTCAGAGTTTATTTTGGTAAATAAAAATCTTTTCTTGTTCAAAATGGTCGAGGTTGGATCACATGTAGCAATTCAGCAACCACAGTTCAGTTCTATTGGAATGGTGGCCGAATTTTTTTGTATACGGAAACATATTGGTTATATTGGTCTATTCGACGTCTTTTCAATAAGTGCATTAACAAGATAACCGAGAAAAATTCGCCTATGCCCTCATCTCGGAATGTTTTTCGTCCTATACGGCGAGGATTTTTTATTTTTGTTAAGTACCGTATAGAAGCCGCCTCTTGAGTAGGCGGGTTTTATTAAGTGAAAGCCGCCTTCTCAAGAAGCGGCTTCCATACGAAAGCTGCCTCCTTAAAAGGTGGCTTGGCTTGATATTAGACAGAAAGCGCGGCCCGTCGCCCCATGCTTCCAGAACTCCTTAAAAGGTGGCTTGGCCTAATATGAGTCTGAGTTACAGCATTTGGCCCGTAATTTTGATTGTTTACAATCTACCACCGTGGATGTCAATGAGTTCATCATTTATGATGATGACACTACTAATTCCTGCTCCTAAAGGTCCTGGCAATGCAATTGATGTGTACTTACAACTGTTAATAGATGAATTAAAAGTCTTATGGACTACTGGAATACCTACATATGATGCATGTAGGAAAAAGATATTTACATTACAAGTTGCATTGTTGTGGACTATAAATGACTTTCCCGCGTACGCAAATTTGTCTGGTTGGAGTACGAAGGGTAAACTCGCATGTCCTGTCTGTCTTGAAAAAACATATTCGACATGGTTGTCTGGAAATATGAAGCATTGCTATTTGGGTCATCGTCGATTCCTTCCACCGAAACATAGATGGCAAAGGGCAGATATTAATAAAAAATTTGACGGCTCACCTTATGGGCAACGACTTGACTTAGCTCGTGTGAATAGCAACATTATTTGGGAACAGCAATTACTTGTACGAAGCAGTTGCTTAGGACGGACAACCAAGAAAAGTTTACAGTCAGTGGTTGGAAGAAACAAAGTATTTTTTTCAGAGAGTTACAATACTGGAAACAGTTACATCTTCGTCATAATTTGGATGTCATTCATATTGAGAAGAATGTTTTTGAAAATATTTTGAGAATGTTAGATCTTTCGGGTCAATCAAAAGATAATTTAGGGACGAGACGAGATTTAATTCAACTTGGTGTACGGGAAGAACTACATCCAATTGAATTAGACAATGGACGGATTACTGTACCTGCAGCAATATATACTTTATCCAATGTTGAGCGTGATAAAATTTTCAGCTTCTTTAAAAGTTTGAAGGTATCTGATGGGTTCTAATCACAGCTGTCGAGGTGTGTAAATGAAAGAAAACGTAAGATAACTGAATTAAAGAGTCATGACTGTCATGTTTACATGGAAGTGTTACTCCCATTCGCTATTCGCGGAATTATTGACGATGCTGTCCTCCAATCATTAACAGAATTGAGTGGTTTTTTTAGATTATTGTATTCGAAGGTTTTAGATTCGTTGATGTTGAGAAAACTTGAAGAAAATATTGTTATCACATTATGCAAATTGGAGCAGATTTTCCCACCAGCCTTCTTTGACGTAATGGTTTATTTAATAATTCATCTAGCAGGTGAAACAAGAATCGGTGGCCCGGTTCAATATCGTTGGATGTATCCAATAGAAAGATACCTTCGAAAATTAAAAAATATGGTCTTTAACAAGGCATAACCCGAAGGATGCATTGCTGAAGGTTTTCTTTGTGAAAAGTGCATTAATTTCTGTGAAATTTATATGGGCGACGAAAGTGTGTGTTTCAACCGTTATGAACGAAATGACGAAGGCGAGGTCGTGGAGGAAGAGGACGAATCTAAATTATGGGTCTTTCATTCTTGTGGCAGGCATATATTCAGTGGTATACGCTGCGTAATATCCGATGACGATAGAGATATCATACACTACTATGTCTTGATGCAGTTGTCAGAAATAGACGAATTTTTTGATGACTACAATTCATTATTTAATGAGACAAATAATAAATCTGAATTCCTCAAATGTTTCCGTTCACATGTGAAACATTTACGGGAAACGGTAGATGATAGGTGGAACATTAACCTTGATATTCTTGATGCATATCATATTCTCAAGTTATGTCTTACAAGGGTTATATTGTGAATGGATACAGATTTAGAACAAACTCCGCCGACGAGATGAAATCGACGCAAATGTCGGGTGTTACAGTAAAAAAAGATTTACCTTCAGGTTTAGACGGTTATTACGGGGAAATACTTGACATAATAGAGATTAGTTTTACTCATGAATGTCGATGTGTTCTTTTTATGTGCAATTGGTTTGATGTTGATCGCGAGGGGATAGGATATCAAAGAGACAGAAATGGGATCATTTCATTGAAATAATCTGGGAAATTGCAAACAAATGAGCCTTTTACACTAGCCAGTCAGGTAAAACAAGTTTTCTATATTCCAGACAACTTAAGTGATGGATAGATCATACCCGTGAGAACAGTACCAAGAGATTTTTTTGATGTTAATGATAATGATGAGTTGCTAAATATAAACGAGGCATATCAAGCTGAAATACAAGAACATCTAGCAGAAATTGTAGATGCGGATTTTTAAAATGTAAGTTTACCATCATTTATTTTCCAATTTTTTGATGTAATATGTGAATTATATCATTGTTGTTATATGTAATTTAAATGTTTCATAATATGCAGATATGCCTCCACGTCCTAGACGCATTCGGGATGCACCGCCGGCACCACAGCGAGGGAGTGAGACCTCCGATCCTGACGGATCGAGTAGCTCAGGCAGACGTAGAGGCCTATCTCAGTGCTGAGTGTTGGACCGTCTTCGTCCTGGTGAGACACTCAGGGTGTAGATAGTTGGAGGCGATACGGTGGGGAAGAACTCAGCTGTTTTCCAGAGTTACTTGGGATAGGTGTGCAAAGCCAGGGTCCCTCTCCACATTACACACTGAGGTTTAGTGGAGCGGTTAATAAAAGATACCATTCTTCATGATTTGGAGGTATTTATAATATTAACAAACCAAATTTTTTCTTCAGTATATATATATAAACTTATTTATGTTTGCTTTTATTTCTTTGCAGTCTAGTTTTTCCTGAGACCGTGACCTAACCACTGATGCTCTGATTTTAGGTAATGGGGTGGAGATGTTGCGTAAATATCGAGGTCGTCTGAAGGCCCGAATGAGTACTTTACTTTATATTTAAGTATAAATTTGTTTTTCATCATCTAAGTATATAGTTAATTTTCGTTATATTTTAAAGTATTTCGACCCGGAGCTTCCATTGGAAGCCAATTTGGCAAATTGTCCTCCGAATGTACCCGCTGAACTATGAAGGGCGATGGTCACTATTTGGATTGGAGAAGAACACACGGTATGTGACATATATATGTGTATTTTATACATATATCATTTGGAATTCTTTTATTAAAATTACTATCTTTCTATAGGGCATCTCAAGGAAAAATGCTGAAAATCAGATGAAAGGTTTCAACTCTACCCATAGAATGGGGAGAAGAAACACAAATCAACTGAAGGATGACCTTATAAGTAATTTACTTTATGATTAGTGTTAAAATTGTAACCATTATATATGTATTAAAATGGTATCGTAAGTTTACTAATCTTTTCACATTAGGAAGTGGAGAACGAGCGAGTGCCCAGCCGAATGTAAGTCTTCGAGAGGTCTAAGAGCCGCGATATGGGCGGGGAAGTTCATTGGGTGGATCCTGCCTATGGTACAATTCATGTAAGTTATTCGTAACATATTTGCATCTTTTTTACAAATTAAATGAATTTGAACTTACTTAAATAAATTTGTAGGAGGAGATGTTCAGGCTCACAACCACTGGCTCTATAGACCACACCGGATTGAGTCATCCACCTCTTACTCCTGATGCGGCCTTCCTCCAGGCGACCGGTCCAGAGCATCAGGGACGCGTCCGTTGTGGTGGTAGTGGTGCCACCATACGAAATTGGTATAGAGTAGGGACCGGCTCGACCTCTCAGAAGACACAAAGGGAGAGGGAATTAGAAAGTCAAGTGTCTAGCATGAATATGGAGATTCAGGATTTGCGCCAACAAATAGCGATTTTCAATGCATTCATGCAGGCACATTAAGGTGCAACGTCGACTAGACACCCAACAGATGATGATAATACCGTTGCGAGGCTAGGCGACGACGATGACGGCGAAAAAGAAGATGATGATGCTGATGACGACGAGGACGACGACGAGGATGAGGACGACGACTAGGATAGCTTAGTTACTTTGTAGGATACTGTAGTATATTGTATAACTATTTTGGACAATTACTGTAGGATACTGTAGTATTTTGAATGCATATGTTGTTGGATGACGACTTTATTAATGTGGATTGCATTTTTTGTGTGGCGATCGTAATATTTATTATGAAGATAGATTTTTTGTAACAGGTACTACATTATATTGACATACAGGGCAAAATGAGGATCAAATAGGGGGCAATGGAATTTTTTTGTTAGCAGATGAACAAAGGGGACGGTCATAGCGACCGTTCCCTTCGTTCTTAGAGACGGTTAGGACCGTCTCCACTTCCTCACTTTTGGGACGGTGGTGACCGTCCCCCTTGAATGCCTTTAAGGGACGGTCGTGACCGTCCCCAATAAGACCCTTTAAGGGACGGTCCTGCCCGTCCCCTATACCAGACCTTTAGGGACGGTCACGACCGTCCCCTATGTATGAGTATAGGGGACGGTCTAGACTACCGTCGCTTATACCAAATGGGACGCCACCTTTGTAGACAGTCGCATGATCGTCTCCATTGATCAAAGGGGACGGTCATGTTATCATTCGCGACGGATGTTGACCGTCGCATGTTCTACTCTTTCTTGTAGTGACATTACGTCCATTTGAAGTTGTTTCACAGAATAGAGGCGAATGGGAGTAGTTATTTGGCGAATGTTGAGTACGATGACGATGTACAAGATGTTGTTGACTATGCAGGAATGATGGATTCATCATATCGTCCAATTTTATATGTAACCCATCAAGAGGAGTCATCACCGAATGTCACCCGAGCCTCTACACCAGTTATCCGAGCATCTTCACCTCTAACTCATGCTCATGGTGTTGTTACCTTTGATATGAATGGCACAATTACTCAGGAAATTGACCGCGTGAGTACCGATGAAGAGTTAGATTTAAATGACACGGAAGATTAAATGGAGAATGTTGAGGAATATGAAGAACACATTGTGTCTGATATACCATTCTATAATGTCCGTGGTAGTGATGGCTATATAAGAAATGACGAGGATTCCTACGATGCTGGGGTGGGACTCAGTCTTGCAGAGGAGTTGAGGAACGGGATGACCTTTAAGTTGAAGGCTCACTTGGTCTACTGTGTCAATATGTTTCACATAAAGCGACATTATAATTTTCATGTGCACGAGTCAGATAAGTCGGTTTGGGTTGTCTACTGCAGCGAGAGAGAAAGAGGTTGTAAATGACGTTTGCGAGGTCACCGGCATCCACTAGATGGTCAATTTGTGATTTCTAAGGTGGATGCGCCCCACACTTTTTTGCATCGTGTAGCTAATCAAGATCATCCTCAACTTGATTGTAATTTCATTTCTCAGAAGTTTCTTAACCAGATAAAAATTTCCCCATCCGTAAGAGTCGCAGTTTTACAGGGCATGATTTCTGAGGATTATGGCTATATGATCAGTCGCAGAAGGGTTTGAGATGCTAGACGCAAAGGAATAGAGATTGTCTATGGGAACTGAGCCAAGTCCTACAATGAATTGTCATACATTTTCAAGGCATTTGAAACTTCTATTCCATGTACTGTTATAGATTTGGATACTACGGCTGTTGATTCTGGCCTAGTGTTCGAGAGGACCTTCTGGGCTTTTGGACATTGTATCAATGCCTTCAGGCACTGTAAGCCTGTAGTTAGTGTTGATGGGACCCACATGTATGGAAGGTACAAGTAGAAGATTCTTATTGCATGTGGATGTGATGCTGCCAATCACATTGTTCCTCTAGCTTTTGCATTTGTTAACGAGGAAAACGAACCCAGTTGGACGTGGTTCTTGGAGAGGTTGCGAGTTCATGTTTTTAGGGATCGTTCAGGGCCTATTTGTTTGTTATCTGATCGTGCACCTGTTATTCGTGTAGCCCTACGTAATGATGCTGTTCAGTTTCATCCTCCATATGTGTATTAGAGGTTTTGCCTACGTCACATTGCGAGCAACTTCAACGATGTTCACAAGAATCAAATGATGAAGAAAATGATTAAGCGGGCTGGTAGTGTGTACTCTCAGTCCAAGTGACAGATGTACATGGATAAGTTGAAGGAATAAAATGAAGATGCTCCCAAGTGGTTTGATACACACGCTTGTCCGAAAGAGCAGTGAACCATAGCGTTTGACGGTGGATACCGATTCGGTTATACCACTACTAACTTTTCCGAGAGCTACAATGCTGTGTTGAAAGATGCAAGGTGTTTGCCAGTTGCCGCCCTAGTGTCGAAAACATACTACAATCGCATTGGTTACTTTTACGAACGACATTCCGAGGCATTGGCTATTATAGCTCGAGGTGACCGATTCACAAAATTTGCCACAAATAAGTTAAAAGTATGGGTGGACCGTAGCAACAATCATCGCATTACCCGAATAAGGGGTGCTCCACTACATCTTTATGAGGTTATCACGGGGCAACGATTGACACAATTCGGTCTGAAAGGAAGGAAGAAGCATACAATTCTACTTAGTGATCATTTTTGCACGTCATAAAATGGCAGGTACACAGGATTCCTTACTCACATGCTTGTGTTGTCATGTCACATTTAAATGTGGACATGGAAGAGTACGTGGGTCCATGGTATTCGTGGAGTGCTCAGAAAGAAATTTATGATGGTATTTTCTTCCCCATTGGTGATAAAGACAAGTGGCCAAAATTTGAACATGAAATTGTAATCCCCAACCCAACTATATTGAGGCCAAAGGGTAGGCCGAAATCTAAACAGATCCACAATGAGATGGATATGAGAGAGTCGGTTGTGCCAGCACAATGTGGATCTTGTCACTCACAAGGTCATAATGTAAGAAATCAAAGACATTCCACCAATAATACAAATAAGTGTGGGTTTATGCAGGGGGGAAGGTCACAATAAGAGGAAGTGTCCAAATCGAAATTTACATGGTATTTCTTGCATATTTTCGTATCTTTTTTCTTATCAGTTGAATTGTTTAGGCATACTTATCCGTTGAAATTTTTATGCAGATGGAGCCGAAACCAGCTGATCGTTCAGTTCTTCGCCAGCAGCGCGAGCACCGTTCACGTGCAGTTTGGTTGGGGGATGTATGTATCAAGGTAATTTTTAATATACAATCTTTACCTTTGTTATACTAAATACTTTCCTATTGTGACTTTACATGTGTCTAGGTGGCTACGTTGTAGGCGACGAGAAGGTTCACTTCGTCGGTCACAGTTGGATGAGAGATTGGTGGAGCACATATACACAACGAGCTTTTTTGGGGTGCTACAGCTAGAGTTTATTTCGTTGGATTGGCATTTGTTGGCTGCATTGGTAGAGAGATGGAGACCGGAGACGCATACTTTCTATATGCGTCATGGGGAGATGACCATTACTCTCCAAGATATTGCCGTCTTGTTGGGTTTGAAGATAGATGGGTTTGCCATGATTGGACAGACTACTTCGCCGAGCTGAGCGAATCTTTGTGAGAGATTGCTAGGCGTTCGACCACATAGACCGGATATTGATGGTGCTCGCCTACGGATGACATGGCTTCGAGACCACTTTTCTGAACTTCCTGCAGATGCAGACGTAGATATGATCATCAGACATGCACGTTCTTACATTTTGCAGTTGATTGGAGGGATTATTTTTCCTGACAAGTCAGGGAACGAGGTGTCCTTGATTTACTTACCACTTTTGGAGGAATTATCAACGTGTGGAGCTTATAGTTGGGGATTTGCGTGTTTAGCTTACCTTTACAGAAACATGTGTGTGGCATCGAGGGCGGAAGCACTAGAGATTGGTGGCTCGCTTATCCTGCTACAGATATGGGCTTGGGAGCGATTTCCTCACATAGCGCATGTGGTACATAGACGACCATTGTGGCACAACAGTCCATTAGGTTGTCGCTGGAGAGAAGAGTTTGACGTCACATCAGAGCCTACACATGTTGCATGACCTTACAGGGATGCTTTTGATCTGCAGACTCCTGATCAGGTAACAAATTAACTAGCATTTAAAACCTTATTTACAGTTTTGGGTGATACTACTTACGTGACAGGTTATATGGGAACCATACACCGCTGAGATTGTGAGTTCTCTCCCTCCATATTGCCTAGACAGACATGATCTATACACTGCTAGAGTACCTCTTATTCATTTCTGCATCGTGGATTTGTATGTGCCCGACAGAGTCCTACGCCAATTCGGTGCGGTCCAGGATATCCCAGGCCAGTGCGACACATCTACGCATCTTCACAGCATTGATCTTCGAGGGAAGACGTCGGTCGATTGGGTACAGTTACATGCAAACTATGTACAGATGTGGAATAATTGACGTGATTATGTATTGGCTACCACACCAATTGACCACGGAGGTGATGATGTATCTAGAGATTACATAGCGTGGTACAACCGCATCACACGACGGTTTATAGGGAGACATGGATGCGTACTGGATATGGTGGTATGTTAGCATCACTTCCGTTGAGAACGTCTCATTTTTCTGTAGTGGATATATTGTCATATTTTTTCCATTTTGCAGGTGACACGATTAGATCAGATTGTTCATCTTGTGGGACCTAACGAGGATGTGATCCGATTGGTGACAGATACTCGACGCCTTCTCGATTACTCCATCCAGCGACAATTAAGAGATGGACTCCAAGATGATGAAGACGAGGAGGAGAGAAGACCGACCGAGGGTACATCTTCACAGAGATATGGACGTGGTAGAGGACATGGACGTGTACGCAGAACACGAGTGAGGACGAGCACATCCCCATGTCGAGGACGTACAAGCTTTGAGGGTGGAATATCAAATTCCAAATGTTGAACGTGAGTCTGATAGAATACAAGAAACTCCACCTGCACCGATGAGAGAGAGGCCACAGACCGAGCCTAGACCATCGCATCGCCATTCACCATTACCTCCTTTGGACTATGATGTAGTGGATGATGAAGAACTCTCGTAAATTGAGCATATTGATCGTGATAATCGATTGTCTTCATTTTCAGATGAGCCAATTACGACACTTCCTCACGAAGCACCTGCACAGCGTCAATATGTTCGAAGGAGATGATGCATGTGATGTTAAGACTTGTTATTGTGTTAACGTTGTCTTTCTGGGGTTCATATGAGTGTAGCTTGTTGTTTGAACATTTTTTTATACTTGTTGTACCGTATTTGTGTAAATATTGTAACTCTCTATCTTGGTGTACCTTGTTTTGGATTTATGTAATTTCTATCTGAGGTTCATATGAGTGTAGCTTGTTGTACCTTGTTTATGATTTATGTAATTTTTAAAGATCAAAATGTTGCATAAATAGCTCAAAAACAACAAGCCACATAAAACTGCGGTTTGCTATTTTCTGGCTACCTGCGCTTGGAGCCGCATTTACAAGAGGCGGATTTCAAGAAAAGCTGCCTCTTGAGAAGGCGGCTCTCACTTAGCAAAAGCCGCCTTCTCAAGAGGCAGCTCCCACACGGTAGTTAACTAAAAAAATCCTCATCGTATAGGGCGAAAAACATTCAGAGATGGGGGTATAGGCGAATTTTTCTCCAAGGCAACTGCTAAGATCACTTCGCCTCGAGGGCAATTTGGATTAAAAAGTGTTGAACAGAGCTCCTTCCCAGTCCCCTTCCCTTCCTCCCCTTTCCTACGACCTCCTCCTTCAGCATCTGGCGCCCAGTTTCCCCCCAAAGTCTCCAGTCCATCGTCCGGACTTCCCGTTCAGTGCCATGGCCCCCGTCTGTCAGAGAAGTTCTCGTGCATCCCGACTTGCAGCGACATTTGTTCGTCGGTGTCTCCTTCTTATCGTGATGGCTTCCGCTTGGATTGACGTTGATGAAGAAGGGATTCCTCCTGTTACATGTGCCTCCGCGGTTTAAACGCATCGTGAGAACTCCCATTCTTGTTCTTTAGGCTCACATCGTACATGTGGTTTGTTGTGTCCATTTTGGAACTTTCACTGTTGCCCGGACGATAGGGAAGGGAGTAAAGGGGTTTCACATCTAATCTCTCACATCAAGAGGGTACATCTTTGCAGTGACGAGCATGCTACTGTTTTGCGAGACGCCATCAGGAATGATATTGATCTTTACATTGCCTTAGAAAGGACCTTTAAGGCTCTTGATCAGTGGTTGTGTGGGAGGTGCATGAAGGTACAAGCAGTGAGTCATGCTTGCCATCATAACAATGGTCTTGCTCGAGCTATAGATGACACGGGGATGGTTCAAGGGCACATTGTCGGCATCTTGAAACCCATCCTACATGATGTACATGATGTCACAGATGGATTGGTTATTGATGCTATACTCTTTGATTGTATTTTCAAAGTTCCTATTACCACAGATAAGAGCATTCCTCCCAGTTGTCGTCTTGCTTTCTCTCAAGCTCTTAAAACAGCTTTGTATCAAGTTATTGCTGGCCCAGATTCCATTCAGGCTTGGGTGAGATTGCTGCTTCTTCCATGTTACACCCTGTAGGTATTTAGACCTATGAATAGGCGGGATAGAAGATCTGGCAATAGAAAGTCCTTACAACAACAGCTTATTCTGAGCTCAATCACTAAGTGGGGCAGTTCAGACAGTTTCACCAAGTGGGTGGGTGATATTTTGAAAAGTGATCTACATGAGGCTTTGTGTCATAGTCAAAATAACTCCTTAGATGATAATAAATACCAAAGCTCCAACATCAGGCAATGTCTTCGCAAATTGTCATATGGACATTTTTCAACCTTAAAAGTTTTGTGCTCTTCAGGAGTAGCTCTGTTTAATGAATACACCAAGAAGACATTAGAAGCTAAACATCTGTATAAGCCGCCTCCTTCCCTGCCAGATACCTTGATGTCAGAGACTCCTCTTACAGATGATGTAGATGCTATTTTGCGGTCTATCAAATCCTTTCCCAAAGGGACATTATGTGACAGAGATGGGCTGAGAGCTCAACACATTTTAGATGCCCTTTGTGGAAAAGGGTCGGCAGTTGCCACCGATCTATTGCGTGCTATCTCCATGGTAGTTAATCTATGGCTAGGTAGGAGATGTCCTGTGAGTTTGGCTGAGTTCGTAGCCTCTGCACCTCTTACTCCACTGCTCAAACTAGACAACAGCATATGTCCTATTGCTGAAGGTACTATCTGGAGGCGTCTTGTATCCAAAGTCACTATGGCGGGGATGGGAAAAGAGATGTCTAATATCTCTTGGAGTTGGTGTATCTGGAGGAGCAGAAGCCATCTTGCATAGTACCAACAAACTTTTGAGCAAGCTTCACAGTGACGGATCTCTCTCTATGCTTACAGTAGATTTCTCTAATGCTTTCAACTTGATAGATATATCGTTTATGCTTTGTGAAGTTAGGAGAAGATGTCCATCTATTTCTTCTTGGGTGGAGTTTATATATGCTCAACCTGCCAGATTATATATTGGAGACAATCATTTATGGTCAACCACCGGAGTGCAGCAAGGTGATCCTTTAGGTCCACTTCTTTTTTCTCTTGCCTTGCATCCACTTATTCATGAGATCCGAGATAATTGTAAGCTCCTTCTCCACGCTTGATATCTTGATGATGGGACTATCATCGGGGATACTTTGGAGGTAGCCATGATGCTTGACATCATTCAACGCAAGGGTCCAGTGATGGGACTTATGTTGAATATAAAAAATTCGAACTTTTTTGACATTCATGTGATGGACAGAAGATCCTCAAAGGGTTGTTTCCCGTGGATATTGGGAGGCCTGTTCTAGGAGTGAGGTTACTTGGAGGTGCAATGAGTATGGACAAAGACTTTGTGGAAGATTTGGCAATGATGAGGGCCACCAAAGTTGTTGACTTAATGCATTTACTCCCTCAATCGGATGATCCACAAAGTGAGCTTCTTTTATTACGATCTTTTATGGGTACTACCAAGCTTATGTTTGGCTTAAGGACATGTCAACCCGCATACATGGAACGAGCTGCTACATGATTTGACAAAGGGCTTCGCGAAGCTATTGAGGATATTGTTGTTTGTGGAGGCCCTTTCTTTGGCGACCTTCAATGGCGGGTGGCGTCACTTCTCATCAGACTTGGTGGTTTCGGTCTTCATTCAGCTCTCAAGGCTTCCTCATATGCTTTCGTGGCCTCTAGAGCCCAATCGTGGGTGCTCCAAGACCACATTTTACGAGACAGTGGGATACATGGTATGGATTCTGACTTTCTATATGCTTTGGAGGGCCTACACGCCACACTTCCATCTCTCAATCTTACATGTTTTGTTAACAAGGATACCGTTCCCCATAAAGCCTAGAATACTTTGGCGAGTTCTCTTTTTAGCAAAATTGTTGAAGAAATGGAAATTAAGTTTGACATGACTGTCAGGCAAAAAACGTTTTTTCGTTGTTTACAAGCTGACCATGCTCAAGACTTCCTCCTTGCTATTCCTATTGAGGGCCTTGGAATGCATATGTCACCTATTGAGTATCATATGATCCTCAAGTATCGTCTTATGATTAATCTATTTCTAGCTGATGAGCCTTGCCCAATATGCCACAAATCATGCTTGGACGCTTTTGGGGAGCATGCAGTTCATTGTCGTGAACTCTCAGGTTTTAAACATAGACATGATTTTGTAAGAGATGTCCTTTTTGATGTACTCAGGCATGTGGGAGTTGCTTCAAAAAAAGAAGCACCAGTGAATTTTTTGACAAATCCACAAGAGGGGAGATCAACACTCAGACCAGAAGATGTTTTAATATTTGGATGGGGTGGAGGGAAGCGCGTATATGTTGATTTGACTGGAGTTTCTCCATTGGTGAGACCGATAAGAAGTGATTTTATTGCAGGATATGCTGCACAGAAAGCTGCCTCGGCTAAAGTTGATAAGCATGAGAAGGCTTGTATTGACAATCAACATGTATTCATTCCTTTTGATTTTGACACCTTTGGATTCTTGGCTACTGAAGCAGTAGGGCTCCTCAAAAGGATCCAAAGAATTATGCATAGCCATGTTATGGTTCCCAGATCTATAGATGTTGTATTTCGAAGAATTGAATTTGCCATCCAAAAGGAATTGGCGGCGCAGCCTGTTGCCCGTCTCCCATCAATCCTTCTGTAATAGCATTTTGCTTTGTAAGCATTAATTCAGATTTGAATCAGTGATAGTGATACTTAAAATAAAGGGTTGTATCGTGTAATGTATTTTTATTTGTTGAGGATATAAATATAATATTTATTAGGAAGAGAAAATACGAGTTGATTAAAGGGAGGTTGAGTTGATTGGAGAGAGAGAGGGGGGAGTAGAGTTGAGTAAACCCTCTTCATCCTTCTTAGTAACCTGGGGTTGGTTGAGAGTCGCCCCACCAAATGGAGGGAAATTGCTCCAAATCACAGAAGAGACTCGTCCTTCACGAGCCCCCACAATCGAGGATTCATGAGGTTGTCGATCGGTATAAAGACATCAACGATCTTCCCACACCGTCATACAATGCTTATGCATAATGCATTTGCAGACATGAATAGTTCGAATTTTCAAAAGGTGGCGTACTCAGAGGCAGCATAAGGGATTGGCTAAGAGCATTTGAGCAATCGAAGTGGTGTGGTTTAACAGTTTAACCAAAACTCTGTCTAACTATGGTAGTCAACATTCGAGTGCAACTCGGTTATAAGATTGGGTGAAACAACCCTTTTTGTCAATCAATACTAGCTTGTGAAATGAAAAAAAGTTGCACAATCCATCAAGGAGAGAGTATTAAAAAGGCTATAGGTATTGGCGCAACTAAAGAAGAATGAAGATAAGACCACACAGATAAGCACACATGGACAACAACCATAATACAAGATTTACTAGCTTCACCCACAAAAAAGCTATGTCCATGGTGACAACAATTCTCTCGTTAATACAATGGAAGAACTAAAATATAAATGATAATTTCAAACGCTAACTTATTGGGTTTTATATAATACCATGTACATATATATAGACAATTTCTCAAATATATCTAAATAGGAAGATTTCCAGATCTCCTTAAATAAAAAGATCTTCAAATCTCCCCAATTAGAAGAACAAACAAGTTAGAAAATGATCAAAATCCAAATGAATCCTCCAATCAGTTACAATCTAAATGGATTTTGTAATCAAATTCTGCATGGATACTCTTCATATATGTTAATATCTAGATGGATCTCAATAAGTTAGGATTCAAAACATGTTAAATGCCAACAGGAGGTTCCGATTCAAGCATTAAGATTACGTAGAGTCACTACTTCCTGGACATTATAGTTTTTTTTATACAAAAATATATATAATAAGAAAAATGCAATATTATAATGATTATTTGAGTTATAATATTCTTAACTGGAATGTGTTAAACTCAAGGTTCCTGATCAATTTGATGTTTGCTTGTGAGGATGCAAAAGCACTCGTTTAGTTGCGGTCCCGTTAGGTTCTTTTGTAAAATTTCCAAACATAGTTCCTCACCTAAAATTTAAGGAGTTTGAGAGTGGATTATAGGATTGAGGGATTACTAGTTAATAACTTATGTTTAAGCAATTTAGGTGGTTGTCAGCATATTGCGAAACCAAATAAGTTTTTAGTTTTCCTCGATACCAATTTGGGGATCTAACCCTAGATCATTGCAAATAGTATCAGATTTTGAGTTCCTCTGTGTATAGGAACAAGATAGATTTAGTTAGAGTTAGGTTTTGTAATTTTCTATTTTATCAATCTGTCATAGAAAATCTAGGATCAAACTCAGGGAGACATATTGTTTATCAAAGGTAGATATTTAGAATTATTTAGTATTGAGTTTTCTGAATTTTTATTGAGTTTATAAGGATTTTGTGAATTTATAAGGGTTCTGAAGCACCATGGAAGAGAATAGCTGTAACCTTGGGAGAGGCGTGAGGCAGGTAATGGCCCCCTTATTCTCGAGACTATTCTCCAACCGAACAACCTCGGAAGGTATTCAGATATATCAATGTTGATGTTTCTTTTTAGTTGCTACTTATGATTAAATGATTGTGATTTGTCGACGATTTCTTTTGTTATTTTACTTCAGAGGGTTTTTTTGTGTCTTGATCTTTGGATTTCTAGATTTCTGAATGTACATTTGCAAGCAACTATCTCTAAGGACACAATATTTATACAAATCAATGGGTTATGTAGATAACACTTGACAATCTGAATCAATTGCTAAAATGTCCTCTTGCCGATGCTTATAGTAAATAGATTGCACAACTATGCACACAACACGGGTATAAATGATTGCAAATTCGTAAATACCGATAAAAAGTTACATTTTTTAGTAGAAAAGTATATAATACTTATAATTATGCATGTGATATTCTACATTATAATAAACTAAGGTGCATGCCCGTGCTTTGCATGGGCAATATTTTTTTATCGATTTTCAATTACATCCAAAAAAATTCTTTTTCAGTGCATTATAAAAGGGAAGCGTGAAAAGACATTGAAAGTGAAAGTGGTTATAATGTTGGCGTGACTTTCTAAAGACTTCGATATACGGGCACATGTGATATTCTACCTTTGAAATGTGATTTGAATGGGTATGCAGATAATATAAAGAAGGGATAATTACACCCATAATTCTGAGTAATTTCGCAATAACATTCATAACCCTGGATAATCGCGAATTACATGAGAAACCCTATAAATGCAGTCCGTCTCACACTCATAACCCTCCGTTAGTTTAATACGTTAATTCAACCATATGAATAAGTTAATCTAACCAACCTATAATCTAACGGTTAGGATTAGCCAAAAAAACGGGGGACCGGGGGGCGCTTTGAGCTTTGGCGGACGCGAGAAGGGAATCTTCGAGCTTCGTTGCGTCGGGCCTGTAGATGCGCCGGGGGAGAGGGAGGGGGAGTTACGGGGGTCGGAGCCTACAGGCGCGCTTGCGCGTTGGAGGTGGGCGGGCAGGGCAGTTCCGGGGGGGGGGGGGGGTTAGCGCGGTTAGGGGCCTGTCAGGCACGGTTGGGTGCGGGCGAGTGGGGCAGGGGTCAAAGGTTAGCGCGTGGGGGATTCCGAGGGTCGGGGCCTGCAGACGCGTGGGGGGTTCCGGAGGTCTTTGCATGCAGACGCGGGAGGCTCTGAGGTCGTAGCTTGCAAGGGGTCAGGGCCTGCAAGGTCGGGACTTGCAGGGGGGTCTTCCAGGCCGGGGTGGTGGGGGAAGAAGGAGAGGACGTGGCAGGGGGAAGAAGGGGAGGACGAGGGAGGTGGGTGAGGACATTGAGGAGGAGGAGGAGGGTTTCGAGCTTGGTCACGTTGCAGGGGCGCGGGGGGTGTTCCAACTTGGGCGGTGGTAGGGGGAGCTTCGGCTTCGAGTTTCATTTCGTTGCAGGGTCGATGGGCTTGCAGGCTTGCGGACGGAGGCGGGGGCCAGAGGCGGCGGCGGTAAGGGAGCTTCGAGTTTCGTCTCTAGCTTGGCTGCTGGTAGGGGGGAGCTTCGAGCTTCGGTCAGGGGTTGGGGTGGTTAGTCGGAGAAAATCGGAAGCTTGACGGGTTGCGTGGGAGGCTTCGACCGATGAACAGGAAGGCTCGACGCCGGAGGCAGGGCAGGTGGGGTGAGGGGGTTTCCAGTTGGGCAACGAGGGGCTCGGTGGTGGGATCGGCAGGAGGAGCTGGCGAGCTGCTGTTTAGAACACGAGATCGGGGCAAGCAGAGGGTGGCATGTGTTTGTAAATAAGAATGAATTTTAGTGGTAATTTTATCTTTTTGAACGGAAATCGTCAAATATAACGGTGGCATCAAACGGAACATGACACGGGGTTATGTCATGTAAGAGTTAAGCATTACTCGGGATTTCTCATGTAATTCGCGATTATGCAGGGCTATGAATGTTATTGCGAAATTACTCAGGGTTATGGGTGTAATTATCCCTATAAAGAAATACTACGAACGACATAAGTAAGAAACTCTTCAAATATGTATATATGTAATGTAGATATTTATAATGTATTTAAATAAAAGTATACATTTATAAAGATATTTATAAAAACTCTAAGAATGAAACCTAATGAACTCCATTTTTAAATAGAGACATTTATGTAAGGAACTCCATAAATGTATGTTATTTTGAATATTATAAAATGCATTATCAGAGATCTCTAACAACATGTATACATACATACATATATACATATATATTATATCTAAGTAAGAACTTACAAAATTTAGCCAAGGGAAAATGTAATAAATTTTATCTCGAAATAAATAAAGCCAGATCATAAATATGAATATCCTTTTCCGCATATATATTTGTAAAAAAATGCATATCTACATTTTGATTCAAGATAGATTTAATAGTAAAAATTTCACATACATCCAATGCACTTTTACTGGAGCCACATTCATTTCAAATCGGGATACATACACATAATTATATCCGTAATAAAATATACAATTATTTCTGTAGCTTCATATCATACATATCTCAAATTGAAGTAGTACACATTTGCAGTATGAATATCAACTATGTACTTTAAATTTGAACTTTTACATATTTCAAATTTGGAGTTTTAGACGTATTTTCATACGTTTAAGTTGCTAGTATTTAAATGTTTATTTATGTGACCTATGTCCCTTAAGATTCTTATCAACACAAAGAAAAATAACTGCACTACAACAACATAAAATAAAAGTAATGGATAATTTACTAGTTCTGTCATATATGCAGTAGTTGAATATATATTAATGAATGCTATTGATTACTTGATTTTTTATTCTTTATATTGGTAATGAATATCATATACGTTACTATATTTTTAGTAGTAAATTATATGAAAACGGTTACAAAATCAATACAAAATCAAAGAATAAGTCAACACATAATTAATCACCTTGAATCTTTAGCAACCAATATAGTTATCTGTTAACAAAATATAATTTTTTACGACAAATAATATTAGTTGTTATGTATCTAAAATTGGAGAATAAGTCAACCAATATTCAAACCATTCATTAGCTTATGTTATTTTTGTTATAGTGTTAGGAATCAATGTATTTATATCGGCACATAATTCACATATACATAACATGGGTGTTCACGGGGCGATTATCCTACCCGTTCGATCACGACCCACCTCAACCCATTCACTACCGGGTCACGGGTCGACCCGATCCATTTGAACGGGTACCCATATTAATTGAGTGGGTCACGAGTACCCGCGGGTACCCGCTGAATAACTAATAACAAAAATGATCTCATTTCCCTCTTTCAATCCTTCAAAATCAAACTATATAGGAAGTTATGAAATTTTACATTAGTTTTATTAACTTTTCTAAGATTTTCTTTGAGTGTGGTGACTTTATTAACTTTTCTATGATTATTCATACAATCAAAGTTCACAATGCATATTAGGAAAGTAGAATTGTAATGTGAAAGGTTTAAGCTCAAAAGAGAGGCGCTTCATCATGAACAGTGTTTAGTCCTATATATTATGTTCCTCGCACTGACCATTTCTAAACAGTTAGCTTTACATTGCAAAAAAATTTCTCCAAGCACAAGTTAAGAAAATAATAAAGTTGAGGTTGGAGGGGGCTCACTGGATCGATATTTGCTTACAGGAAGTGTGCACCTTTGCGGTGGTGTAGAGGCGGAGTGGAAGCACTTGGGAGTCGGTGGAGCATTACGCAGGTTGGGATGCATGATGATTTAGCCGAAGGACGTGGGAGGCGACAGGGGATGGAATGAGGCTGCGCAAACATCTGGTGGAGGGATGTGGGAGGCGACAGTCATGGAACGGAGCTGCGCAGAATCTGGCAAAGAGCATGGGAGATGGTGGGGCATGAAGCTCCAGAGTTACAAAGATAAGTATTAACGGGTTCCTACCCAACCGGGTACCCGGCTCACCCCATGGATTTCCCATTGGGTAGCAATTGTTTAACGGGCCAACATGGTATGGGTACTCGCCCCGAACTATTTCCACGGGTACCCATACATTAGGGTCAAAATAGACAGGTCACGACGGGTATCGGTTTGACCCAAATAAAATAAACACCCCTAATTACATATGAAATTACCACATATATGACATAACCAGATATATATATATATATATATTAAGTATCTATAGAAATATGATCGCAAAGTTATATGACGGTTAATGTCATCATTTTAGATGTCTTAGTCACCGTGCAAGCACTAGTTGGGTTAAAAAGAAAAAGGCCAACTAATCCCTAAGATAACTTGGTTTACCCCCGTATTCCTGAATCATTCTTGAATTGGAATCTATCACAAATCAATGTGATATTATATCACATTTCTTATTCCTACCATCTTCAACTTTGTAATAATCCAAACAACTGCTACTATTCACAGCATATTATCCCAACCTACTAACCTTGCATAAAAGAGACTCCACGGGGTGCACCCCGACAGTTTCTCCTATTGGCCGAAATCCAATTGGCCGAAATCCAGATGCATCTCATTAACCAGCACTGATTTTTCAAAGAGAGATCGAGAGACAGATAGCACTCGCCACTCGGTGCGCGTGGTTCACTCTTCCGCATAGTCGCCTTCGTTGACCTCACAAAGCCAACATTTTATTACCATGACGGGAAGGAATCCGTGGGCGACTCCTACTCGAATACCCAAAGCATCTCATCCCTCCCTGCCTTGCTCTCTTTCCATACTCCCCTAAAACACTAATCATGTCGCCCCTTCGGCTTCCTTTCCTCCTCTTCCTCCTCTACGTCTCCACAGCCTATGGCTACAGCTCGAAGAACAGCAGCATCCCTGGCTGTCCCATCATCGACTGCGGAGACGGCACAAAGATTCGCTACCCCTTCTGGGTTTCCAATCCTAATTCCACATCCACATCCTTCTGCGGGTACCGAGAATTCATGATCACCTGCAACCACACCAGGCCGTCGTTCCGCACGCTCACCGACAACTACACCGTAAGGGCAATCGATACAGACAAAAACATCCTCTCTCTGATCGATTCCGATGTAATCGGTAGTGATTGCCCCAAAGCACGCCACAACGTCAGCCTCGGCAACACTCCATCCCTCAACCTCAGCCCTTCCAATCTATACCTCGTCTTCTTCTTCAACTGTGATCCCACTCGACTTAAAGATGACAAGATCCCACCGGGGAACGTCGTCCCCTGTCTTTGGAATGTGTTGGGGACTTCCTACGTGTTCGACAGAAAGCACCTCCCGGAGTACTCCAGCTTCTCAAGCGCGTGCGATGACAAGACTGTAGAGTCGCCCGTCTTCAATGGATCGCAGCTGAACGAGGGGAATCTGTCGGGAAGCTTCGGGAAAGCCATGAACTATGGATTCGATGTCATCTGGAAGAAGTCGGAAATGGAAAATTGCAGGAGCTGCGAGGAGAGCGGTGGGAACTGCGGCTACAGCAACGCGACAAGGGAAGGTCTCCTCTTCCGGTGCTTCTGCAAGGACGGAAAATATTATACTGGAGACTGCAACGGATCCGGTATGTTCTTCCTCAACTTTAAAAATGGCAATTTTTTTTTCTAATATCAGGAATGAATGGTAAATTAATTACACGGATAATAATGCCGTTTTTCTACTTTGCCTTCTTGTTAATTCTTGCATATACAAGAATTTATATCTAGGAGATAATTGGGCCCTTCTCGTTAAGAATGTTGCAGGTTTTCTTCTTTATTTTTATTTTGTTCAATTTAGAAGTATAAAGGGGAGGAATTTTATAGGTAACTTTAGGGCCCGTTCGGTTGGGGGATTAACCCCCAATTTGGGTGGGTTACCCCCAAACCCTATATTCCTAACCTACTAGTAGGGCTGGCTATCGAGCCTAACGAGCCGAGCCAGGGCTAGGCTCGGGCTCGAGCTCGATAAGCCCAGCTAGGCTCGGGCTCGGGCTCGAGCTCGATCGAGCCCAAATGAGCTGGCTCGGGCTCGAGCTCGGTGGGCTCGAGCTGCTTATCGAGCCAGCTCGGGCTCGATAAGGATCGAGCCGAGCCTCTTATCGAGTCTAGTCTCGGCTCGAGCCTGGCCTGGGCTCGTTAAGGAAATAAGCTTTTTTTGGTGAAAAAGAGCTTTGCCTGGTCTCGAACCCCTGACCTCTCTTTCACCAGATTGTCCATTTTACCAGTAGACCAATATACACGATATGTACAAAAGCTATATTATTATATATATAATAATATTTGATTTTATATAAAAAGGAGAAAAAGTATAATAAAAAGTAAAAAATAATTGTTTAATTATAACCTAAAAATAAATAAATGAAGAGTAGGAAGTCCAAGTCTACATCATAATCAATCATTGCCATTCCATAAATCATATTGTCATTCCATAAGCTGTATACACACGTAGTCCACCACTCACAAAACGCCATGTTGCAGGGGTATTTGTAGGAGAAGCCCTCATTCTTTTGGAATTTTCCGCAACCTTTCATTCCAGAGGGTCCATCTAAGCATAAAAAACCTTTGCTTAATTGCATTTCAATCCATGATTGTACTAATTTGCTTAAAAACCTTCTGTTTTATTTACAATTTAGTCTTAAACATTTTGCAGAAATCATAAATATTCCATTTCTTAATATTTCTACATGACTTGACTTTTGCTAGAATTGTTACAAGTATCCCTAATTTTTTGTAATTACGTTTGCATTATTTGGACACTGCTAAGATTACTTGTATTTTTGAATGAGATTCATATATTTTTTCAATAAAAAATCATGTGTTCCTTGTAGGTAAAATAATTGAGCTTTCGAAGGATCACACTAAGAAGTAATACCCCATGCCTTCTCCTGTTGTTTTAAAAAAATTGTAGTTAGCATAATTTCTATATGTAATGCTCGCACAAAAATATACATCATTAAAGTTCACAAACAGTAATCGAATATCATCATTAAAGTGCGAGTCGAACTATATTATGAGTTCACAAAAATATACATCATTAAAGTTCACAAAAAGAAATTATGATAACAATATGGAAGTGTTTGCTCATAAAATTGTCTCAACATTAAGTCAAAATGATGCTCTTCCAAAGTACTTGATATGTCTTGTTGCAGTCCTTGAACCCTTCCAAGATTTACCTCTCTATCTGCATTAAAATAACAATTTATATTAAGACCACAATTAAGCCATATATAAATGACGTAAATATACATACATGGTACATACCAATGGCTAGTCATTAGTACTTGTGGAAACAACTTCAATTATATTTTCCTCTCCAATAGCATCAACCTACAAAAAATCAAAGTAGCCAGCCTTAGTGACATCCATATGCAAGAACAGATTGCAAAAAAACACATGATAAAAAAAGTTGTGATCAATAACATCTGATGTACTATGTATTTTTTTAACAAGATTCTGCAAACTCCGTGGAAAAAAGAATTTTTCTGGCTGTGAAATAGAAATGATTATATTGTAAAGAATTACCTAAAACAAATCTACAACTACAAGACCTTCTACGTAAGTGAACAAATTCTTAAATCATTCACTGGATTGTAGTATGATGATCAATGATCCAAATTAAAAAAGTCATCAGAGACAAAAACTATATGTCCAAGAACCCTTTCACGTATGGAATTTTCCATGACATTTCCACATATTCCCATCTTCTTCTATACCCCATACTGATGCAATCAAATAACATGATCAGATTAATTGATGGCCGCACCTGCTAATCACGGGGAGGAAAAGTGCTAGGGCTGGGACAACACTCGACAGTGAGTGCACGACAGCCAGGCCGATGGTGCAGGAGGAGAGGCGGCACCGTGGGGGTGTGTTGGCGCAGTATAGTTGACGACGGAGAGGGGTTGAGGTGCGGGTGCGACAGAGCAGTGGAGGAGGGAAGGTGTCATACACTTGATGATCGCGAGGAGAAGCCACGGAAGTGTGGGTGCGGCGTCGGCAGTGTAGTTGACGGAGAAGGGGGGTTGTGCGGCCCACAGCAAGCGGCACTCGATTCCGCGGTGTCTGGCGGAGCAATGGCGCAGGACGACAGGGCTGTGGGAGGTTTGTTTAGGGTTTGCTCGGGAAAATTTGCATGTTGCAAATTGAAATGGAGGGACGAGATGAGGTCACGATGGGGCAAATGCAGGAGGTGAGAAATGAGAATCGTGTCTCGTGACTCGTGTCATCGGAAGTGGAAGGGTCACGCAAGTTACAACACAAAGTGGGCCACGCAGGGGAGGGAAAATTTAGGGGAGGGAAATTTTGAGTGGGTAACCTTAGTTTTATTTGTATTTGGTAATATATATATATATATATACATATATATATACATCTATACATACATTTCTTATCGAGCCCCTTATTGAGTTATCGAGCCGAGCCCTGCTCGGCTCGAGCTCGGCTCGTTAAGCTATCGAGCCCAAAAATTTGGCTCGGGCTCAGCTCAATAGCCTAATGAGCCGAGCTCACGAGCCCTTATCGAGCCGAGCCCGAGCCTGGCTCATCGAGCCGTGACTCAATAGCCAGCCCTACCTACTAGTGGGGCCCACTCACTTCCCATAAAAAAATATTATACCATCAAATCATCTAAAAATCATAAAATACTCAACTTCTACCCACTATTCCAAACTTCAATACAATCGCATCACAACAAACACCCACTTTTTCAAATTTCAATAAAATCATATCATAATAACTATCAACTTTTTTCAAATTCAATACAATTACATCACACAAACCCTTCCAACCCTTAACCCACCAACCAAACACACAAACACAAACCGGATTATCCTCTTCTGGATAACCCACGACCCAAACGCACCCTTAGAGACTCGTGGGACCCTTTTTCTTTACATAGGTCGTAAAGATTGACAATAAGTCATTGGTGGCTGTCATCTCCTACCACATTCCATCTATTTTTCAAGGCCAAACCTGACATTGGGACAAACACATTAGGAGCGGGAAACTTTGGTTGCCAACCACAGAATATAACATAGACACTCTACTCTCTGTTCAGACTACACGGGACTCGTGTTACGCGTCGTCTCTGTACAAAAAAAGACTAATCGATTTTTATGGACTCTCTTTAACTTTTTGAGTCAGTGTAATGGTCTCTGGGAATTCCCATCCAGCACCTAACCCCACTGGAAAAACATATATTATGTTCATGCTTAAAGGGAGCTCCTGCGGATGACTCACCCCCACGTCTTGAATACGAATTACATCCTCACAGCCACAAATTCAGTATAGGTCAAGGTTGGTAGTCGTGAGATGAAGGTTTCCACAGTGGTTGGCTTTCTATCAAGAAGAATCACGGAAACATGCTATGCTTTCCTTATCCATTTGATTTCCGAGATATCTCAAATTTGTTTGGTGGTAGAAGAATTCTCAAATGACAATATGATTTGCAGTGCACATTTGGTTTTATAGAGGACCTAAACTTGAAAAAGACTAATTGGAATTCGTTATTCTTATGGTAAATACAAAGTATTTGTTTAATCTAAAGTAGATTTCCAACATGATGAAAAGAGGGATCAGGAGTTTTGAGTTTAGAAACTAAACAGGTGGTGTTCGTGGCTAGTGATGGTGGAGGATTGAAACACAGTTAAGGAGAGGAAAATTTATATAGTATATGCGATACAATTAGACAACTCCGATAATCAGAGGGGTAATAATCGATCATTAGACAAGGGACTGGAAAAGAAAGCACACAAACAATCGAACACATGGTATTTATCATGTTCCAACTGTTCATGTGTATACCATGGGAAGAGGATTTGTCACTTCTCCATATCGCGAGAATGTTATGTTGACTAATATCCTCATCGTCATTCTAACCTAGATGGATGATAACTAAGGTTGGGCATTGGGCCGGGCCAGCTAGACCCGGCCCAAAACGCAACCCACATAACCCTACCCAAACCTGAACCTGAAATTTAGTGGGCAGGCCGTGGGCCTTAAAATGAGCCCGTATTGATTATCATGCTAGGTTCAGGCCTGAGAAGGCCCAAACCCGCAAGTCCGATAGCCCGACCTATATGATATAATTATATCCAGTATATTCATGTTTGCTCCAATACCATGTTCTTACTTTCATATCCTTATTTCGAGTTTAGAATAAATACTTAGACCCATTAATAATCATATCCGTTAGCATGGATTGAGGGCGTTATTACCAAGGTTTGAAAAAACGAAAGGCGGAACAAGGCAATCTCCTTGTTATCGAGGCGAGGCGTAGCCTCGAGGCGGTCGAGGCGTAAGCCTCAGACTATGTAGAAAAATATGTATAAAGCTACAATTATATATATCTCAATGTAATTATATGTTCTTTGCCCAATATATAATAATTTACACTACAAGATATGATGAAATAATAAATATAAGAACCCAAAATAGAATATAGAATAACATTATATACATTTCTACACATTTTCATCCGATCAAAGAGGAATTCATTGACTATAGATATTGTGAAAGAATTAAACAATACATGCATGTCTATGAAATATTGGTGTAATTAAAAGTACGACTAAATATATATCGAAGAAATTTATGTTGTGTCTAACATATAATACGTGATCGCACGAGAAACCATACATCATATCCATTTCGAGCAAATCTTTGAAATATTGTTGTAATTAAAAGTACGATTAATATATGTCGAAGAAATTTATGTTGTGTCTAACATATAATATAAGCAAATCTTGTTAAGTTACAAGTATTGTTTAATTTGATATTTATGAATTCATTCATTAAGAGTGAAATAATAAGAGTTTGCTAAAATAGTTGGATACATTAATTGTAAATGTGAAGTTATGAGCATGAAAGAAACATCATATTTAGGCATTCATCTTATATAATCATTATCCTAAATAAACAAATATTTATAATCTTCTCAAACTACTAAGTAAATCATTAAAATAATAAAAAATATTTCAAAAAAGCAAAAACGCCTCACGAAACGCCTCGACCGCCTCGAGGCGTTCCGCCGCGAGGCTACGCCTCGATCACCCGAGGCGCACGCCTCACAGGACTGGTCTGAGGCGTACGCCTCGAGGCTAAAATGGACCGCCTCGCCTCGAGGCGTACGCCTCGATCGCCTCGAGGCTAGTTTTTTCAAACCATGGTTATTACATTAATATGCAAGATTTTACATTAATATGCAAGAATGGAATCTGTGTCCTCAAGTGTTAGAGCATGTACAACTGTAAGTAAACAATCTGTATTAGGTCACAGTGTCCACATCTACAATAGAATATGTAATGGTGAATTGAATGGTGGTTTAAGTCGTCATTTTTTTTATCACATTTCTATTTCTATTTTCAACATACAACTAATGTCAGAATCATGAATTAATTGGTGTACTCAAAGTATTAAACATGCACACATGCATAAGAAATAATCAGATAAATGCAAGAAGATCATAACACATGATATTTATGTACATAAGTGTTAAATTGGGCCGACCCAACCCATTTTGTTTGGGTTGGGTTTGGGCTTGTGTCGGGCCAACTCAAACCCGACCCAACCTAGCCTGATGCCCAACCCTCTAATGATAACCTCTCTTGCAGAAATGTGGGACGGAATCAAAGATCCTTAACCAAGATGGATGGCAACCAAATAGCTGTCATGAACAAATGAGCAAGTAAATAAACTACGAAGCATATACGACTGCAAACACACAATGATTTTTACGTGGAAATCCCCAAAATGAAAGGGGAAAAACTACGGATCTTCTTCATCCAAAGCACTCCACTATAGTTATGATATGTCCTATCTCCTCAAAATATCACACAAGGCAAACTCTCTTGTTCGTGTATCAACAAAGGAACATCACAACACAAGAATAACAAGAGGAGAAGGAGGGAAGTCACCCAAGGAAAAACCAAATTCACAACCCCCCTTCCAAAGAGAGCTTCGCTGCTGCATTTATATCCGTCTCCTATACCCTCATACGAGCCAAATACCGCAGGAGGAAGATGGAAACCAACAAAAACCTTCATCGGACCCGCGCACGGATGATTGGAGTAGAGTTAGGGCACACCAAGATGATGCCCTAGCTTTTTCTCTTGTGTTTCTCTTGAATGAATGGGTTCTGCTCTATGGATAGCATAACAAAAGGAGTAACTTCCAAGACAAGCAGGGCCTTCCATAAATGTTGAAATCTAATTTCCAGTCCTCCACCTGTTATGATGCGAACGCCATAGCAAGTCATCTACCGTGCTTCCAAAGACCCACCTGCTATGGACTAAACGCAATAACATGTCACCTGTTGTGCTTCCAAATATGCACCTGCTATGGTTTTCGGAATCTGTTAGCATGCTTGTGTAATGCTAGTTACTACTGTTAACCCCACATGCTGTGCTTCACCTGCTGCCGCAAATGCCACCTGTTGCAGTGCCACCATGAGCTGGAACCATAGTAGCTCACCTACTACCAACATTTCTTTCTAGTCAATTGGGCATTTTAAGACTTTATAGTGGCTAGTGTTTGTCTCAGAGTTATTACAACCCCCTCACTTCCCACCACACACTTCCCCCAATGTTTCCCTGTATGTAGAATTGGTCGGTGTCCAATTTATGTATGTGTCATTTCTTAAAAATCATTGCTGAAAATATCTTACACATAGGGTTCTATCAGTTTAATTAGTTGAATACTAATGGTTGCTTGATCGCGGTCAGTTACCTATAATCACTTTCCTTTCAGACCTTTTAATTGCATCATGATATCGTTTGGAGTCACTTGTTTACATCATATGTCTCCCTTGACCTCACAATGTGATCATCACTATCACATGTTTGCATCATACACCTATAGGCACATGTTTAATTGATTTAAAATAAGGTATGCGTCATCATTTTTGTTATTGTCTATAGACTGCCCAATTGTGTTATTGGTGTTCTGTTAGTAATGAACTAGCCCTCGAAATGACCATCGAGATATGCCCAGACTCGAGCCTGTTTGTAGCAAGCCAAACTTGGACCTTAATTTTGGTGCACTAAATAAATGTGTTAGGCTTGGTCCAACTTCAACCCAAATCAATGAGCCTATGGGTCCCAGAAATAAGGGCTCAATAAGAGAACCCATGTAACAATTCATAACTATATATAGAGATATTTTAGTCATCATATAATAAATATGTAATAATATTTTCCCTACATCTTTGTCACAATACCACTTTTCTCACTACATGACCAGCATTGCTCTCATTATTCCTTTTATGCGTGTTTCACATAATCTACCTTCTTTTTTTTGCAGTTAGTTTCCAATCATTATTTCCTATACACATGCTCATGATGCCCATACATTCTTATCGTTCAATCACACTATTATAGGGATATTCAATTTATCTTATTCATTCTTTATGTTGCCCATCATAAAAAACTAAATGGGTCTGACCTGAGTTGGGCTCATGTTAATTGCATCGATCCTTGGGCCGATTGGGAGAGAAAAATCCAATCTTAACCTGATCCATGACTCATCATATTAAATGGATTGGATCACCTCCAACCTAAAAGGATCTGACTCGATGCTCATCCTTATGTTGTGAAAATACAATTTCATTTTCTTTTTAATCTTCTTGAACTGTCATCTCTAACTATGGAATTTTTTGATTTCGTGTGTGTAACATCGACAAATTATCCTATATATACACATCCCCCTTCCTTTTGTGGTAACTCTATAAAGGTGAATGGAGGGCTCATGAACTATGGCATAGGGGCGTTTATTATGTTCGTCCTTCCCGAAAAGCCCATCTTTTCACTCCCCCCCTCTTGGGTACCTCATGACTCACCTATACTTGCTTGAGTATGGGCTCCAGGGCTCCTTTTTTCATGCATTGTCACTTTTTTGTTAGAATGTCATGCACCTAACTTATTCCGAATAGTTCAGTTCATTTTTATGCTTTCCAAACTTGAGTCCGTAGGACAAGTTATCCCATTGATCATGGAATTCTCTCCTATTCTTCCTTTTCTATCCTTGCCCTTATTCTTCTTCTTTTTTATCAAGTACCCCCTTCATGTCAAGAATCAGTCTCTTCTACTTCAAAGTTGATCGATCAAAGGAGGTTTTTGTCGAGACACTCATGAAGACTATAGTGGCTAAGGATGCTAAATTCTTTTTCTCGATTATCAACACGACATCTTTTCCAACCTCGTGAAGGTACCATGTTCATTTTGTAGATCAAGCTCTTAGAGTTGATATGTTTCCTTTAGATTGCCTACGGGTTTTGAAGAGGTACCCTCACATTAATAGACCCCTCCTCTTAATGCACAAACTCATATTTCTATTATATCCTTACATTGACCTATCTTCTTTGTATAGTTGCTCTAGAATGGGATGCCTTCAATGAGTAGATGGAGTAGATGAGTCGATCACTGCTGAGGTGCATGTAGAATTGTCGGTGGAGGTCCTTGATTAGGGGGTGATGTTCCCACCAATATCTCCTCCATAAAGGCATCATTATTGCAAAGAGTCCAATGTTTACTTGAAGGGAGGCGCTAATGTAGAGATTGAACATGTAGTTACCGAATCCTTCAAGGAGTGTATTTATACGAGACCTTCCTGTCGCTCTAGTTGTGATGCCCAACCCCATCGATCCTAACTCGATAGTTATAGAGAGGACATCTCATCACTTTGGATCTAGGTCAACCAACTAATAGTATTAATGATACCACAATATTAACATTAAACATTATTACTACATATAAACTGTACACATATTTCAATCGCCAATTTTCTTGTGAATTTTTTTCTTCTCTTGGTTGGACGATGTCGATCTCGGCTAATGAGATGCACACCCGATTGTTATTAGATTAGGGTCTGTTAAGGCGTGTGAGTTACACTAGTTGAGCTAAAGACAACCATAAAGAAGGTGCCTGCAGCTTATTAGGGTATCCTCACTTGGCAGAAGTTGATCCAATGACATGTCTAAGCAACAACTTACACACTCTTGTGCCAAAGTGAAGGAAAATAAGATTAAGGAAGCGATCATCACCATGTATCGAGAATATTAACCTACCAAGGATAGTTTAAAGTTGACGATTTGAATATTGGAAGATTCATTGTTTATGGTTACTCTAGAGAAGAAAGAGTTTGAATTTATTGTTCGAGTGGCTGAGTGTGTGGCCTTTGCTTTGTTGGTTTTCCCAGAGTAAAAGTGCTAGGAGCTCACCATTTAGTTGTAGGGAGCCTTGGGAGCCATGGCATTGAGTGGAAGCATCATACTTCAGCAGCCACTTTGTGGCATGCAACCCGAGCTTCAACTAGTTGTGCTGCTAAAGTGGGAAGATAGTTATGAAGACTTTGTCGGATGTCCTTCGAACACTTCTTCAGAGAGTCTTTGCAATGACCCCTTCCTGACATGTATCATGTATCATGGATTTGTTACATCCCATCATTCCTCTAAATCTCTTGGATGACACATATATTTGTCTTTTGATTTATTATAAGTCAATCACTCATAGTAATGATGGATATTTAAAGTCATTTGAGTTTTAGAACAAGGGGTAATGGCACGATAGTTTTATTGTTTGTCTCTTCTCTAGGATCATTCCATTGTTCTTAAATCTATGCTTACAAAATCTATGCTTACAACATATATGATAGATATCCTACATCACATTCTCCTTTGTAAATAGGATTCCATAATGGTATTATAGATCGATCTTTACGCTTCATGCCCAACACATTGTCCTTGTAGAGACCAATATTATTATATGTTATATATCTTTTCATAATTTCTTATTGTTCTCTGGACTACTATGTATTTTACCCGTGAAGTCTCTCTCTATATAAGAGAGCGTAGGGTTCCCTTGAATAATAGATTGCTCATTTTTCACAACATGGTATCAAAGCCTAAACCCTAAGGCTCTTTCAGCCGCCGTCCCTCGTCCCTCTCCCTTCTTTTCTCGCCGCCGCCGGCCTCGGCCCCGCTGCCTCTTGGCCCTGCCGCCCTTTGGCCCTGCATCTCGGCCCCGCCTCTCGACCGGGTTCGGTCAAGGCCCCAACCTCCAGCCGAGGACCATCTCCGTCCTCCCGGGCCGTCATCTTGCCGGCTTAACCCTAGCCGGCGTCGTTCCTCTCCTCCTGCTGCCTCCAGCCGTAGCCGCCTTCTTCGCCGTTTACATGGATTTGGGTGTGTAACGTCCACATACACACTCAAATCCTATGCAGTTTGTATAGACACCTGTCTCTTTGTCTACAAACCCTAGTACTTCATCTCCGGCATTATGTCAGACTCCAAGGTTGATATGCCCTCCATAGGCGCGTTCAAAAGTCCCGCGTCGATAGTAAAGATGGATGGGACGGATTATGAGTTCTGGGAGATGCAGTTCACGAGCCTCATGAAGTCAAACGTTAAGAAGTATATTCTTACCGAGGAAGAGCCGACAAAGAAGACATGGATATATGCCTCGTGGGAGGCTGATGATTCGTATGCCAAGGTTTGGCTGTCAGGCTCACTGTCGATGGAGATCGCCAATGATGTCCTCCATCAACCCACTGTCAAGGCAATGTGGGATATTCTGGCTGCAACTTATTCACAAGTGCGGAATGAGATGAAGATGTTACAGCTTCAGCATGATATATTCACGATGAAGCAGAACAACATACTACTTCACTCCTTATACACGTCCCTGAGAGGGATGTTTGAGAAGTTATACAGTTTCATTCCACTCACAGCAAATCCTGAGCAGCAGAAGACGTTTCGGAATGCCACCATGGTTGGCGTTCTACTTGCAGCCCTAGATTCTGAGTACGAGGCTATTCGCTCTCAGATTTTGGCCGATGCAGTGATTCCTCCAATGGAGGATGTTTACCGGAGGCTCAGTCGCATATCAGTTTCTTCCAGCTCATCTACTCCACCCCCATCGACGATGGCAGTATCGCGTGGGAGAGGTGGTCAGTTTTCTGGTCGTGGATGTGGACCTCGTGGTAGGGGTGGTCGCTTTCGTCAGCCTTGTTCGTACTGTCACCGCACAGGACACTCGGAGGATACATGCTACTCTAAGCATGGGTTCCCAGCATCGGCGTGTGTAGCCGAGCATGCTCTGCCCCAGTCAACATCCAATGCAGACAACCGTTTCGAGGAAATTGTGGCACGTCTACGTGATATTATGCCACAATCATCTGCTGATCCTTCTGGTGGACCTTCAGATGTTGCTGCCACTGTCACTGCCAGTTCCTCTGTTGCTGCTAGTACCTCAGGTAGTACTACTGCATTTATGTCTTGTCATGATATATCTGATTGGATTATAGATTCTGGTGCCACACATCACCTCTGTCGAGATCGAGAGAGACTTGAGTCCTACAAGGACATTCCCCATTGCCGGTTAGTACAGATCGCAGATAGTACTCATTCCCCCCTTGTTGGACAGGGGGAGGTCGTTCTATCTCCATCCATGCGTCTACAGAATGTTTAACATGCTCCTGAGTTCTCCGTGAATCTTTTGTCTATTAGTCAGATTACGAAGGATTTGCACTGCCGTGAAATATTTGACCCCTCTTCTCTTATTTTTCAGGACATACTAACGGGCGGGGTGATTGGCTGTGGCTCTGAGCAGAATGGTCTGTATCGGCTGGTCCGGAATTCTTATGCTGGTGTTTCTTCTCATTCCGCCGGACCAGTATCTCCGTACATCTGGCATCTTCGCTTTGGTCATCTCCCGCTCCAGAAAATATGACATCTTCTGCCTCAAATCTCTCCGAGTTCTTCCTTTCGCTGTGAAGCGTGTCACTTGGGAAAGCATCATCGGTCTAACTTTCCTAGTCGTCAGAGTCGGAGTAGTAGCTCCCCATTCGAGTTGTTTCATATTGATATTTGGGGTCCGAGTCGTGTACCCGATCATCAAGGACACCGGTTCTATCTAGTTGTCGTGGATGATTTCTCTCGTGTATCTTGGGTCTTTCTTTTAAAGAATAAATCTGAAGCAGGAGATGTGATTAAAAATTTGATTAATGAAGTGAAGAATGTTGCTGATCCTTCTGGTGGACCTTCCGATCCTTCTGGTGGACCTTCAGATGTTGCTGCCACAGTCACTGCCAGTTCCTCTGCTGCTGCTAGTACCTCAGGTAGTACTACTGCATTTATGTCTTGTCATGATATATCTGATTGGATTATAGATTCTGGTGCCACACATCACCTCTGTCGAGATCGAGAGAGACTTGAGTCCTACAAGAACATTCCCCATGGCCGGTCAGTACAGATCGCAGATAGTACTCATTCCCCCATTGTTGGACAGGGGGAGGTCGTTCTATCTCCATCCATGCGTCTACAGAATGTTTAACATGCTCCTGAGTTCTCCATGAATCTTTTGTCTATTAGTCAGATTACGAAGGATTTGCACTGCCGTGCCATATTTGACCCCTCTTCTCTTATTTTTCAGGACATACTAACGGGCAGGGTGATTGGCTGTGGCTCTGAGCAGAATGGTCTGTATCGGCTGGTCCAGAATTCTTATGCTGGTGTTTCTTCTCATTCCGCCGGACCATTATCTCCGTACATCTGGCATCTTCGCTTTGGTCATCTCCCGCTCCAGAAAATACGACATCTTCTGCCTCAAATCTCTTCGAGTTCTTCCTTTCGCTGTGAAGCGTGTCATGTGGGAAAGCATCATCGGTCTAACTTTCCTAGTCGTCAGAGTCGGAGCAGTAGCTCCCCGTTCGAGTTGTTTCATATTGATATTTGGGGTCCGAGTCGTGTACGCGATCATCAGGGACACCGGTTCTATCTAGTTGTCGTGGATGATTTCTCTCGTGTATCTTGGGTCTTTCTTTTAAAGAATAAATCTGAAGCAGGAGATGTGATTAAAAATTTGATTAATGAAGTGAAGAATGTTTTTTCCTCTACTGTTAAATATGTTCGTACAGATAATGCTATGGAATTCTGCACAGGCTCTCTCTCTCTCAGTTTCTCTCGTCAAAGGGCATTATTCACCAAACTACTTGTGCTTACACGTCTTAGCAGAATGGCGTGGCAGAAAGAAAGCACCGTCACCTTCTTGACATTACTCAAACTCTTCTTATTCAGAGTTGTGCTTCTATCTCTTTCTGGGGGGATGCTGTCCTTACAACTTGCTACCTGGTCAATCGCATGCCGTCATCTGTCCTGGGTGAGAAAATTCCTCAATCTATCATTTTTCCTGATAAGGAATTATTCTCACTTACTCCTCGTGTCTTCAGTACTGTTGCATTTGTTCATCTACTGACTCCTGGACTTGACAAACTCTCTCCTAGAGCTGTCAAGTGTGTATTTGTCGGTTACTCTCGGACTCAGAAGGGCTATTGATGTTATGACCCCATAAACAAGAAATACTTTGTCAGTGCTGATGTCACGTTCTTTGAGTCTGTTATGTATTTTTCCCCTGCAGGTGACAGGCTGGTACCATCCACTACCTGTGATGATGTCTATGTCCCTCCGCCTCCTAGTTGGGGTTCATCTGAGTCCACTCCTGCTCCTGGTACTACGTCATCTTCACCACCACCATCTCCGCCACCACCACCCCGACAACCTCCTATTCCACCTCTACCAAAATTCTATACACGTCGGTCAGGTCCTGCTCAGGCTACATGTCAGACATCCTTCACGCCTCAGGTATGTGTTGATGACAGTACTACTGACGGGTCAGATATGGTACATGTGCAAGATTCTTCATTGCAGGAGGAGACTACACCATCCAGTACAGTGGACGATGACTTCGATATTCCTATTGCTATACGAAAGAAAAAGCGGACGTGTGTGTCTTATCCCTTTGCTTCTCAGGTGTCTTTTCATCGCCTCACAAGCGACTTTCAGAGATTTGCTGCAGCTTTGTCTTCCGTGGACATACCACAGACCTATCAGGAAGCTATGAAGATTGATTGCTGGCGAATGGCTATGGAAGACGAGATGCGTGCCTTACAGTCTCGTGGCACATGGAGCTTGGTTAATGCTCCTCCTGATGCGTCAATTGTTAGCTGTAAATGGGTATTCTCAGTTAAATACCACGCTGATGACAGTCTAGATCGATACAAGGCACGGTTGGTCGCGTGAGGTTTCACACTAACCTATGACGTGGACCATATGGATACGTTTTCTCCGGTGGCTCGTCACTCTACTCTTCGCATACTCTTATCAGTTGTTGTGGTACGCGACTGGACTATATCTCAACTTGATGTTAAGAATGCCTTCTTGTATGGAGATCTGCAGGAGGAAGTCTAAATGCAGCAGCCACCCGGGTTCACTGTTGAGGGGGAGAAGCATATGGTGTGTAGACTTCACAAGGCAATTTATGGCCTTAAACAGAGCCCAAGGGCGAGGTTCCAGAAGCTTTCCCATCTGATTGAACGACATGGGTTCAAAAGATCTAATGCAGATCACTCGTTGTTTATTCAGAAGTCTTTTACATGTACGGTTATCATCATGGTCTATGTTGATGATATTCTGGTTACAGGAGATGATGTTCAGGGAATAGAGAGGGGAAAAGCGTTTCTAGGTCGTCAGTTTGGCACAAAGGATCTTGGAGCCCTAAGATACTTTATGGGGTTGGAATTTGCCAGGAATGCACAGGGTCTAGTGATGACCCAAAGGAAGTACATTACGGATTTTTTAACTGAGACAAGCATGGCTGGATGCAAACCATCGAGTATTCCAATGGATCCAAGCATGAAGCTGTATGATGATGACACTCCCGAAGTAGACAAGAGGAGGTATAGAGAAATGGTGGGTAAGCTCCTTAATATTACCATAACTCGATCAGATATTGCATTTGCAGTAAGCCGGGTGAGTCAATTTCTGGAGCAGCTAAGACAAGTTCATATGGATGTCATATACATGATACTGAGGTATCTAAAGTCTTATCCAGGCTCAGGTTGCTATTTTGAAAGGGCACAGATTTATCTATTTTAGCATGTGCAGATGCTGATTATGCAGGATGCCCTAAGGATAGAAAGTCAACCTCAGGATTTGCCGTTTTTGTTGGGAGCTCTCCGGTTTCTTGGAAAAGCAAGAAACAAACCGTTGTTGCAAGGTCTAGTGCTGAATCTGAATATAGGGCCATGGCGCAAGCAAGCACGGAGATGATGTGGGTTCGGTCTGTGCTAGAGGATCTACATGTAGCTGTACCTTTACCTATGCAGCTTCAGTGTGACAATCATGCAACATTGTTTATTGCCAACAATCCAGCATTTCATGAAAGAACGAAGCATATTGAAGTTGACTGCCACTACACTAGAGACTTGATCCAGAGAGGCTTGATATCTACATCTCACGTGAGCTCAGGGGATCAGACTGCTGACGTACTCAC
The DNA here is from genome assembly GCA_037367405.1 of Ottelia alismoides. NCBI lineage: Eukaryota > Viridiplantae > Streptophyta > Magnoliopsida > Alismatales > Hydrocharitaceae > Ottelia > Ottelia alismoides. Next base: position 401,218 of record JAZKJV010000510.1, on the reverse strand, counting down.
CAAGCCGTTGCTCAGAGGACCCTTCCAGAGATGTTCTTCCAAGCTGAGCATGATTGACATCTATGCTCCACCTTGAGGGGGAGTGTAGAGACCAATATTATTATATGTTATGTACCTTTTCGTAATTTCTTATTGTTCTCTGGACTACTATGTATTTTACCCGTGAGGTCTCTCTCTCTATATAAGAGAGCCTAGGATTCCCTTGAATAATAGATTGCTCATTTTTCACAACAGTCCTTCATTACTTCATTTAACTTCTCCAAAGTCTTTTGAATCACTCAACACATACCCTATTAACTTTAGCACATCAGACATACTGTTCGATGTCATCATGTTTATCACCATCATCTACAATAGTCCTTAGTGAAAATTAATAGAAATCTTATAGAATTTATTCAAATTTAGGTTTTGTATTTTTTGTGTATCTTCTATGTCCAAACCACATAAAGCTTCCAACTCATTCAACTCAACATGTCATTTAGATTAGCATGATCAACTTCTCAATGTTATTATATGTCTATAACAATCTTCTTGGAATGATAGGTCATCCTTCCTACACACAATCTAATTAATATAGGGATATGTAACCCATAACCCTGAGTAGTTTTGTATTTACGTACGTAACCTTTGATACTCATGAATTACGTAAGAAACTCCAAATAATCACCCTGTCTCACACCCATAACCCTATGTTAATACAATTCATTAACTCAACCAGACTATCGAGTTAATCTAACCCATCTTTAATCCAACGACTATGAATTAAGCTAAAAAATCAAAAAAGAAACCTCCTCCTCTTTCACCCTTCCTCCTCCAACCCCTCCTCCTTCCTCTGCCCATACCCCTTCCCTCTCTGCCCATACCCCCTCCCCCTCTGACCACGTCTCCCTCCGTCCGCGTCCCCCTCCGCCCACGTCCCCCTTCCCCATTGACCACCTCCCCCATCCACCCACACTACCTTCCCTATCTCCGCCTCCCCCTCTGCCTACACAGTCTCCCACTAACTGCCTCCTCCCTCCAGGCAAGAGACAGATCCTCCTCGACCTCCTCTCCTTCTGTAGTAGTAGCAGTGATAGCTTCCCTACCCCTCATCGACCTTCTTTGCCCCTGCAGTAGGCATCAACAACAGTTGTAGCTCCACCACCCCCTAGCCGACATGCTCTGCTTTTGTAGCAGGCAACAATTCCATATTCCCTGTAGAGGTTTACGTTATGTTATGATGTACCGTTACGTATTTCTTATTTATCTCATGTACATCTATGTAATTTACCCAAGAGTTTTCTCTCTATATAAGAGACCCTAGGGCTCTATGGAATAATATAACAGAGTCTTATTGGCTCCAACATGGTATCAGAGCCAAAACCCTAATCTAGGGTTTTTCTCCACCCAATCCCCAGCCGCCGGCCTCCCGCCGCCAGCCGAGGCCGAGGCCCCTCCAGCCTCCAGCCGCCAGCCCCTCCCGCCGCCAGCCACTACTCGCGACCCCTCCTCCCGTCGAGGCCCCTCCCGCCGCCGACACCACCCGCCACCGACCACAACAGCCGCTACTCGCGGCCCCTCTTCTCCGGTCGGCCTCGATTCAACGATGGATTCAAGTGCATAAAGTCTATATATCCACTTGAATCCACACGGGTCTTTGTAGACGTCAGTTCTTTTGTCTATCATCCCTAGGTTTTCTTCTCCGGCAATATGTCAGAACAAAAAGTTGATATGCCCGCTATAGGTTCCTTTAAAGGTTCGACACCAATCGTTAAAATGGACGGGACGAACTACGAACTCTGGGCTATGCAGTTCCTGAGTCTTATGAAGTCATGTGGTAAGAAGCATATTCTTACCGAAGATGAGCCGGCAGAGAAGACGGGGATATATGCCTCATGGGAGGCTGATGATGCGTATGCCAAGGTCTGGCTGTCAGGGACGCTCACGATGGAGATCGTCACTGACGTCCTCCATCAACCCACCGCCAAGGCGATGTGGGATATTCTGGCGACTACATATTCTCAGGTGAGGAACGAGACGAAGATGCTGCAGTTGCAGCATGATATCTTTACCACGAAGCAAAATGGGCGGCCTCTTCATTCTCTGTACACGTCCCTACGTGGGATGTTCGAGAAATTATATAGCACCATCCCGCTCACAACCATCCCCGAGCAGCAGAAGACGTTCCGCAATGCCACTATGGTAGGCGTATTGCTTGATGCCCTTGATCCGGAGTATGAGGCAACCCGCTCTCAGATCCTCACCGATGCCACTATCCCTCCGATGGAGGAAGTCTACAGGAGGCTTAGTCGTATCTCCATTCCCTCCAGTACAACGACTCCACCTCCTTCGGCAATGGCGGTCACCAGATGACGAGGTAGTTCGTCTTCCTTTCGTGGTCGAGGAGGTAGCGGACGTGGCCGAGGAGGTCGTGTGCGTTCAACGTGCTCATTCTGTCATCGCACTGGTCATTCTGAAGATACATGCTATTCTAAGCATGGATTTCCTCCTTCTGCTCGTGTTGTTGATCATGTTCAGGCTCCGTCAGCATCTACTCCAGATCACAGGTTCGAGGAGCTAGTGGCACGGCTTCGTGACATTATGCCACAGTCATCATCAGAGGGTGCTGATACATCTGACGTTGCGGCTTCTGCGTCCGCTACTACCTCTGCTACTGCCAGCACCTCAGGTAGTACTTCTGCCTTGTGTCATACCCACGATCTCTCAGGTTGGATTGTTGACTCTGGAGCCACCCATCATCTCTGTCGTGATATAGATATGCTACAGTCCTACATGGATATTCAGTCTGGTCGTTCGGTGCTCATAGCTGATGGCACTCATTCCCCTATTGTGGGTCAGGGGAAGACATTCTTATTGCCCTCCATGCACTTACAGAATGTTCTACATGCACCAGAGTTCTCCATGAATTTATTATCAATTAGTCAGATTACAAAAGATTTGCACTGTCGTGCTATATTTGACCCATCTTCTGTCATTTTTCAGGACATACTAACAGGCAGGGTGATTGGCTGTGGTTCTGAGCACAATGGCCTCTATCGTCTAGTACGGAACTCCTATGCTGGCGTCTCACTACACTCTCAGGGATTCGTTTCTCCGTATACTTGGCACCTTCGCTTTGGTCACCTCCCGCTCCAGAAGATGCGTCACCTCCTGCCACAGATCTCTCCGAATTCTACATTTCGTTGTGAAGCGTGTCAGTTAGGAAAGCACCATCGTTCTAGCTTTCCTAGTCGTCAGGGTCGGAGCAGTCGCTCCCCGTTTGAGTTATTTCATATAGATATTTGGGGTCCTAGTCGTATCCCGGATCATCGGGGTCACATGTTTTATCTTGTTGTGGTTGATGATTTCTCTCGTGTTTCTTGGACTTTTCTTCTTAAGAATAAATCTGAGGCAGGATGTGTTATCAAAAATCCTATTAATGAAGTGCAGAATGTTTTTTCCTCTACTACTAAATATGTGCGCACGGATAATGCATTAGAATTCTGCACTCGGTCTCTTGATCAGTTTCTCTCCTCTAAGGGCATTATCCACCAAACTACATGTGCTTACTCCTCTCAACAAAATGGTGTCGCGGAGAGGAAACATCGACACTTTCTTGATATTGCTCGCACATTACTTATTCAAAGTTGTGCACCATTAACTTTTTGGGGAGATGCTATACTTACAACATGCTATCTGGTCAATCGTATGCCATCTACCGTTCTTGGGGAAAAGGCTCCAATATCTGTTCTCTTTCCTGATAAGGACTTGTTTTCACTTACCCCTCGTATTTTTGGAACTGTCGCCTTTGTTCACCGCTTGTCTCCAGGTCTTGACAAGCTCTCTCCTAGAGCTGTTAAGTGCGTTTTTGTGGGCTACTCGCGTACACAAAAAGGATATCGTTGCTATGACTCCATTCACGACAAGTACTATGAGTTCTGATGTTACATTTTTTGAGCCAGTTATGTACTTCTCCCCTGCAGGTGACCGCTTGGCTTCCTCTACATCTACGGATGATAATGTCTATGTTCCCCTACCTCCAAGTCTGGGTCAATCTGAGTCGACACCACTACCACCACCACCACCTCCATATCCGTCCATTTCACCATTCCCTAAGTTCTACACAAGACGGTCAGGGCCTGCTCACGCTACAAGTCAACCATCCAACACGCCTCAGGTATGCTCCGATATTATCGCTAATGATGGGTTAGATAATGCACTGGTGCAAGAATCTTTGATACAGGAGGAGGATCTGCCAGTCAACACAGTAAATGATGATCTTGATCGTCCTATTGCTCATAGGAAGCAGAAGAGGCAATGTGCATCCTACCCTCTTGCGTCTCTAAGTGTCCTTTCATCGACTTACTGGTGATTTCCAGAGGTTTGCAGCAGCTGTCTCGACGGTTGAGATCCCACGAACTTATCAAGAGGCCATGAAGATTGATTGCTGGCGTTTAGCCATGGAAGAGGAGATGCGTGCCTTACAGTCTCTAGGGACTTGGTCCCTAGTTCCCATTCCTTCTGGTGCTTCTGTAGGAGTAGCAAGTGGGTGTTCACAGGTAAATATCACGCAGATGGGCGTCTAGATCGGTACAAGGCCAGACTTGTTGCACGGGGCTTTACCCAAACCTATGGGGTAGATTATTTGGATACATTTTCACCAGTGGCTCGACACTCGACTCTTCGCATTCTACTATCTGTTGCTGTGGTATGTGATTGGACTATTTTCCAACTTGATGTTAAAAATGCATTCTTGTATGGTGATCTACATGAGGAAGTCTACATGCAGCAGCCACCGGGTTTTGCTGCTGAGGGGGAGACTCAGATGGTGTGTAGACTTCATAAGTCTATCTATGGCCTTAAACAAAGTCCGAGGGCATGGTTCCAGAAGCTTTCCCAGCTGATTGCACGACATGGGTTCAAGAGATCAAATGCGGACCACTCATTGTTTATCCAGAAGACTCCCAGAGGTACGGTTGTTGTCATGGTATACGTAGATGATATTCTAGTCACAGGAGATGATGCTCAGGGAATCAAGATGACTAAATCTCTTTTGGGAAGTCAATTTGTTACGAAGGATCTGGGCACGATACGATACTTTCTGGGGATAGAGTTTGCGAGAAATGCACAAGGAATGGTAATGACCCAAAGAAAATATGTCACAGACTTGCTAGTTGAAACATGAATGGTTGGATGCAGACCGTCGAACACTCCTATGGACCCAAGTATGAGGCTTTACGACAATGATACTGAAGAGGTGGACAAAAGAAGATACAGAGAGATGGTGGGTAAGCTTCTATACATCACCATAACTCGACCGGATATTGCCTTTGCGGTAAACCGGGTGAGTCAATTTATGGAGCAACCTAGGCAAGTTCATATGGAAGCCCTGTATATGATATTGAGATACTTGAAGTCTTCTCCAGGCACAGGTTTGTTATTTAGAAAGGATACAGATCTGTCTATTTCCGCTTGTGCAGACGCAAACTATGCAGGGTGTCCAAAGGATCGTAAGTCTACGTCAGGATTTGCTATCTTTATAGGGAGCTCTTTGGTTTCTTGGAAAAGCAAGAAACAAACTGTTGTGGCGAGATCCAGTGCTGAATCCGAATATAGAGCTATGGCACAAGCAAGCACAAAAATGATGTGGGTTCGAGCGGTCTTGGAAGATTTGAATGTAAATGTCTCTTTACCCATGAAGCTTCAATGTGACAACCATGCAGCATTGTTCATTGCAAATAATCCAACCTTTCATGAAAGAACAAAGCACATCGAAATAGATTGTCACTACACTAGAGACATGATCCAGAAGGGCTTGATTTCCACCTTACACGTCAGTTCAAAAGACTAGACTGCTGATATATTTACCTAGCCATTTCTCAGAGGACCTTTCCAGAGATGTTCTTCCAAGCTGAGTATGATTGATATCTATGCTCCATCTTGAGGGGGAGTGTAGAGGTTTACGTTATGTTATGATGTACCGTTACGTATTTCTTATTTATCTCATGTACATCTATGTAATTTACCCAAGGGTTTTCTCTCTATATAAGAGACCCTAGGGCTCTATGGAATAATATAACAGAGTCTTATTGGCTCCAACATCCCCCTCCACCTCCCGCTTTGTTGACATGCCTTGAATCCTAACCATCCGACCCATGTTGAAGAACCCTGTATGCACCCTCTTGCCGTGCCATATTTCAACAAGATGGGTGTCTCACTGCCTAGTCAGCGATCTTGTTGTGGATCTAGGGGGAGCGGTGCACTCCCCTCTTACAGGGCTGTAGGAGCAACACCCTCGGTGAATTTTTTTAGGTGTGATTCTATTTGTATTCGGGTATATGGATTTGTTTATTTCAGGGATCCATATGTACGGGAGTACTATATAAACTCTCTAGGGTTAGGACTCTCAGTATCCTCTGTATTTTTTCTTTCTCCATATAGTGAAAACTGATCGCCGATGCCCAAGGACATAACCAGTTATGGGTGAACCTTATAAATCCGTGTATTTGCGTCTTGCTTGTTTGATCATGTTTGTGTGTGCTTGCTTCTGCAATTCGCAACAAACTTGTATCAGAGCTTCAGGTTCTGTCAAGATCATCCAACAAGATGGCATCGTACGATCTGAAGATCGAGAAGTTCACAGGGAAGAACATATTCAGTTTATGACAGCTCAAGAGGTGTGTCCTTTTGAGTTTTGAAGTAGCAGGGCATCTAGGCGTCAACGGAATAGGAGTGGGTGAAGGTACTCGAACCCTCTGAGTTGATGGTGCAGGAAGAGAAGGTGCACTCGACGATCATGTTGTATTTGGTGGATGAGATTATCGCAGAGGTTGCCAATGAGGATTATGCTGCCGGTCTGTGAATCTGTGATTGATGCTCGAAAGTCTGTACTTGATTAAGTCTCTGACCAACTAGTTACTCTTGAAGCAACGCATGTTCTCTTTCCGCAGCAGGAAGGTACATCTCTTAAAGAACATCTAGATCACTTAAATACATTGTTGATGGATTTAAGAAACATAGATGTTAAGATTGAAGATGATGATACTGACTTGATTTTGTTGGTTTCTCTTCCATTAACGTATTAGAATTTGTTTAATTAATTATTTTGGGAAAAGAATCAATAACCCTAAAGGAAGTTCGTTGGAGTGTGGATACATGTGAACTTCAACATGTGGCTACCAGGAAGCAGGACTTTAATGTTGGAGGTTTACTTATGACTCATGAAAAGAGTCGTGTTGGTTTTGGTTACGCAAAGAAAGAAAAGCAGAAGTCTAACTCGAAGAATCACAATGCTAGGGACATATGCAGTTCTTGTAAGGAACCTAAACATTGGAAGAAGGATTGCTCGAACAAGAAAGGGAATGTCATAGTTGTTGTCGTGGCTCATGGAGGTACATATTCTGAAGATGATTTGGTTCTCACCATCGCAGATCAGAAGACAACGGATAGCACATGGATTTTTGATTCATGTTGTTCTTACATATGATTCCCAGTAAAGATTGGTTCTGCACCTATGAGAAGATAGATGGAGGAAATATCGTCATGGAGAATGATGCAACGTGCAAGATTGTAGGGATCGTCTTTGTGAAGATCAAGATGCATGGAGTCGTGAGGACAATGACATAAGTACACCATGTTTCCTGATCTGAAGAAGAACATGATATCCCTCAGAGTCTTAGACTCTAAAGGTTATAGGTACAACGTTGAAGGTGGAGTCTTGTAGGTTGCCAAAGCTGGGATGGTTATCAACAAGGGCAACCCACAAGGGCAACCCACAGGAGATCCTATACATCATGCATGGGTCTACAATTACAGGTTCTATTGCATTGACATTGCAAGTCGTGAGATCAAAATCAGAATTGTGACATATGCGATTGGAACACATAGATGAGGATGAATATCCTCAGTCTGAAGGGTCTCATCGGGGATCTCAAGGGATCTAAGCTGGAGTTCTGTGAGCATTGTGTGTTCTAAAAACAACACAAGAAGCAATTCCGTAAAGCTATCCAAAAGACGAAGGAGATGCTCAACTACATCCATGTTGTTTGTTGGGGCCATTCACAGGTCCCATCTTTGAAAGGTGCCATGTATTTCTATCTATTATTGATGATTACTCCAGGATGGTGTGGGTGTATATAATGAAGCACAAGAGCAAGACATTTCAGAACTTCAAGCAGTGGAAGATTGTGGTGGAGAACCATACTTCTAAGAAGGTGAAGCGTCTTCGTAAAGATAACGAGCTGGAACTCTGTTCTTCAGAGTCGTAGAATGAATGAACATGACGCTTCTAGAGAGAGCAGTGTGCATGCTCTCTAATTCTAGACTTGGCTGAAGCTATGAATACAACTTGTTACTTAGTGAATCGGAGTCTCGCGTCCGCCGTTGATTGCAAAACACCCATGGAGTTATAGTATGGTAATCATTTAAATTATTTTGTTTTACAAGTCTTTGGTTGTGCTGCCTATTGTCATGGTAGTGAAGGAAAGTTAGAACCAAGGGCAAAGAAAAATGGGTTTACATGCTATGGCACACGAGTAAAGGGGTACAGAATCTGGTCTCCTTTTGAGCATAGAATTATTGTAGCAAGAATGTTACTTTTGATGAGAATTCCATGCCTCACTCGGTTAGTGAATCTGTTGATGCAGGGACGTGTGATGATGTGCTTGAACATGTGGAGTTTGAATTGACACCAAGTACTGATCATGCAATTGATCACACCACTTTTGTTCAAGTTGTTGTTAAACAACCTGAAGCTGAGCAACCAGGGAATAGACAACCACATGTTGAAACTGATCGTCCTTGTAGAGAGATATATTCGACGCAAAGATACATATTTGAAGACATGATGCATTTGCACTACAAATTTGCGGAGGAGGCAGAGTTTCCAGAGCCCTTCACTTACAGGGAGGCAATAGCTAGGGTAGAATTTGGGAAGTGGATTGCCTCTATGGGTGAGGAGATGGAGTATCTTTACAAGAATTAGACATGAGAGTTTGTCAAGTTGCCAAAAGAGGAGGAAGATCACTGGATGTAAATCGGTCTTCAAGCAAAAGACATGAATCTCATGCGGTGAAGGCATCGGATACAAGGCACGCCTAGTTTTGAAGGGTTACATTCAGAAGGAGGGTGTGGATTACAACAGGATAGTCTCTCTCGTTGTAAGATATATGTCCATCATGGTACTACTTGCTCTTGTAGCACATCGAGACTTGGAGCTGGTGCAGTTAGATACGACGACAACTTTCTTGCATGGTGAACTCGAAGAAGACATTCTTATGAGTCAGCCAGAGGGATTCACATTTCAGGACAAGGAAAACCATGTGTGAAGATTGAAGAAATCCTTGTGTGAGTTTAAGCAATCTCCCATGCATTGGTATAAGAAGTTTGGCAATTTCATAACTGATCACAGGTTCAATAGGATCCCGTGTGATTGTTGTGTTTACTACAACAAGGTGGAGAATGGCTCCTTCACTTATCTGTTACTGTACATCGACGACATGCTGATTACTGCCAAGCAGAGGAGCGCCATAGATGATCTGAAGAAGCTCCTTAGTTCAGAGTTTGACATGAAGGACCTTGGTGCATCAAAGAAGATTTTAGGGATGGAGATCATTAGAGATTGTACAAAAGGAAAACTTTTCTTATCTCAGAAGTCAGAAGAACCACATTGAGAAAGATCTAATGAGATTTGGGGTGCCTACAACCAAAACTCTAGGTACTCCATCCGCTGCAAATATTCATCTCTCAGTTTCTTTCACATCTTAATCAGACGCAAAGAAGAAGCACATGTCACACGTTCCCTATGCTAGTGCAGTTGGGAGTCTTATGTATGCCATGGTATGTACACGACTTGACATCGCTCATGCTGTAAGCATTGTTAGAAGATTCATGAGTAACTGAGGGAAGGAGCATTGACAGACGGTCAAGTGGATTCTCTAATATCTGAGAGGAACATCAGGCATTGGCCTCATCTACTGTAGTGATCTAGAGAGTTTGGTTGCTGGATATTCAGATTCAAGCTATGCTGCAGATGTCGATGGAGGAGATTAATGACATGCCACGTCTTCACTTTGAAGAATTCGATCATCAATTGGAAGGCTACCTTACAACCGTCAATTACCTTATCTACCACAGAGGTAGAGTATATGGCTTTGACAGAGGCTGCAAAGGAAGGCATCTAGATGAAGGGCTTAGTTGGAGATCTCGGTCTACAACAAGGTCGAGCTATAATATATTGTGACAGTCTCAGTGTGATATGCTTAGCCAATGATCAGGTGCATCATGAGAGGACCAAGCACATAGATTTCATATATCACTTCATTCTTACTGAGAAGTGGGTCAAGGTGAAGAAGGACAACACAATAGATAATCCAGCCAATATGTTCACAAAGGCAGTTCTTGGGAGTAAGTTCAAACACTATTTGGACTTGCTCAGTGTCGACAGTTGGAGGTAACCCCAAGGAGGGGCTGGCGGCGACACTACAAAGATTGGCAAAGCTTCTCAAAGGATCAATTCAATGTGAAGACTGTTGATATTCCTTGAGTCCTGATCATCTGATCCAAATTGAAGAACCCCATATGCACCTCCTCTTGCCGTACCATACCTCAACAAGATGAGGGTCTCGCTACCTAGTCAGCGAGCTTATGGGGCGTCCCCCTTGCTAGGGTGTGGGAGCAGTACCCCCAAAGATTTTTTTAAATATTAGGAGCGGTTCTATTTGTAATTTTGTATTCGAGTATATGGATCTAGTTATTTTAGGGATCTATCAATACATGAGTACTATATAAACTCTCTAGGGTTAAGGCTCTTAGTATCCTATGTATTCTTTCTTTCTCCACATAGTGAAAATCGATCGCCACCGCCCAAGGACGTAGCCCAGTTACGGGTGAACCTTGTAAATCCGTGTGTTCGCGTCTTTCTTGTTTGATCGTATTTGTGTGTGTTTTCATCCGCGATTCGCAATATCCTCCTTCGTCGTCTCCTCCTTCACCTCCCCCTCCCTCCTTTTCCACCCCATTCCAACCCACCTTCCAGCCCCCTCCTTCGCCCCATCCTCCAACCCCTTATGTCTCCTCCTCTGCCCCTCCTCCAGGCCCCTCATCCGCTTGCTCAATCCCTTCCCTCTACCCCTTCCACCGCTCGCCTTTGTCACACATTCCCGACAAGCTCCGTTGTGTGCAAGATCAGAAGAGGAAGACAATGGGAATGCATTTCTTTGGCTATCCAAGTTGAGAAAGATGCGTGCATCTTTTTGAAATGTATTTTTGTTCAAGGAGTAAAATTGTCAAAATTGGCGGACTCCAAAAATTAATGGGCGAAATGGATGGAACATGACACAGGGTCATGCCATGTATGGTTAAGCATTATTCATGGTTCTAGATGTAATTATTATTCATTGAGGATTATGTACGTAATTATGAAACTACTCATGATTATGTGTGTAAATATTCCATTAATATAATACTTCCATTAATCATTCTATAATGCAATTCATTATTTACTTTCTGTAGATTGACAAGGTGTTGTTATATTCTTTTCATGAACATAAAGTGCATTGGTAAAATTTCAATCAAAAAATTATATAACATGATATAGGTATATTCGAAAATAATGGTGCACAATCAGATTAATGACTTGCCTCGGCAAATTGATTTAAATATAACACGACGATCAATTTTCCCTTTATTTATTTAGATTCCTACAAAGGGATCCCCAAACCCGCATAAAAAAGCACACTAACTTATAGCAACCATACCCCTCTTAGAACACATCTTTACAACCATGAAAGTTAGGCAATATCATGTTATTTCTTAGTTAGTGTGCACATTCAAGTTTCCTCTTTTCTATGGCTTTGAACAATCTAGTTAGAAACACAAGCACAACTATATAGCAAAGTCATTTCTGATTTTTTATTGAAATAAGAATTAAAAAAAAGTGCATCATATGATATTAAACAAGTATTTTAAGCACCAAAGGTTCTTTATATCGCATTTTTGTTTTTCAATCGGAAGAAAAATAGTGTAGTGCCTCCACCATTGATGTGTCTCATTGAACATAAGAGAATCAGCTATTATCATTCACTCCTCTTCCCCATATTATGGAAGAAGTCATTAGATTCAAAGGGAATTGTTGGTCTCATTGCTTGTAATCGAGAGAGGAACTTGGTCTTACAATAACTCTATCCCTTCTCGAGATCTGTTAAACTTCAGTAGCCGAGATACTATCATCCTTTCAGTCCCTCTTATCAATTGCTAATTGCTGCAGAGAATGATATCCAAACTTGTGCAGATTGAGGGGAAAAAGGGTAATAAACAAGGTCTTTCTCCTACGTTGTGTATTTTGATCTTTCTTTCCCTCCTCTTAAAATATTTTAGGATAACTAAAGGGGTAACTAAATATTGGATATAAAATTCAAGCACTTTTTGAAGGCTATGACTAGTGTTGGATTACGGGGTAACTATCAACCGCATTAGATAATATTAACTCATGAACTTTATACTTTTTGCTGTGAAGTGTGTAGTTATACATATGAATATTTATATGCACAGCATAAAATATAATATACTATTGCTAATTTTAATCTTAGTCTAAGTAAGTCAGCCTTATTTACCTTAGACTTGTTTATTTAATCAAGCTCGTTTTTCTTTCAAAGTGAACATAAAATGAACTTTTATTAGATTGGACTTTATAGATATCTTATCGCATGATTTGATTGCACAAAGGAACGATTTTGCATCAATCTATTGAACAATTTGTCCGAATAGCTGTTTTCAACATGTCATGGAGCATGAACAGTTATTTTGTTAGATCACTTCCCCCATCTTCCTCCACTCAACATATGTCAAGTACTATAATGTAAAGTTTCTTTATACTCTCGTGTAAAAAAAAAATTATCTCAAGATAACAGTCTAACACGTATGAACAATTTTGTATAAATTTTTGTAAAAAAAATTTTGGGACAGAATTAGCCTTATGTAAAAGAATATGTGAAAAAATCTGTAAAATAACATCCAATTAGTCATACATAATTCTGTTATTATTATTATATTGTTGGCAAATCTTTAGATATTTCGTACTTAGAATGATAGCAATCGCAGCTACACATAACTAATAAGACACTACTAATTAAAATCGTGGTTTATAAATTATCTCTATAAAGGTTAGTTTGGCCATTTTTCTGAAAAATAGCTGTTAAAGTATTGTAGCATTTCAATTCAGGGTCAAAATATCGGGCAAATTTTTCTTGAAATAAATATCATTGTGAAGTCGTCAGAATCTTAATAAAAAATGTTTAAGCCAAGGATAATGGTACGTGATTTTTACAGGCGCAAGTCAATGATCCATAAACTAATTAGTGGTAAGCTGCATGCGTTCAATAAAGGTAATAAATAAACATCATTCACATGCGTATGTGCAGGGTCTAGGAATGAACATTTGGGTGGCCTTTGGATGGATGGTTATCTTGTAGAGGATAACACTCTCAAAAAAGAGTTATCTAGTGGATAGCTTTTTGGGTTTTTATCGTTTGTGCTCCTAAATATTAGAATATCAATTATGCTCCTTCCTTTTTTGAATATCAGTTATGCCATGACTTCGTACATCATTATCACATGTGCCTTTTCGTTAGTTTTACTGTCAATTATTTGAACTACACCATGGTTTATTCAAATCATGGTTTGGTTAATAAGGGTATAAGTGTCAAAACCAACCCCTTTCTATCCACCTCCTCCCAACCCATCCACCCCAACCTCCTCCTAGCTCGCCCACCTTGACCTCCTCCTCATCTCAACCCCTCTTCCATCTTCCCCTACTCCCTTTCGGAAACAACTTTTTCCCCAATCCTCAGGATTTTGGGAGTTACACCATGAATATTGCATACTGTAGACTTGGGTATATCTTGCATTGTAAACTTTGCAGTCGAGAGACGAAGAACCATTATGCTCTTACCACCCACTTATTTACATGCTTAATAAAGAAAGTTTGAATGGTACCATTCTGCCCCCTTTTGATGTATTTCGAATAACTGGTGTGGACAACTCCAATGACACGATGAAACTTGTTCGTCCAACGTGTTCCTCAGTGGTATCTGTTTAGATGTTTTCCAGTACTGAACGCGAAGGTAGAAGGGCCAGATGAAAGGGGTCGATCTAGTTTCATCGCCAGAGGAGGTGGGAGCTGAGGAGAAGGGGGCGCTGGTAGAGGGGGATGAAGGAGGTGTGGGCTGCAAAGGATGGGCATGGAGGAGGTGGGGGCGGCAATAGAGAAGGGGAAGAGAGGATGTTATTGATGACAAAGGAGAGGGTTGGAAGAGGTAGAGTGAAGGAGGGGTGGGGGCGGAGGAGATGGGGGCGACGATGAAGGGGGAGGCGAGAGGAGGTGTGGATGGTGGAGGAGATGGGGGCGACGATGAAGGGGGAGGCGAGAGGAGGTGTGGATGGCAGAGGAGATGATTGGAAGAGGTGGAGGCGGAGGAGGGTGGGGATGTGGAGGAAGTGGGGGCGATGATAAAGGAGTCGGGAGAAGGTGTGAGTGGCAAATAAGTGGGATGGAAGAGGTGGAGCGGAGGAGGGGGTGGGGGCGGAGAAGGTAGGTGGAGGAGGAAGAGAGAGGAGAGGAAAAAGATAAATAGAAGAGTAAAATGACCAATCTACCTTAGTTATAAGTTAGAAAGTACTTTTCTATCCAAAAGTTAATGTCCATTTGGGATGTAAGTAGACGACAACTAACCCGAGTTGCACATGTGATAAAAATGAAACAAGGTAAGGGCACAACTTATATTCCAAAAAAAGGAGCGACATAACTGATATTGTAATATCCAAGAGGGGCATAAATGAAACACGTCGTTGATGGAATTGATCCCGATGGGGGTACCTTAGAAGTTCCCGCCGTAGAGGGGCTTATTCCGGCTCACGTCGATGAGGGGGTTGCCATTAACAGAGTTGATCTCACGCTCGATCGACCGTGTTGCCACTCGGATCACCTCGATCCGCGGGCTGAGCCACTGCGGTGATGTTCGTAGCATGTACCTGTTTCGAAAAAAAGCAAGCACATGAACATTTAAAAATTTGCGTACTTTCTCGGAGTGAAAATGCAGTTTTTTTGTTACTGCAAAAACCTGCACAAAAAAAACTGCGGTGTGTAGTGGTCCTTAAAACCATCCATTTTCGCTAATGGATGGTGATGTGTGATTATGAATTGCTTGACGGAACGAACTTATCTTGCTTGGGCTTTTGTAAATGGTCCTGCTCGTGGATCTTCTTTGCCATCTTCATTTAGCTACTGTCGTAGAGGATGTGCTCCATTATGGCGGCGCCCTCGATTTGCTCGGGATGGTGCTTGATTTTGTGGGTGAGGTCGTTGTGAACTCCAGCTTGCCCTGTATCACCTCACAGAAGATGACAGAGAGGACCTTGACGAGGACAATGAGGATGTTCATGTCGTAAAGGACAGTGGAGGTGAGACCTGAGCTAGCAATTGTGCCATTTAAGAGCACAAGACCCTCCTTTGGTTGTAGCTCAAAGAAGCCAGAGGGGATCCCGGCTGCCTTGAAGTCTTCAGCAGCAATGAGATGAGAGCCATCTGAGTAGACAACGAGGGGAGCATTTGCAGCTCGGAGTAGGATGGCGTGGTCGAAGGAGGAGGGATAGGAGGAGGGGCCGAAATGGGAGGGCGGTCGGAGGAGGAGAGGCTGGAAGGGGAGGTGGAGGATGCGTCGGAGGAGGAGAGGGAGGGGGGGAGGGTTGGAGTGGGAGGAAGACCTTTCTTTTTTTAATCTAATTCTCCTTGTGTTCTCAAAGTTAACATCCATTTGCATCAGAGATAGACGATAACTAACTCGAGGGGTACGAGTGATCATTGTGGAAGAAGTCATGTGCACAATTGATATTCCCGAAAAAGGAGGGGCATAATTGATATTGCAATATCTTAGAGGGGTACAACTAATAAAAATCCTTAATTAGATAGATTTATTTAAATAAGTTTTAGGAAAAGCTCCTTAAAATCTTGCTAATTATATCATCACCTCCATAATATTTGTAATTACACCACCCCAAGTCACTCTATTTTACAATTATTACCCTGTTCAAGGGTTGTGGACCTGTGGTTAAAAGATATAGAAGGGGTTACGACTGTTGTGGTATAATTTCCTTGGGTCACGGCGTAATTACAAAGATGACAGGAGTTGTGTCGGAATTAGATAGGTTTTTAAAGGTCAAGGTGTAGACATTTTCTATGATAGATGCACCATTGGGACCACCTGGCGCATCTCTCATCCTTAGAATACATTATTGGCTGAAGCTACAGGATAGTCCAAAATTATTCCAGTGTAAATTCTTCAGCACGCAGAATATGACTTCTTTTTAGATTGACAAAAATAACATTTTATCCCTGAGCCGTCTATGTCTAGATTGGCACGTTCTGCCAAGTGGTGGTGTCCACACACTTTCCCAGCAACTACCTAACACCAACTAACCCAGAGCTTCTCGCTTCCCTTTTCTCCATTCCAATTCTCCACCTCCTCTCAGCTCTCTCTCATAATGACAATCACTCCCTCCCCGGTCTTCTCCCTCCCGCTCCATGGTTCCCCCTTTCCTTCCCTAGCCCCATACCCAGCTGCCCTCCCGCATCCTGCGGAGGCACCCCCATCGACATCTACCCCTTTTGGATGCTGCTGCCTCCTTCTGCCCCCAACGCATCCTATTGTGGATACCCCAATCTAGACCTTGCATGCCTCGATGGCAATCTCACCAAGAAAACCTCCACCAACCACTACACTATTCTCGAGATCAACCAGACCGCAAGGACCGCCTCCATCGTGGACGCTGATATACTTGCTTCCTCTTGCCCCATGCCTTCCCACAACCTCACGTACAATCAGATTCATCCCCTCTACTACGCCCCTGGTGTGGTGAACTTCACCTTCTACTTCAACTGCTCATCCGACCTTCCAAGTTCCATCCCCTGCCTTGAATATGACATCAAGGGAAAATCCTACCTGTACCCACTCGGAGATCTGTACGCTTCGTATCTATATGGTAAGTGTGAGAGGATCGTGGAGCCGCGAGTATCGTATTCGAGGAGATCATTAAGAAGGGGTTTCAACTGACATGGGATCAGCCGCAGGAGGCATGCGGGGTTTACGAGAACAGCGGTGGCCGATGCGCATTCATGAGACTCCCGATTCCTCTGTATGTGCGCCGAAGGGGAGCCAGAATTACTGCAAGGATGCGGGTATGTATCGCTCCTTTTTGCCTATCTCTATTTTTATTTTGTTCTGAAAAGGGTGGTCAGTATGTTTAGTTGAGAGAGATAATAAGAGGATGGGCTTACCTAATGCAATCCCTTCAATTTGTTAATCAGGAGTTGGGAGTTTTCATAGAATTGGTTAGCATGTGGTAGTTGGCTTTTGTTTGGTTGTTGAATAAGGTCAGAAGAGGATAGAAGGAGATTAGTTCTTCAATGGCAATCTAAAATGTGTTATTGTCACCTAAGGTGCTGGGCATGATTTGATTGATTATGATTGGTAAATATTTGTCTCTATTGATTGCTATTGGAGTAGGTAGAGCAATATGGTGACAATTTTAAAAATGTGATCATGTACATGGATAACTAACTGGGTTCTCCTCCGACCACCCTTACATACATGTAGATATATTAGTAACAATGAAATTCATTTGATCCCTTATGATGTCACTATTTTTTCCTCCAATTGTTTGATCCCTAAGAGTAAAAACCAGATATATTTCTTGATCAATCCCCTTCAAAATGATCATTTTTTATTTGGACCATGGAACTTCTGCTTGTTATTTTTCTTTTATTTCATATTTCATTTATTTCTATTCTCCATCCTTCTCTTTTAGTTTGTTGGTATCGTTGATGAAGCTACGCTGAAAGCTCTGCTTTCTTTATTAATGTGATATTCTCTAGTGGATATCAGGAAGACTGGCTATTTTGACATCAATATTGGTTTACATCAAGGTTCAACTTTGAGTCCATTTCTTTTTATTTTGATTATGGATGAGCTGACAAGTCACATTCAGGATGAGTTACCTTGGTGTATGTTATTTGTTGATGATGTTGTGTTGATTGACGATACTATAGATGGAGTAAATGAGAAACTTGAGGTCCGGAGACACGAGTTGGAGACTAAAGGATTTCGTATAGGTAGGGCTAAGACGGAATATATGGAGTGCAACTTTGATGGATGCAATGGTGAAGGAATCGAGGTGAAGATTGGTGACCATAACATTCGGAAGAGAGATTCTTTTAGATATCTGAGATCTATTTTGCAACATGATGGGGAAATTGATGGAGATGTTACTAATAGAATATATGCAGGCTGACAAAGTGGAGAGAAGCCTCTGCTGTTCTCTGTGATATGAAAATTCCTCTAAAAATTAAAGGAAAGTTTTACAAAGCAACCGTTAGACCTGCTATGCTGTATAGATCTAAATGTTGGCCTTTGAACCATAGACATGAGCAGAAAATGGCTGTAGTAGGAATGAAAATGCTAAGGTGGATGTATGGACACACACACACACACACACACAAGTAAAGATCGGATTCTGAATGATGCAATCAGAGCGAAAGTTGGTGTACTAGCTCCGATCGAGGATAAGATGCGAGAAAACCGCTTAAGATGGTTTGGTCATTTGTAAAGAAGATCAGTTGTTGCACCAGTTCGGAGATGCAAGGATGTTGAGCCGGCTAAGAGGGGGCGACGACAACCCAAGAAGTGTTAGAAAGAGACCATACGAAGGGATCTTAGTTTTGTGGATATAATCCTGGGATTGATCCAAGATAGATCTGAATGGAAACAAAGAATCCATGTAGCCGACCCTACTTAATTGTAGGAAAAGGCTTTGTTGTTGTTGTCTCTAGTGGATACCGATGATACCCACTTCTGGGTCTTCACTTCATCATTTCCATGTTGTCTCTTGTGAAATTGTTTCGACTCTTGGAGCTATAGATCCTTATTAGCTAATTGATATATTCTTCTCTTGGAGTTGTAGCTATTGATAGACCATTATTGATACGAGTTGCACATATGAATATTTTTTTTTCAATTTTAAGACTCAGAAGACGTATCCCTTGTGGCAACTAACCCATGGTATTGCTAAAATTCATTTTTGCATGTTTATTTTAGATTTGGTGCTAAGCACTAAGCCATGAGGATTACAAATCCGTATCGGCATTCCTAATCTGATATCACGTTAGTTTGATTAACAATGAATCACCAACTTCTTTGGCTAGGTTCAAGATGGACCAATGTAGAAATGCTTCCAAGGTACAGAACTACGAACCCTTTGAGATCCTAAGACAACTGCAAACTGGTAACCTCCAAGGTAAGAGAGAGAGAGAGTTTCCTAATTTAGTTATTGCATATAGATCAGTTAGAAAGGTGGCATTTCTTTTATGTATATGTAGAAATAAACACAATCAATTACATACAAGAGGATTTACGTATACTCCTTGATGGAAGAATAAAAGAGGATAGGGTTGTCTTCAATGACTCAATGAATAAGAGAAATTAGTATAAATAGACATTTTGAGTAAAATAAGACCTTACCACGATCATTAAATGATAACAATAATAAAAGACAACACAAGAAACACCTCGTAACATATTCCCACTTCAAATACATGAGTTATAAGTGATGGAAGTTGCTAGTTGATAGTTTGGGCGTATTTATTTTGGGTGGTTGTCAACATACCCAATTTAATTCAAGTTCAGTAAATTATCAATGTTAGTTTTGTCCTCGGTAATATCTTCGGTCTAGTTCTGAGACTTTTCAGATGGTATTTGAGCAAGGTTCTTTCTAATATTAGAAAGGACTATCCAAGAGATGAAGCCTCCCCTACCATATATATAAGTGGAAAAGGATACCTAGAGCATGAAACCATCACTATTATTGGGAGTAAGTGATGGGGCATATCATAACAAGGATATTTTGAATTATAAAGGGGGGGGGGTGGGTTGAAACAAACCTAAAACATAGTTCTTTTTGTAATACTCAACATGTGAGAATGCGTTGTAAGTGTTGGGGATTTATGACCCGACCACTTGGATTTAAGTATTTTGAGCTGTTGTCAACAAGTCAAATTGGGCTCGAAGCAACAAGTTTTTAAGGATGGTTTTTTTCTCCGATCAAGGCGGGCCTGAGGAGTTACAACTTAATCCCTCCCTTCTTACCCACACAACACGCACAACTTGACTTAAAGATCAAGTGTGTCGACATTGCATACATTCTTCAAAAAATTAGTCATGAAAAGTTCATTGTTGAAGAAATAAAACTTTTTTCTTCAACTTTCATACAAAATAAGACACACCCTTTGAATCAATCCTTGTTCTAATAAAGTGGCAATTTATCTCAACATCCTTTGTTCTATCGTACATGACATGCTTGTTTGAGAGATTTATTGCGACTTTGTTCAACACCACCAACAACAATGTCTTTTCACACATTAAGTAGGGTTGGCTAAATGGATTCTTTGCCTCCATTTAGATCTATCTTGGGCCAATATCGGGCTTAGATCTAAAAAACCAAGATCTCTTTGTATAGTCTAATTCCAACACTTCATGGGCCTTCCTCGCCCAATCTTAGACGGCTCAACATCCCAAAACTCACATCTCCTAACTGGTGCGTCGACTGGCCTCCTTTGCAAATAGCCAAACCACCTTAAGAGGTATGCTCGTATCTTATCCTCGATCAGATCTACACAAACTTTCCTTCTGATGAATCCGATCTTTGCGTGTGTGCCCACACATCCACCTTAGCATTTTTGTTTCTGCTACTGTCATTCTCTGCACATGTTTATGGTTTACATGCTAATGCTCAGATCCATAGAGAATAGCAGGTCTCACAACTGCTTCGTAAAACTTTCCTTTGATTTTCAAAGGAATTTTCTTATCACAGGAAACAGTAGAGGCTCCTCTCCACTTTAGTCATCCTACGTTTACTTTATTAGTAACATCTCCATCAATTTCCCCATCATGTTGCAAAATAGATTCCAAATATCTAAGAGAATCTCTCTTTTGAATATTATTGCCATCAATCTTTACCTCGATTCCTTCACCATTGCTTCTATCAAAAGTGCAATCCATATATCCTGTCTTAGCCCTACTTATATGAAATCCTTCAGTCTCTAATGCATGTCCAGACCTCAAGCTTCTCATTTACTCCATCTTTAGTCTCATCAATCAAGACAATATCTTTAACGAATAACATACACCAAGGAATCTCATACTGAATGTGACTTGTCAACTCGCCCATAATCAAAGTAAAAAGGAATGGACTCAAAGTTGAAACTTAATGCAGACCAATGTTGATGTTAAAATAGTCAGTCTTCCCAAACTGGATCCTTACACATGAAGCTCTATCATGCATATCCTTTATGCGGTTAATGTATAGGATCTATAGTTGTCTCTTCTCCAAAACTCTCCACAATATCTCACGCGGGACAAAATCATGACCCTTCTCGAGATCAATAAAAATCATATGGAGGTTCTTTCTTTTAGTTCTATAAATCTCTGTTGTTCTCCTCAACAAGTGGATGATTTAAATAGTTGAGCGACCTGACATGAATCTGAATTGATTTTCTTTTACTTTGAAAACTTACCTCAACTTTCTTTCGATCATACATTCTCAAATTTTCATAATGTGACTCATTAGCTTGGCACCTCTGTAATTTGAACTATTTTGAATGTCTCCTTTGTTCTTATAAAGATGCATCATGATGCTTCTCCTTAAATCTTTAGGCATTTTCTTGCTTCGCCAAATAAACAACAACAACAAAGCCTTTTCCCACAATTAAGTAGGGTCGGCTACATTGATTCTTCGCTTCCATTCAGATCTATCTTGATCAATCCCATGCTTATATCCATAAAACTAAGATCCCTTCGTATGGCTCTTTCCAGCACTTCTTGGGCCGTCCTCTCTTTAACTGGCTCAACATCCTAATACTCGTATCTCCTAACTGGTGCATCAACTGATCTTCTTTGCAAATGACCAAATCATTTTAAGCGGTTTTCTCGCATCTTATCCTCGATCGAAGCTACACCAACTTTCTTTCTGATTGCATCATTCCAAATCTGATCTTTACGTGTGTGTCCAAACATCCACCTTAATTTTCATTTCTTCTACAACCATTCTCTGCACATGTCTATGGTTTACAGACCAACATTTAGATCTGTAGAGCATAGCATGTCTCACGATTGCTTTGTAAAACTTTCCTTTAATTTTTAAAGGAATTTTCTTATCACAGAGAACGACATAGGCTTCTCTCCACTTCAGCTAGCCTTCATTTATTCTATTAGTAACATCTCCATCAATTTCCCCATCATGTTGTAAAATAGATCCCAAATATCTAAAAAAATCTCTCTTCCAGATGTTATTATCACCAATCTTCACCTTGATTCCTTCGTCATTGCTTCCATCAAAGGTGCACTCCATATATTCCATCTTAGCCTTGAATATATGATATCCTTTACTCTCCAACTCATGTCTCCATATCTCAAGCTTCTCATTTACTCCATCTCTAGTCTCGTCAATCAACACAATATCATCATCAAGTAACATACACCAAGGTAAGTCATCCTGAGTGTGACTTGTCAACTCGTCCATAATCAAAGTAAAAAGAAATGGACTCAAAGCTGAACCTTGACGTAAACCAATGTTGATGTCAAAATAGCCAGTCTTTCCAGACGGGTCCTTACACAAGATAAAGCCCTATCATACATGTCCTTTATGAGGTTAATGTATAGGACAAGTGCTTGTCTCTTCTCCAAAACTCTTCAAAATATCTCTCGTGGAACAGAATTATAAGCCTTCTCTGTTAGAGTAACTTTATTATGTAGTTCTTGTTTGTCCTCTTTATGTAAATTACCCATAGAGCTTTTCTCCTATATAAGAGAGCTATAGGGTTAATGGTAATGCATCTCATTGTTTCCCTTCAACATGGTATCAGAGCGACGGTCCTAGGCCGGAGTTCTTGAAACCCTAACCCTACCCTACCCCACCCGCCAGCCTCTCTCTCTCTCTCTCCTTCTCTCCTGATTGGCGCCGCCCCCTACGCCGCCGCTGCTCGCGCGATCGTGAAGCCTACAACGCCGCCACCCTAGGTGCTGCTCGCGCGATCGTGAAGCCCGCAGCGCCGCCACCCTAGGTGCTCATCGCTCGATCGTGTCTTCCAGCCCGTGCGTGATGCAGCATGATAGCAACTTAAATTTAGTAGACATTTATTTGGTCCAATTAGTATTTATTTTGTTTTATTTATTTCCCATGTAAAAGGCTCATTATAAAAGGCCTCTTTTATAATTTTTCCTTTGATTTCTTCTTCCCTAATTTTAGGGATTTGTTGCTCCTTTTGTGGGGGAGTAGCCTCTATAAAAGGGCTCCCTTTGTATTAGTTTTAAATTAAGTTAAGTCAAGGTGAATTTTTTCCCATCCCTAATCTCTCTCTCTCTCTCCCTCTCTCTCTCGTGCGCCGCCTCACTCTTCCCCCCCTTCCCTCTTTCTCTCTCCCCGACTCCTCTCTCTCGACCCCGTGCCCTAACCCCGCCGCCTCCCTCTCTTCTCCCCTCCTCCCTCCCGGTTCCGCCCCTCTCCTCGTCCCCCTCTCGATCCCGCCTTCTCCCCGCCACCCTCTTCCAGCCGCCAACCCCTGCACCTCTCCACCCGACCCCGCCTCTCTCTCCCTCGCGAACCAACGCTCCCCATCGCCCCCCACCGAGCCTCGGTGCCGCCCTCCTCACCGCCTCCTGCCACGGCGCCCCCGCATTCCCCCTGCCTCTCCACACCTCCCAGCGCCGCCCGCCTCTCCTCCTACACGCCGCCTGGTACCCACCCCTCCTCCGCCATCTCGCCCTGCGCCACCTGCTCACCTTCCCACACGCCGCCAGGCACCCCGCACCTCCCTGGCCATCTTCCCCGCGCCGCTCGACGCCCTCCACCAAGGAGTAGCCCCGCCAGCCCCAGTCAGCCTTCGGCCTCGCCTCAAGCTGCAGCTTCAACCCCCGTGGACCCTTCCGACTGCTGGTTGACGCCCCAGCCCTCCTCCAACGACCCCCCCAGTTGTCGTGCTAGGCTACGCTTGTCCCAGCATCCCCGGACATCGCGGAAGCAAGCCGCTACCACGCCCGATCAGATCTGAAACGCTGCTCCAAACTCCGTGCCGGTTGTGGTATGAGCGTACTTTTCCATCATTATTCCACCATATAAAGTTAGCATTGTGGCCTGCGATATTGCTTGTTTGGTTTGGTGATTTATTAAGATTCCTAGACTACAACATCGCTATTTAATTCCTGTGATCTTTATCTACTTGATTGCCTTATATTGTGGATATTAATCGGTGCTAAATCACGAGTAACCTGACAATTATTGTTGCTGAATTTGGCTTGTTGTGTGTCACTTATCTCGTTCGTCATTTTGTTTCAATAGTTCCATTGCTTGATTCGTCATTTAGGTTATTGCACTCGTAGTTTGCATCAATTTGGTATCAGAGCCTCACGATTCTGCATCTCGTCTGCATCCCTTTTACTCGTTGCATATAAAAAAAAACCACAACACAAAACCACAAAAAAAAACAACAAAAAAAAACAAAAGAAAACCGCAAAACAAAACCCTAGGATACCCATGGCCGACAAACCTAGTGGCTCAAAAAACCCCTACACCCCACCCCCTGAACTATCACTGGAATCCTTAGCCGCTCACATGCAACACATGCAAAAAATGATTGACCAGATGTGTGGACAAATTGCTACCTTGGATAGTCATATGATAGGCAACAATTTTGCTGATGAAACTCCCAACAAAGGACGACGCACTCACCGGAAATCACACTCCCGGAATAGCACTTCCCGAGACTCTAGATCTTCTACTTCTGACGAACGTGTCAGCGAGTATCATTCCCAGGAGAGTGAACAAGAAGAACCCAAAGAATACACTCCTTTCCTCCCCAAGACTCCAGATCCGTACACCTTTGGCTATACTCCGCAAACTAATGGTGAACGCCAATTTCCACCACGAAATGGACCCAAGCCCGACGATGGATGGGATCGAGGTATCCGTCTTGATGTCCCAGAATTTGACGGCGGACGAGATCCTGACGTCTTTTTAGACTGGCTCCAAGCCGTCGAACACTTCTTTGTGTGGAAGTCCATGCCTAGCGAACGTAAAGTCCAATTCGTCACGATAAAATTGAAGGGACATGCGCTATTATGGTGGGACCGTTTGCAGTCTGAACGCAAACGAAAAGGAAAAAGTAAAATCCGCAACTGGAGCAAAATGAAAGATAATTTGAAGACAAAATTCGTGCCGGAAGATTACAGACGCGATCTGTACGCGCGACTGCAATCATGGAGGCAAGGTACCATGAGTGTGAGAGAATACACCGAAGGGTTCCAATCCCTAGTCCATCGCAACCGCTTGCAGGAGACTCCTATTCAGGAAGTCACCCGCTACATGCAAGGCCTCCGCCAAGTCATCCAGGATGAACTGTACCTCCACAATTGCCGCGACGTCGACGAAGCCTACAAGCAGGCTGAACGAGCTGAGATCAAACTTGCTAAAGCCCAGACGAGGAAGATGCCTTTTTCTGTGAACTCTGCTCCTCGTACTAGTACCACGACGTCATACTCCAAACCCATGGGTTCCTCAGCTGTCATGTCGGGTAAAACCCAAGCCAAACCAACAACTCCTGCCGTCGCCCGACCACCTACTGGAAACCCCGACCAAGGCATCTTGGGAAGCCGACCTACTGTCGGGCCTGATACTTGCTTCCGATGCTATCAAAAGGGCCATCGTGCCGCCGAATGCCCAAACCCTAAGGCCAGACCTGTCCATCTATGCACCGCCGACGACCCTGAATACCCTGACCCTGACCAACAAGAATTCCCTGAAGAGGATCCGCCTGCGTTGACCGCCGACACCATGGGAGCCGATGACTATGAACCTCTAGGAGTGGATGGAGACGACTCCGGTCCGTTCCTGGTGATTGAACACGAAGACTTTCTCGCTCCCGACAACGCACCCACAAACATTCTGCTCACCCCCGCTGTCCACGATGCTGATAGTTGGCTGCGACGCAGCATCTTCCGAACCACCTGCACCTCAGGAGGGCGACGCTGTTCTCTAATCATTGACGGAGGAAGCGTTGAGAACTTCGTCTCCCAAGAAATGGTGGATAAGTTGGGTCTGCCAACGCAACCTCTCGAAAAACCGTACAGCGTGGCATGGTTTCGAGGTGGTACCCAAATTCCGATCCACCGCCAAAGCCTCGTTAGCTTCTCCATTGGTCCCACATATAAGGACGAGGTGTGGTGCCATGTAGCCCCTATGGATGTCTGTCACATACTTCTAGGGAGACCATGGCAATTCGATCGAGACACCGAACACCGAGGGAAACCGAACACGTACACCTTTCTCATCGACAAGGTTCGTGTAACCCTCAGACCGCAACGTGAAGCCCTTAGCCCTCGCCAAGTGGCCACACTTCGAGCTGCGACCAACCAAACCAGTAACAAGACCCCACCGGCAAAGACTACGACCGCGAGCTCCGTGTTGTTGATGGAAGCCCAAACATTCCAACGTGAAATTCAGGAGAACTCCACCATCTATGCCCTGATGGGACGTGAAGTGGACAACCAAGAGTCAACTCCACCTGAAGTCCCACCTGAGATAAAGCCCATCATCCAAGAGTTCGCTGACATCATGCCTGAAGAGTTGCCTGAAGGACTACCCCCGTTGCGAGACATTCAACATCACATTGACCTAGTCCCTGGAGCCAGCCTTCCTCACTTACCCCACTACCGAATGAGCCCAAGCGAGCATGAAGAGATGAACCGGCAGGTTACTGATCTGCTGCGACGTGGGTATGTTCGAGAGAGTATGAGCCCCGTGGCGGTTCCTGCTCTGCTCACCCCAAAGAAAGACGGCACCTGGAGAATGTGCGTGGACAGTCGAGCTATCAACAAGATAACGATTAAATATCGTTTTCCCATTCCACGCCTTGATGACATGCTTGATATGTTATCAGGTGCCAAACTGTTCTCCAAAATGGATCTCCGCAGCGGTTACCATCAGATCCGCCTCCGACCTGGAGACGAATGGAAGACAGCTTTTAAAACCAAAGAGAGTCTGTACGAATGGACGGTCATGCCCTTCGGCTTGTCTAATGCCCCAAGCACCTTCATGCGGACGATGAATCATGTTTTGCGACCCTTTATTGGTAAGTTTGTGGTCGTGTACTTCGATGATATCCTGATCTACAGTTTGACCAAAGAAGACCATCTGTCTCACTTAAGACAAGTCCTGGAAACCCTGAGAGACCAAAAACTGTACGTCCATCTCAAGAAATGCTCCTTCATGAGTGACACGGTCCTCTTCCTAGGATACATTGTCACCGCTGATGGACTCAAGGTCGACCCCTCCAAAATCCAGGCCATTCAGAGCTGGCCCGTACCCAAAACCCTCACCGAAATTCGCAGCTTTCTAGGGTTAGCTTCCTTCTACCGACGTTTCATTCGGAACTTCAGCACTTGTGCAGCACCGTTGGTAGATTGTACGCGGAAAGGCGCACCCGCCTGGACTCTCGAAGCAGAAGCGAGCTTTCAAAACCTAAAACATCAATTGACGCATGCTCCTGTTTTGGCACTCCCCGACTTCACCAAAATTTTTGTGGTCGATTGTGACGCCTCACATGTCGGGATTGGCGCTGTCCTCAGTCAAGAAGGACGACCTGTCGCCTTCTACAGCGAGAAACTGAACGATGCCAGATCACGGTATTCCACTTACGATGTTGAATTTTATGCCGTGGTCCAAGCTCTCAAGCATTGGAGACATTACCTGATCCAGCGTGAATTCATCCTTAACTCTGATCATGAAGCCCTGAGATATTTGAACTCCCAGAAAACTCTTAACAAGCGTCATGCCAAATGGGTTAATTTCCTCCAAGAATACACCTTCCATCTCAAACACAAAGCCGGAACCCTGAACCGTGTGGCCGATGCTTTGAGCCGACGAGCACATGCCCTGACCACGATGACCGTCAGCACGACAGGATTTGAAACTCTCAAGGACCTATACCCCACTGATCCTGATTTCGGTCAAATTCATGCCGACTGTGTTGGTACTGGGCAGGACCCAACAGCCACTTTTGTTCTTCATGAGGGTTTCCTATTCAGAGGCCACCAACTATGCATCCCGGCCACATCCCTTCGAGAGAATTTAATTTCAGAACTACACAATGGAGGTTTAGCTGGACATTTTGGACGAGACAAGACCTTGATCCTTCTCCAAGAACGCTTTTATTGGCCACAGTTGCGAAAGGATGTGACAAAATTTGTGCAGAAATGCCAAACATGTCAAAGATTCAAGGGCCACCGACAGAACACTGGACTATACACACCCCTGGCCATTCCTCTGCGACCCTGGGAAGACATCACCATGGATTTTGTGCTAGGGTTACCCCTCACTGTGCGAAAAGTTGACTCCATTTTTGTGGTTGTGGATCGATTCTCTAAAATGGCGCATTTCATTGCATGTAGGAAAACTTCAGATGCATCTCATGTCGCCGATTTGTTTTTTCGTGATGTCGTCCGTTTGCATGGTGTCCCTCGTTCTTTTACCTCAGATCGCGATACTCGGTTTTTGAGTCATTTTTGGCGCACTCTTTGGTCCCGTCTTGGTACTCGTTTGCAGTATAGCACCGCTTATCATCCACAAACAGATGGGCAAACTGAAGTAGTTAACAGGTCATTAGGAAATTTGTTGCGATGTCTTGCAGGGGACTCTCCGTCCAAGTGGGATCTAATTCTTCCCCAAGCTGAATTCGCATATAACAGTTCCACCAATAGGTCCACCGGAAAATCCCCTTTTGAGAGTGTGTACGGCTTTCCACTTACTCAATTCCTTGACCTAAAACCCACAACCGTGCAAGGGAGAAGTAGTGCAGCTGCTGAGGATCTGGTCGAACATCTAACCCACATCCATACCGAAATCCGAGCCAAACTCCAATCTATGACCCAGAAATACCAGACCCAAGCCAACCTACATCGAAGAGAGAGCGAGTTCAGAGTTGGAGAGTTAGTGATGGTCCACCTGAAAAAAGAGAGATTTCCTCTGAGAGTCCACCAAAAATTGAGCGAACGAAAGATTGGTCCATTCCGAGTCCTCAAGAGGATTGGGACCAATGCTTATTTACTCGACCTGCCGCCAGACGTCCAGACATCGCCAGTATTCAACGTATCAGATCTCTTTTTATATCATGGAGATGAACAGACGGATGCCACTACTCCAGCAATTCCTGATGATGACACGCGCCACCCGCCAGCCGCCACTGATGCCGATCAGATTGAAGATATTGCAGATATCCGCGATATGACGACTAGACGTGGTCTCTTCCGACGATATCTAGTCAAATGGAAGGGACGACCTCTTACCGATTGTACCTGGATCGACGAAGACGAACTCCAACAACTCTGCCCCGATATACTTCAGAACTTCCACGATGCCATCTCGACGGAGCGAGATTCTTTTCAGCAGAGGGGAGTTGATGCAGCATGATAGCAACTTAAATTTAGTAGACATTTATTTGGTCCAATTAGTATTTATTTTGTTTTATTTATTTCCCATGTAAAAGGCTCATTATAAAAGGCCTCTTTTATAATTTTTCCTTTGATTTCTTCTTCCCTAATTTTAGGGATTTGTTGCTCCTTTTGTGGGGGAGTAACCTCTATAAAAGGGCTCCCTTTGTATTAGTTTTAAATTAAGTTAAGTCAAGGTGAATTTTTTCCCATCCCTAATCTCTCTCTCTCTCTCCCTCTCTCTCTCGTGCGCCGCCTCACTCTTCCCCCCCTTCCCTCTTTCTCTCTCCCCGACTCCTCTCTCTCGACCCCGTGCCCTAACCCCGCCGCCTCCCTCTCTTCTCCCCTCCTCCCTCCCGGTTCCGCCCCTCTCCTCGTCCCCCTCTCGATCCCGCCTTCTCCCCGCCACCCTCTTCCAGCCGCCAACCCCTGCACCTCTCCACCCGACCCCGCCTCTCTCTCCCTCGCGAACCAACGCTCCCCATCGCCCCCCACCGAGCCTCGGTGCCGCCCTCCTCACCGCCTCCTGCCACGGCGCCCCCGCATTCCCCCTGCCTCTCCACACCTCCCAGCGCCGCCCGCCTCTCCTCCTACACGCCGCCTGGTACCCACCCCTCCTCCGCCATCTCACCCCGCGCCACCTGCTCACCTTCCCACACGCCGCCAGGCACCCCGCACCTCCCTGGCCATCTTCCCCGCGCCGCTCGACGCCCTCCACCAAGCAGTAGCCCCGCCAGCCCCAGTCAGCCTTCGGCCTCGCCTCAAGCTGCAGCTTCAACCCCCGTGGCCCCTTCCGACTGCTGGTTGACGCCCCAGCCCTCCTCCAGCGACCCCCCCAGTTGTCGTGCTAGGCTACGCTTGTCCCAGCATCCCCGGACATCGCGGAAGCAAGCCGCTACCACGCCCGATCAGATCTGAAACGCTGCTCCAAACTCCGTGCCGGTTGTGGTATGAGCGTACTTTTCCATCATTATTCCACCATATAAAGTTAGCATTGTGGCCTGCGATATTGCTTGTTTGGTTTGGTGATTTATTAAGATTCCTAGACTACAACATCGCTATTTAATTCCTGTGATCTTTATCTACTTGATTGCCTTATATTGTGGATATTAATCGGTGCTAAATCACGAGTAACCTGACAATTATTGTTGCTGAATTTGGCTTGTTGTGTGTCACTTATCTCGTTCGTCATTTTGTTTCAATAGTTCCATTGCTTGATTCGTCATTTAGGTTATTGCACTCGTAGTTTGCATCAGTGCGCAAGGCGTGCGCAGGGTCTTCTCCAACGCAAGGCTTCTCCAACGCCGCTGTCTCCGCCCTAGGTCGTGCGCAGGGTCTTCTCCGCTGTGCATATCCCTCGCGAGGCCTGTTCTGCGCTTCGCAAGGTCGTGCTCTACACAAGACCTGGCGCCCTATCGCACTCTCGCGAAGCCTGGCGTCATCCAGTAGCGCGAATCATCCAGTAGCGCGCATCATCTCCTGTGTATGCCTAAGATCTGCAGTAGCACGCATCCAGTAGCCACGAGATCATCCGGTAGCCGTAGATCATCCAGTAGCGCACATCATCCACTAACGCGCATCATCCACATAGATCTGCAGGTCTGTGCTGTAGCGCATCGGAGCCCTAGCCGTGCTTCGTTGAGTATGAAGGAAGTTGTGGTTTAAGTCTATGTACAAGTAGACGCTGTCGTCTAATAGTGTAACCCCAGTTACAGGTTGTTGTTGTCGTCATGTCAGACAACAAGGTAGATTTTCCATCTCTGGGTGCCTTCAAAGGTCCAGCACCCGTTGTAAAGATGGATGGTACAAACTATGAATTGTGGGCCATGCAGTTCATGAGTCTTATGCAGTGCAATGGCAAGAAGCATATCCTCACACAAGAGGAACCTGTTGACAAGACTGGGGTTAACGCCTCATGGGAGGCTGATGATGCATATGCACGTGTATGGCTATCAGGTACCGTATCCATGGAGATAGCCAACGACAATCTGAGTCAACCCACTGCGAAGGCTATGTGGGACATACTCGCTGCCACATATTCTCCGGCGAAGAACGAGTCCAAGATCTTACAACTTCAGCACGACATCTTTACGGTGAAACGGAACGGCCGTCCTCTTCATACCCTGTATACCTCTCTAAGGGGTATGTTTGAGAAGCTTCACGTGTATATCCCATTGACAGCCACACCGGAGCAGTTGAAGGCCTACAGGGACTCAGTGATGACAGGGGTGTTTCTCGCCGCCCTTGATCAGGAGTATGACGCCGCCAGAGCACAGATTCTTACCGATGCTACCACCCCTCCTATGGAAGAGGTCTATCGCAGGTTGAGCAGACTCTCCATATCTCAGGGTGGATCTCAAATGTCATCGGTCATGGCAGCATCCCGTGGCAGAGGAGGATCTTCACAGTTTCGAGGAAGAGGTGGTCGTGGAAGAGGAGTGTACAGACCTCCTCGACAGCCGTGCACTTATTGTCGCAGGCCTGGTCACTATGAGGAAATATGCTATTCTAAACATGGGTTTCCTCCTACTACAGCACGTGTGGCGGAGCAGACACAGCAGGATGGGGGTCCTTCCCATCTAACAGATCAGAGATTCGAGGAGTTTGTGACGAGACTTAGAGCGATCATGCCAGATCAAGGGAAAGTGAGTACATCAGGATCTTCAGAGATAGCAGGTTCCGCATCAGCATCCACGTCAGGTACAACATATGCTCTCACTAGTTGTTACAGCTCAGATCTATCAGAATGGATCATGGATTCAGGAGCATCTCATCATTTATGTGGGGATAAAAAGCAATTGGATGTTTTTAATCCTACTCAGACTGGATGATCTGTGGTGATAGCTGATGGGACACTCTCCCATTACTGGTCAGGGGGAGGTGCAGTTGACCCCTGCGATATGGCTTCAGAATGTTCTTTATGCTCCGGATTTTTCAATGAATTTACCGTCGATTAGTCAAATCACTAAAGATTTACATTGTCATGCCATATTTGACCCATCTGCTC
Organism: Ottelia alismoides; assembly: GCA_037367405.1. NCBI lineage: Eukaryota > Viridiplantae > Streptophyta > Magnoliopsida > Alismatales > Hydrocharitaceae > Ottelia > Ottelia alismoides. The sequence goes on along the minus strand of JAZKJV010000510.1, from coordinate 368,650 downwards.
TTGTGTTTCAGGACATCCTAACGGGCAAAGTGATTGGAACTGGCCGTGAGCAAGGGGGTCTCTATAGACTGGTACAGTCTCCTTATGCTGGTGTCTCTTCTGTTCGTGCTGGATCTGTCTCACCTTACACATGGCATCTTCGCTTTGGTCATCTTCCGTTGCAAAAGATGGTCCATATCCTTCCCCAGATTTCTCCCAGGTCTACTTTTCAATGCGAGGCATGCCAGCTTGGGAAACATCACCGGTCGTCGTTCCAGAGTCGTCCAGGTCCGAGTCGTCATAGTCTGTTTGAGTTACTTCACTTTGATATTTGGGGTTCCAGTCGTGTCCCTGATCTTCAAGGGCACAGGTTTTATTTTGTTGCAGTCGATGATTTCTCTAGACTATCTTGGGTCTTTCTTCTTAAAAATAAATCTGATGCTGGTCATATTATTCAAGCTTTTATTATTGAAATAAAAAATATTTTCTCTGCTAAAGTGAAGTACATACGGTCCAACAATGCTCTAGAATTGTGTAGTACCCAACTTTCCAAATTTCTTATGTCTCATGGGATTGTGCATCAGACGTCGTGTGCCTATACCTCCCAACAGAATGGGGTGGCTGAACGGAAGCATCGTCATTTGTTGGATATGACCAGAACCCTTTTGATTCAGAGCCGTGCCCCTCACTCCTATTGGGGGGATGCGGTTCTAACTGCCTGTTATCTTCTTAACCGTATGCCTTCGACAGTGTTAGGGGAGAAGATTCCGTTTTTGACTGCGTTTCTCGAGAAGGATCTTTTCTCCCTAACACCACCTGTTTTTGGGTCTGTTGCATTTGTTCATTGTTTTTCTTCTGGTCTTGACAAGCTCTCTCCCAGAGCTGTCAAATGTGTGTTTGTGGGTTATTCCAAAACCCAGAAGGGATATCGGTGTTTTGATCCAGTTAAACGAAGGTACTACGTCAGTGCAGATGTCACCTTCTTTGAGTCCATTATGTATTTCTCTCCTACAGGTGACAGACTTACTCACTCAGAGGAAGGAGACGACATCTATGTGCCGCCTCCACCTCCATCTGTTCCATGCTCTCATCTACCACCACAACCTACTCCACCACCACCACAGGCTACACCACCACCACCACCGCCACCACCAGCTACTGTTCATTATCCTCAGGTCTATCAGCGACGACCCTTTGCTCATGTGCCTCCTCCATCATCCAGCACGCCCGAGGTATGTACTGATCATTTGAGTTCTACTGATGGCACAAGTGATTTGAATGTGCAGATGGATGTACAGGGTACTGATGTACAGGCTATTGATGATACTGTCATTCCTTCTGTCGATGACCTACATATCCCTATTGCTCATAGACGACTGAAGCGTGCTCGGACGATGAATCCCAAATATGGGATGGATTTCTGCTCTCAGGCGTCATTGGAGCGTATGTCCCCGGACTTTCGCAACTTTGTTGTTGGGTTATCGGCAGTACACATTCCACGGTCTTATCAGGAGGCCCTACAGAGCAGCCCGTGGCGTTTAGCTATGGAAGAGGAAATGGCGGCGTTGCAGTCACGTGGTACGTGGAGTATTGTGCATCCTCCACCAGGTGCGTCCATTGTTGGAAGTAAATGGGTTTTTACTGTTAAGCATCGGGCAGATGGTACGGTTGATAGATACAAAGCCAGGTTGGTTGCTCGTGGGTTCACCCAAACATACGGGGTGGACTATCAGGAGACGTTTTCTCCAGTAGCCCGTCATTCTACCTTACGGATTCTCATTGCAGTTGCTATTGTCCGAGACTGGCCCCTATTTCAGCTTGATGTCACGAACGCCTTCTTGTATGGTGACTTGCAAGAAGAGGTCTATATGCAGCAGCCGCCAGGGTTTGCTGCTGAGGGGGAGTCTAGTATGGTGTGTCGTCTCCATAAGGCCATATATAGCCTGAAGCAGAGTCCACGGGCTTGGTTTCAGAAGCTCTCGGAGTTGATTGAACAGAAGGGCTTCGTCAGATCTACAACAGATCATACTCTCTTTGTAAAGAGAGATCAACGAGGTACTGCGATCATCTTAGTGTATGTTGATGATATTGTTATTACATGCAGTAATGAGCATGGCATTCAAGCAGCCAAGGAGTTTCTTGGCGAGCAGTTCGTTATGAAGGATTTGGGTACACTTCGCTATTTTTTGGGGCTGGAGTTTGCACGGAACAAGCAAGGTATGGTAATGACACAAAAGAAGTATGTTACGGATCTCTTATCTGAGACAGGTATGGCAGGGTGTAGACCAGCTGCTACTCCTATGGATTCTAATGTCAAACTTTATGATGATGACTCTGAGGAGGTAGACAAGAGACGATATAGAGAGCTAGCGGGAAAGCTCTTGTATGTCACTATTACCCGACCGGATATAGCCTTTGCGGTTAATAGGGTAAGTCAATTCATGGAGCAACCCGGGCAGGCTCACATGAATGCTGTTTTTATGATCTTGAAATATCTGAAGTCGTCTCCAGGTACTCGTCTTCTATATAGAAGAGATACCTCTATATCCATCACAGGTTATGCTGATGCAGACTATGCTAGGTGTCCTAATGATAGAAAGTCAACTTCAGGCTTTGTTGTATTTATTGGCACCTCACCAGTAGCTTGGAAGAGTAAGAAGCAAACTGTGGTGGCTCGATCCAGTGCAGAGTCAGAATATAGGGCAATGACCCAAGGTAGTGCTGAGATGATGTGGGTTAAATCCGTTTTGACTGATTTAACCATTGATGTTCCTCTTCCCATGCATCTGAAATGTGATAATCAAGCAGCCCTGTTCATAGCCAATAATCCAGCCTTCCATGAGAGGACGAAGCACATTGAAGTGGATTGCCATTATACACGGGACTTAATCAAAAAAAGACTTATTTCAACTTCTCATGTATCATCAGGAGAACATGTTGCAGACATGTTCACCAAGGCCCTTGCTAGGGGTCCATTTCATCTTTGTTGTTCCAAGCTGAGCATGTTGGATATATATGCTCCAGCTTGAGGGGGAGTGTTAGAGTAACTTTATTATGTAGTTCTTGTTTGTCCTCTTTATGTAAATTACCCATAGAGCTTTTCTCCTATATAAGAGAGCTCTAGGGTTAATGGTAATGCATCTCATTGTTTCCCTTCAACATTCTCCAAATCAAGAAAGATCATATGGAGGTTCTTCCTTTTAGCTTTATAAATCTCCATTGTTCTCCTCAGCAAATGGATGGCTTCAATAGTTGAGCGACCTGACATAAATCCGAATTGATTTTCTTTTACGTTGTAAACTTGCCTCAACCTTCTTTTGATCACACGTTCCCAAATTTTCATAGTTTGACTCATCAGCTTGATGCCTCTGTAATTTGAACAATTTTGAATGTCTCCTTTGTTCTTATAAAGAGGTACCACAATACTCCTCCAATCTTCATGCATTTTATTGCTTCGCCAAATATATTGAATAGATTCGTAAGCCAAGTCAAACTACGCTCACCTAAAACTCTCCATACTTCTGCATGGATGTCATCCGATCCTACACCTTTCCCAGGTCTCATAACCTTCAATGCCTCCTCTACTTCCTTTCTTTGTATCCGTCTATAGCTTGCACGATTCAAGTAACTTTCACTACTAGCTAGATCACCCAAAGTGATCTCTCTATTTCCTTCCCCATTGAAAAGTTTATGGAAGTACTGCTCCCATCTAGTCTCTATATCCTTCTAAGTAACACGTACGCGACCTTCCTTGTCCTTAATGCATCTCATTTGAGAAAGGTCTTTGGTCTTTCTTTCTCTTGCTTTGGCCAACCTGAATGTATCCTTCTGGCCCTCCTTATAGTCGAGATTTCTATACACAACTTCATAAGCTTTTGACTTAGCTTCGTTTACGGCCTTCTTTTCTTCCGTCTTAGCTATTTTGCTTCGCCAAATAACATTGAGTACATTTGTAAGTCAAGTCAACCCACACTCACCTAAAACTCTCCGTACTTTTATAGGAATGCCATCGGGTCCTACATCTTTCCCAGGTCTCATAACCATCAAAGCCTCCTCTACTTCCTTTGTATTCGTCTCTAGCTTACATGATTCAAATAACTTTCACTACTAGCTAGATCTCCTAAAGTGATCATTCTATTTTCCTTACCAAAGCTTATGAAAATACATATTCCATCTAGTCTCTATATTTTTTTTGAGTAACAAGCACGTGACCTTCCTCATTCTTAATGCATCTCACTTAAGAAAGGTCTTTGGCCTTTCTTTCTATTGCTTTGGACAACCTGAATATATACTTCTGGCCCTCATTAGAGTTGAGATTTTTGTACAAAACTTCTTAAGCTTTTGACTTAGCTTTGCTTACATCCTTCTTTGCTTCCTTTTTCGCTATTTTATAGTTTGTGACAGTTTCCTCTATCTTATACTTTGTTGAGATATTTCTTCTTTCTATGTATCCATTTATCTATTTTATTTTTCCATGTCCACCGTATGTAATTTACCCTTGGGTCTCTCCCTATATAAGAGAGCCTAGGGTTACAGGAATAAACAAGTCTCTTATTTCCTCCAACATAGTATCAGAGCGGCGGTCCTAGACCGGAGCTCTCGATTCCCAAAACTCTAACCTTACCTTCAACCCCTCCTCTCAGGTGCGCCGCCCTTCCGCCTCGCGCGCCACCGCCTCGCGCGAACCCCCCTTCTCGCACGCGCGTCACCCCACCGCGCAGCCTCGCGCGAACCCTCTTCTCGCGCGCGTCAACTCCCGTTTTGTGGCAGTCTCTGTGGTGCGCGCATAAGCGTGCAACTGTTTTGCGCACGCATCTAACACTTCTTGCGTATCGGCTTCGTCATTTGGCTGATGGGTTTGCGTGCATGAGTCTACACTTGCACACAAACCCACATATATCTGTGTAGACATATAATCTTTGGTTTACAAAACCCGTAGTATTCTTCTTCCGGCAATATGTCTGAAAACAAGGTTGATGGTCCTGCCATAGGCGCATTCAGATGTCCAACGCCTATTGTAAAAATGGACAGGACGAATTATGAGCTCTGGGCTATGCAGTTCATGAGCCTGATGAAGTCAAATGGTAAGAAGCATATTCTTACCGAGGAGCCGGTGGAGTAGACTAGGGTGAATGCCTCGTAGGAGGTAGACAATGCCTATGCCAAGGTGTGGCTTTCTGGTACGTTGACGATCGAGATCACCAATGATGTGTTACATCAGCCTACTGCCAAGGCGATGTGGGATATCCTCGTAGCAACCTATTCTCAAGCGAGGAACGAAACGAAGATCCCTCAACTTCAGCACGACAAATTCACTGTGAAACAGAACGGTATACATCCTTACGTGGGGTGTTTGAGAAGCTCCACAGTTTCATGCCATTAACGGCAACTCCAGAGTAGCAGAAGACATAGGAATGCTACCATGGTTGGGGTATTCCTTGCAGCCCTGGATCCTGAATATGATGCATCTCGCTCTCAGATATTAGCAGATGCTACGATACCCCCATGAAGGAAGCATTTCACATGCTTAGCAGAATCACTATTCTGTCCGCTACTTCTAGTCAGACTTCTTTAGCCATGGCAGCTTCTCGAGGAAGAGGATGTCATTCTAACTTCCGTGGATGTGGACCTCGTGGCAGAGGAGGTCGCACTCGTCAGACATGTACCTTTTGTCATATCCAAGGGCATATTGAGGACACATGCTATTCCAAGTATGGGTTTCTTGCATCGGCTAGTGTTGCAGAACAGATTGAGTCCCCTGCTGCTTCCACGTTAGATCAAAGGTTTGATCATCTTGTGGCCAGATTGAGAGATATTATACCTCCTTCCGCAGTACCATCTTCGACAGATCATTCAGATGTGGCTGCCTCTGCCTCTGCCAGTACCTCTGCTACAACCAGCACCATAGGTACTTATGTTTTTTCTTCTTGTCACGGGTTTAACACGACAGAATGGATTATGGACTCCGGTGGTACGCATCATCTCTTTAAAGACAGACATCATCTTTCATCATATAGACATGTTTCACCAGGAAGAACAGTTGTGATAGCTGATGGAACTCATTCCCTGATCACAAGACAGGGGGGGATTATTTTGACGCCTTCGATGCGTCTACAAAATGTGCTACATGCTCCTGCTTTCTCTATGAATTTACTTTCTATTAGTCAGATTACAATGGATTTACACTGCATAGCCATTTTTGACCCATCGTCTTTTGTTTTTCAGGACATCCTTACGGGCAAAGTGATTGGGTGTGGCCGTGAGCGTGGTGGCCTTTATCGTCTGGTTCTGAATCCCTATGCTGGCGTATCTTTTCATTCGTCGGGATCGGTCTCTCTTTTTACATGGCATCTCCGGTTTGGTCATCTCCCTCTTCAGAAGATATGTCATATTCTGCCGCAGATCTCACCTAGTACTTCTTTTCAGTGTGAAGCGTGTCAGTTGGGAAAGCATCATCGTTCTGCCTTCCCTAGTCGTCAGAGTCGGAGCAGTAGCTCTCTTTTTGAGTTGTTTCATATTGATATATGGGGTCCGAGTCGTGTGCCTGATCATCAGGGACACATGTTTTATCTTGTAGTTGTGGACGATTTTTCTCGCTTATCATGGGTATTTCTTTTGAAAAATAAATCTGAAGTAGGGAATGTGATCAAAACCTTTATTATTGAAGTGAAAAATGTTTTCTCTGCCTCGGTGAAGTTTGTACGAACTGACAATGCTTTGGAGTTTTGTACTCGTGAATTGGCTCATTTTCTTTCATCAAAGGGGATTATATATCAAACTTCTTGTCCCTACACCTCTCAACAAAATGGCGTTGCTGAAAGGAAGTATCGTCATCTGCTCGATGTTACTAGGACTCTTCTCATTCAGAGTTGTACACCACGTTCGTTTTGGGGAGATGTTTTTCTCACCGCGTGCTATTTGGTGAATCGCATGCCGTCGTCTATCTTAGGTGAGAAGACTCCTTTCTCTATTATAGCGTTTCCTGAAAAGGAGTCATTCTCCCTTACTCGTGTATTCGGATCTGTTGCGTTTGTCCACAAGCTGTCTCCTGGCTTTGACAAGCTCGCTCCTAGAGCTGTCGAATGTGTCTTTGTTGGTTACTCTAGGATTCAGAAGGGATATCGATGCTATGATCCTTTGAACAGAAAATACTATATCAGTGCTGATGTCACCTTCTTTGAGTCTGTAATGTACTTCTCCACTACAAGGGATCGGTTAGCTTCATCAGACTTGGACAATGAGATCTACATGTCACCTCCTCCCATGCATGATGTACCTTCACCACCACCACCCCCTCCACCGCCACCTTCTATCCAGTCCAGCGTGCCCCTTGTTCCATCTTATCCTAATTTCTATACGCGTCGGTTTGCGCCCGCTCATGGCTTTTGCCCAGCCCTCACGGAGCCCCAGGTTTGTTCTGATAACATAACTTCTAATGATGGGTCTGGAGTTGTATCGGTGCAGGAGTCATTGCAGGAAGATAGCACGCAGATGGAGGATGTTGTATCTGACCTGGATATTCCTATTGCAGTAAGAAAGTAGAAACGCTCCCGCGCTTCTTATCCATAAGCATCTCATGTCTCCTTCCATCGTCTAACATGGGAGTTTCAGAAGTTTGCAATGGCTTTATCTGCCGTGGATATTCCACGAAATTATGCTGAGGCATTTCAGGATAGTCGCTGGCATTTGGCTATGGAAGAGGAGATGACAACGCTACAGTCACGTGGTACATGGAGTCTTGTTTTTGCTCCAGTTGATGCATCGGTCGTGTGATGCAAATGGGTATTCACAGTGAAACATCGTGAGAATGGCACCGTAGATCGCTATAAGGCGCGACTTGTGGCCCGTGGGTTCACCCAGACTTATGGGGTGGACTACCAGGATACTTTCTCACCAGTGGCAAGGCATTCTACATTGCGTATTCTTCTTTTTGTTGCCGTGTCGCGAGATTGGCCGTTGTATCAACTTGATGTAAAGAATGCCTTCCTTTACAGTGATCTTCAGGAAGAAGCTACATGCAGCAACCACCTGGGTTTGCTGCTGAGGGGGAGTCTCAGAAGGTTTGCAGACTACACAAGGCTATTTATGGCCTTAAGAAGAGCCCAAGGGCATGGTTCCAGAAGCTCTCGGACTTGATAGAGCAACATGGGTTTGTGTGATCGACTGCTGATCATTCCTTGTTTGTGCAGAAGACACTGAGAGGTACTATCGTCATTCGTGTGTACGTTGATGACATTATAGGAGATGATGAACAGGGTATTCAGGGAGCCAAGAACTTCTTAGGTCAACAATTTGTGACCAAGGATCTTGGACATCTACATTACTTTCTTGGGCTAGAGTTTGCCAGGAACCAACGTGGTCTGGTGATGACACAGAGAAAGTATGTTACAGATCTCCTCTCAAAGACAGACATGGTAGATTGTAGGCCTGCCACTACTCCTATTGACCCTAGCATGAAGCTATATGATGATGACACTGAAGAGGTCGACAAGAGGAGATACAAGGAACTTGTTGGTAAGCTTCTATATGTGACCATTACCAGGACTGACATAGCCTTCGCTGTAAGCAAAGTTAGTCAGTTCATGGAGCAGCCTAGACAGACACATATAGATGCAGTCTATATGATTATGAGATACCTGAAGAATTCACCGGGCACAAGACTTTTGTTCAGCAGGGGCACGTCTCTCTCAGTTACAGCATGTGCAGATGCAGATTATGCTGGATGTCCGAAGGACAGAAAGTCTACTTCAGGATTTGCTGGGTTCATAGGAGATTCGCTAGTCTCCTGGAAGAGCAAAAAGCAGACCGTGGTTGCCAGATCGAGTGCTGAGTCAGAATATAGGGCTATGGCACATGCTAATACAGAGATGATTTGGGTCAGATTGGTCCTTGCTGACTTGACTATAGAGGTGCCTCTCCCCATGAATCTCCAATGTGACAATCAGACTTCTCTCTTCATTGCCAACAATCCCGCATTCCATGAGAGAACAAAGAATATTGAGGTAGATTGTCATTACACTAGAGATATGATCCAAAAGGGTTTGATTTCTACCTCTCATGTTAGTTCAGGAGAACAAACGACAGACATCTTTACCAAGGCTTTACTCAGGGGGCCATTTCAGAAGTGTACGTCCAGGCTGAGCATGATTGACATCTATGCTCCATCTTGAGGAGTGTTGAGATATTTCTTCTTTCTATGTATCCTTTTATCTATTTTATTTTCCCATGTCCACCATATGTAATTTACCCATGGACCTCTCCCTATATAAGAGAGCCTAGGGTTACAGGAATAAACAAGTCTCTTATTTCCTCCAACATACTTAGACACAGTTTTAAAGCGCACTCTTTTAATTTTGAGCTTCTCTTACACCCCTTCACTCCACCACCAAGCCTCCTTTTAGCTTGGAGCTTCTCCCTTCGACTCACCTAGCATCTCTTTGGATACCCTTTGGATACAAGATGCTACCACCTCCCACATCTCGTTTGCACTTCCATTACAATCCAAAGATAAGTCTTGTAGAACCTTCTCCCTGAAGCTTGATTGCTTCAATTGAAGATTCCACCTAGGGATGAGCATTGGGTAGGGCCGGCCCGGCCCAGCCCGGTGCCCGGCCCGATAAAGCCCGACCCAAGCCCGAGCCCGAACAATAGACGGGCGGGCTTGGGCCTTAAATTTGGCCCATTTCCATATTCGGGCCGGGCTCGGGCTAAGATGGACCCGAACCCAAAGCCCGATGGGCAGCCCGAATAGAAGCCCGAAATAGGCCCAGCCTGAGCCCAGTCCGGATTTTGCAATTGTCCTCAAAATAGTTGAGTGGATTGGCATCTTTGGGTGAGAATTAGTTGCTTATTTACACTATACAAACTGCCTTCAACGCCAAGGAAGGAAATATCGGTATCGATATCGTTTCGATACAATGTCGATATCGATATATCGCAGATATATCGGCGATATATCGACGCATATCGCCGAAACCCGGTATCCACCAAGGCATTTTCTCCTGTCGATATCCGATATCGTCCATATCGGCGATATATTGGTGACCTGTCGATACCGATATATCGCCGATATATCGACGATATATCGCTATATGGCGATCCCTGTTCAACGCAATATATAGGTGATTTGAGAAGTTTCAATCAGGGAATACTGGATGGATTAAAAAACCATACAGAATCATATTATCTATGGAGTCAATTAATTTTTATCTCCTAGAATCAATAGGAAATAAAAACACATATTTGAAAAGTTAAAACTGTAGATATTGCCTCATGCATACTGTCTACAATTAGCAATTTAGCAATACCACGACCTTACAGATTGTAAAGCTCCCTTTTATTTGTTGGTTTCACTTCTCTGATTGAACAGTATTCTTTGCAGAGCCACCAGGAGTTGAATTATGGTAAACTCTGATTGGATCAGGATATATATGGCGTGGGAGAGCAAAGGCTTCGAGCCTTCGAGCCCCTCTCCTTTGGTGATGACACCTATGTGAAACATGTACGTGAAGTGAAGTAGTTGTAGCTTATAGCTTCCAAGTTGGGCTAATGCGTTAGTTAAAGGGGAAAGGAATGAAGGGGCGGAGATGGAAAACGACCCAGGTCACTTAATCTTTTGGTAACGGGCCGGCCCGACCCAGGCCCGGTCCATTCTCTTGCGGGTCGGGCCCAAGCTTGGGCTGCACAATATCAAAAAAATCGGGCCCAAGCCCGGCCCGTAGGGCCCGTAGTCATGACCGGGCTCGGGTTGGGCCATACTGGGCTCGACCCGACCCGGCCCGATGCTCATCCCTAATTCCACCATCTAGTTCTAGTGATCTTGGAAACCCTCCTTTTCTTTACCAGCCCTTTTGTTTGCACATCCATGACTAACAAGCGATGTTGGGTTATCAAACTTTCTCCTGAGATTACTTTACAATCTTTAACTATTGGAACCTCGATATTGCAAAATATTTTTTAATAACTAAAAACATGTACAAGTGCCATTAAAATGATTTTAAGGAACTCCGTGACTCATCCAACAACCTTGTACTCAACTTAAGCATTATATCTTGCTTAGACAGATAATCTTTTGCTCCATATTACAAGATAGATGCTACATCTTATGACAGATCTTATAGCATTAGCCATTAGTACAATTTGGCCAATCTACATCCGTGTAGCCACCTTCAATATTGATCATTACATCCTTAATGAAGATAAACACACTCAAAAATCATTCCTAATATAGAAAAAGATACTCTTCACAACATTCATATACACATCATTAGCATCATGCACGAACTATTTCACTGTTTTGACATCATAGCAGTAGCAAGTCTGCTCCACGTGAGCTAAGTGCAAATCTCCACAAATCTTTGTTACTACTAACTTTGGAATCATTACTAAATTGTCATTACACTTGTGGTTCCCTATAATAAGAGAAAATATTTTCATATCCTAAATTTCCAGTCTTTTTTAACATCGTAAGCGTGTAATAGAATTCTACGACCTTATAACCTCAGTATCTAAGAAAATTTCTGATTTCAAAGATTCTTCAACCTGTTCATTTGAATTATATTTTGTAGTATAGATCCATTTTCAACTAGGTGGGCTCCATCTGGAACATTAATGACATCGTTTGTGAGCCCATATCTATGTGCAATATAATCATCTTCTCCAATGATGATCTTCTCATGAGATTGACATCCATATCATCATGTTGATTGTCTTCGAAAGTGTTTTAAGGAAGAAGAATACAGATCATCACTAATGGAAGGATTTAGATCTAAGATGTGATTACGATGATTGATTATTTACTCACTCGTAATATCTTAAATATCCTATGCTTGCATGTTATAGTTCTTCCCATACCAATGAGGGTCACATAATTTTTGTATCTCCAACCTAATATTTGTCCGCTTTATCTTAATGTGATAATGAGTCTCAAAGTTGTCCAAACAATCTCTTAAGAATTTTCTTCTCAACTGCTCCCGTTAGAGGTGACATCTTTAGTCATATACATCTTTCAATTCATTGGATCCCTATATTTATAGATTTTTGTATTTAGGTGTAGATTTTATGTGAACCCCTAGGATCCGGGCACCCGTTTACGACACATTCGCACTATTATATTCACATGTGATCGCACAAAGTATTGAAAATCAGGGGATTTTTTTTGCGTTGCCATTGCATATGACATTCAATTCACATTTCATAACCACAAGACCAATAAAGACAAGTGCCACCAATCATCGTATTTCATTAATCTCCATAATTTATACATCATGTACAAAAGGCTGAGAGTACATAAACTATCCCAAACATGTGTTGAAAAGAGAGGGAACATTTACAATATAACTAAACAAAAGACTGAGGCAAAAGTGACAAAAGAATCGTACCGTCTAGTATAAACCTGATCACCATAAGTCATCAACACGCTACTGTACTACAGGCTACTTATCTGCCAAAACATGTAGGGAAGAAGATGCGTCAGCGAGCGTTGGTACACCCATATGTCATATTATTAAAATAAGCAGATATTTAAAATGGTTGCAAAAGAAGCAAGTAGAAAGGCTGAAACATCTAAAAATTTGCGCCTACTTCCAATGTAAAAGGTTTCCAAGTTACTTGTATGTGCCTCCACCCCTGCTCATCCTTTTATTCCAACATTTCCCATATAAAATATTTTTATATTGTAATTGATTGCTCATAAGTATTATATATTATTCTTATATTATTCAGATATCATGTTTGTGGATTTTGATGATGGGAAAGGTGAGATTGGAAAGGTTTATTTATTTATTTAATTTTCAAGTCTAGTGGATAGGCTGTGGTCTTGGTCTGTGTGCGACCTAACACTATGACTCTAAGGCATGAAAAGTGCCTTAGAGTTGGAGTGCCTCCGTAGGTATGCGAAGGGGTATAATGCATCCTAACTAAGTTCCCAACACGTCCACTAACTTAATTATAAATGACTCTACCCAACACATCTTATAATTTTTTTGTTCTTTTAACCAAGATCCAATGTGCGTCTTTCGGAGTTCAAGTGTAACTGACTCAGATGTGACCCTAGATGATTCAAATGTAGCATCGCCCAGCCTGTTGGCGGACAGTAACCAAAACTCAAGCGGTGAGGTAGCCTCCTAAGAGGCTCTTCCATCTCGCCCTCTTATTAGAAGTGCAGTCCAATATAGGGAAATGTCTACTGACTCTACTCCAAAACTACGCCCCAGAGACGGGTGAGAGAGACTCTCCGAAAAAGTCACTCTAGAAACCGACCCGACCAGTAACGGGCAAACAAACTCGTTTAAAAAACTGAAAACCGAGGATCCCCCGTATGGGTATCCTAAAACAGAGGGTTAGCGGACTGGTCAACAGTCGGGATCCCAACGAGGCGTAAAAACACCGCGAGCTCGCGTAAAAACTGTAAAAAAAACTGGGATCCTAGACCCGCACACTTGGCAGGCGCTGCCCGATCTGGACTTCATATCTCCCACCCAGTTGAGGGTCACCGCACCCTCACATGGTTAGGTGTAAAGATCACCATGACCAGCATTATTAACTATTTATAGTTTATCACTGATTCACTATTATCTTTCCTCACGTGGCTACCTAACTCGGACTTAATCCTATTTGTAGACGAATATACAAATTTAAATCTTCTGATCAACGATCTTGTTGATATTACTGATTTACCATCAATTTTACCAATTTGTCTATTCCACCCTTTCTCAAACTTTTCTATGGTTGACTTCACAATATAGGTAATCTGCCACTACCTAACTTTGGTGATATTTATAAATAGTAAATTAGTTAAAACTATCTTGAATTTTATTACGGTCATACTAGGTCAAGATAGTGTCTTGGATAACCATGACAATCAAACATACAATTGTAGTGTGATATTGATAAATTATAGGTTTGTCAAAGATATTGTATGGATATATACCACTCATGCTAATTTGTGCTTATTCCATTAAAAATACAGTCACATAACAGTGGCCATTATGAACTTAATTTCTGCATTTAAATTGGTAACTTTGTGTTCGTTGGTAAATTGGTAGTAGATGAATAGATCATAACATTGGAGATTCTGTTAGATAATAACATAAAAGAGATGTATTTGCAGTATATTCATATTTTAGCACATTATAAAACATGGAAAATTGCCCAAACATTTGTTCATATTTAGGCACGTTATAAAACACAGAAAGCTTCCTGTTAGGAATTTAGGATGTATCTTGAGATTTTATTAGTCATCTTGGATGAGCATGTTAAATAACGTGAATCTGGATAATATGTGAACATAGCTTATGTGTAAGCATCCGTGTCCTTATTACAAGTCATGCAAACTATCATACCTTTCAACTTTCTCTACTAGAATACAACTGAATGTATGGTGTATGCAGTTAAATGTGCAATTCTTCAGACCATATATGCAGTATAAACTGCATAATGAATAGGCAAACATGAGGATTATGCAGATGGAAATTCTGGGCACACTACCCCTAGCAAGATGATTCTTGACTTAACTTAAGGTGGTCTGAAAAATTGATGGATATTACATTAGATAGCAACATTTAAATATCTGATTGGATATCTAATTGGATATCTGAAGTTATGATTTTTATAACCACAGAACAATGACAGATAACAGCATGTCTACTATTCGAAACTTTGAGAGATTCATGAAGGGCCGAAAAAGATTGAGATTCGTGTATGTTTGGCAGCAAAAGTAGGAAAAAGGAGTACCTATTTGTATCTGCTATACTTAGAGATTAGCTTGTATGCATGGGAGGATCCTCAAGAGGTTTACAACAGGAGATAGGAACAGCAAAAAGGGTTTTGATTTGCTGGAAAGGAGTAGCCTATTGATTGCTTGGAGGTAGCTGATCCTACTGCTTTTCCAGGAGCAGAATTGATTGTTGAATTAGTCCTGACAGCTGCTGTAGCAGTAGCTGAAGGAAAAAGGGGCTGACTCTTTTCTCGGCTGGAGATATGAGTGAAAGAATGGGAATTTTGGAGAACAAGAAAGAGAGGAAATGACAGGAAAGATGACGTGGGTTTGTAGGGAAAAGGCGGAAGGGGGGAAGGGGCGTTTCCTGGAAACTTCCTGTCAAATTTTTTTGCATATGTTTAGTGGCATCATCACAATGATGTCACCCATGACATCATTTATAATGACACAATTCATGATGTCATTATTACTCTTATAGTATATATAAATTCTAATTATTATTATTATATTATAATAATTATTATTTACAATAACCCTAACAGTCTGCTACTGTTACATAATTACTTTTTTTTACTTATATTTTTTTCATTTCATTTATTTGAGATATTTATAATTTGTCCGCATCCGTGCCTCGAATGTCGGATTTCGATGTGAAATATCTCGATTTGATCGTCTCTAAATGACGATCAAAATGAGTATAATATTGGTATATTTTAGATCGGGTTTGCATGCCAGAAAATTTTGAGATACGGTTTTGGTTTGGGATTAAATTTGTGATTTTAAAAAAATATCAAACGACCTCCGATTGATGAATGGTCGATTCCGTTGGTCTTATTTCATCAAATCAGACTTTATGATGGTCTTGGTTTGTTTCGCGGTTTCCGAATTTGCGCCGCGGCTTTTTCAAGCACGCACTACGATGTGATCGATTTTTGGTCGATTTCGCACAAATGACTTTTGATTTGCGATCAGTTGATCGATTTAAGTTGTTTAGCATTGACCAACAACTTTATTGGGTAAATCGGACCCAAATCGGATCGGATTCGGTTTTGTGCGGATCTGGATGTTACATTTTGTGAATCATGTTGAATGTTGATCACTCAGATATACAACTTGATATCATGAGCCAAATTATGAATGTAGAAAGCAAGACCAACAAGTGGAGAAGAATGAATGAACTTTGTCATATAATGAACACAAGGAAAAATTATAAACCATAATTTTATTCAGGTGAGATATACTCCCTTTCACAATTAACACGAAACCTATCATCAGTGGGCACATAATCTTTATCAAATAAAAGCTGGTAGCCTCTTTTGAAGCCACTATTAATAATCTACTCCTTTTCATTAGTAGCTTTCTTACTACCAATAAAGTAAGCCTCATCAGAATCTCTTTATTTTGGATGCTCATCTTACCAAATTTGCTTTAAAGGTGCTAGATTTCTTCATGGGTAATCTTCTTTTATCTTCGTAAGGTTACTCCTAAGCACTGGCATCAATTTTCTTATAGTCATACTTGTTTTTTTCAGGTCATCTCTTTTTTTATTAAGCTTCTTCTCAAGATGGAGCTTGTAACATACTCTGCAGAATGCTAAATTTTTTAATTCTATTTCATGTGTGTGGTTACCCTGATATACTGTTCATACTTATAGGATCGAAGTACTGCTCGAGGAGAGGAGGGTGAATAATAGGTTAAACAAATAACACAATAATAACAACAAAGCCTTTTCCCACATTAAGTAGTGTTTGCCCCATGGATTCTTTGCCTCCATTATGATCTATCTTGGGTCAATCTTGGACTTAGATCTAAACAACTAAGACCCCTTCGTATAGTCTCATTCTAACACTTCTTGGACCTTCCTCTCCTTCTCTTAGCTGGCTCAACATCCCAAAACTCGCATCTCCTAATTAGTGCATCAACCGACCTCCTTTGCAAATGGCCAAACCACCTTAAGCAGTTTTCTCGCATCTTATCCTTGATCGAAGCTACACCAACTTTCCTTCTGATTGCATTGTTTCGAATTTGATCTTTACGTGTGTCTACACATGTAATTTAGCATTTCCAATTCTGCTACAACCATTCTTTGCACGTCTCTATGGTTCACAGGCTAACACTCAGATCCATAGAGCATAACAGGTCTCATGTTAAACAGATTAATGCCCAGATAAAATATGCAATGACAATAACAAATGTAAAGATCACGCTTGATAAGCAACCACTTGCATGATGATGTTACATGGAAACCAAAATGGGAGAAGTGAGAGCCACATCTTAAGTCCTCGACTCAGGATTTTCAATTAGCCGTGCCGATCAACCTTTTCACTATCAGAGTTATTTGCCACGGATAACTTGATCATTTACAAATGCTTTGGATCAACCACCAAAAATCTTACATCTTCGATCCCACCCAAAAGTTCTACACATATATACTCGTTCTCTATATCAAATACCAAATCTTCATCGTTGGATCAGACATTAATCTTGATTGATTGATCAGGTCCATGTTGATTGATTATGTGGTTTTGTTTAATCGATTAAGTTATAGATATAAGCCAAATTTGATTGATTAGTTTGGAAAAATTGCAAGAATTGTGTGAAATGATTTCCTCTTACTTGTGCCATGGCTTATATGAACATACACATTATTGTAATATTGCACAAATAAATGAAATTGAACAAGGTAAACAACTTGTTTTTCTTGGAGAGGCTCTTTGATCTTAATATCTCGAGTCTTGCGATGTACACAAATATAATATTAGGAGTGCTTATTGATAAATTTGCATATCGTTATTAAACCAAAGCCTTTAAAGTGTAAGTTACTAACATACGCATGTGCAGATCACTTGATACTCTCGCCTTCATCAGAAGGACTAGACAATATAATTATTTTTTCTTTTTGTGTTGAATTTAAAACGAGATTTTTTATACCAATACCTATTTATACTTTTATACTTACATTTTGACCCCTTCATAATTTTGAATTACACTCTAACCCATGGATAGTGGCTTCTAATGTCAATCTATCAAAAAAAATCCAATAGTGGATTTTTTATTCACCCACGATCCCCCTCTCTACATTCTATTACCTCGACCTTCGTTGCCACCCCCCTGACCTCCCCTCTCCCCTCCTCTCTTAACACTTCCCATCAACTCCATCGGGTTAAACTTACCTTTTACAGGTGGTGGCATCATCATGTTCTATTTTCACAGTGAGAAGGATTGACTTCGCCCTCGTCATTGACGCCAACCTCCAAATTAATGGCCAATTCATCATTGTTGGACCCCCTCATCGGTCCCAAGAGTTTACTTGGGATCCAAGCCCTCTCCATTGTGTTTCACTCCTACACCATAATCATTGTTGCTGTATGTGTATCCACTTGGCACGATTACATCATTGCTATTGGAGGGTTGGCTATGATGGGTTATGGAGGACTATTATCAATTGAGGAGACTGGAGGTGGCATCGAGCTGCGAGTCTTCAAGGCATCTCGAACTAGGCGCATCACCAATGATGTATCAAGGTGCTAGGTATAACGAAGAGGAGCAACCAACCACCATGGGAGGTGGTCATAGCGATCTAGGATGCAACGAGGGGGCAACGTCAACCGTGATTAGAACTGGAACAAGGCTTGAGGGCTCAATGCATCAACCCAGTAGGCACATGGTGATATGGTTCGTCGGAACACCGTTGTTGTACTGAGATTTCAGCGGCAAGGATTTCGTCATGATAGAGCTACAGTGACCGAGATTTCCTTTTTAAGAATCTCAATGGGAGGGAAGGAATAGTGGCGGAGACGATGTCTATCATGCGAAAGGAGGAGGTACTAGCGACAACCGAAAGGTGTCAGGAGGAGGGCAGCTGGGCATTTTTTTGCAAATATGATTGAGGTTAAGATATAAAACTATCGATATTTTATCAGATCATGTTAACATAAATGCGTTGATATGCCTTGAATGCTAACCATTTAACCCATGTTAAAAAACCATTATATGTACCCCCTCTTGTTGTACCATACCCCTAGAAGCAAGGAAGGTCGTATCGATATCGTTTCGATATCGTATCGATACGATATTTCGATGATATATCGCCGAAATATCACCCATATCGACGAGCCTTTGTGAAGAAAATGTCTGGAAATCGGGATATATCGCCATATCGGTGCCCATATCGGTCCCGTATCGATATCGATATATCGGCGATATATCGTCGATACTTCCTTCCCTGCCTAGAAGATGTGGATGTCATTGCCTGGTCAATGAGCATGTGGGTTGGGGGTTGGCAGGTACGTTCTCTCCCTGCGGCGGTGTGGGGTCGTGCTCCAGTGAAATTTTGTATTAACAATTCCTGTTAGGTATATGGATTAGTTTGTATCAGGGATCCGTCTGTACGAGAGTAGTATATAAACTCCATAGGGTTAGCAGTCTCTATATCCTCTGTACTTTCTTCTTTCTCCACATAATGAAAAATCGACCGCTTCCATGCGTGGATGTATCACAATTACAGGTGTACCTTGTAAATCCATGCATTTTCGTGTTTGCATGATTGACCATTTGTACATTTTTCGCTTTAGCGATTCCCAACATAATGTATAGAGATGACGGTATATAACAAGTGTGTATCATATAATGTTTAGTGACTATCCAAGGATCTATTATTCAAAATTATTGAAGGTTCATAATGTAATTATGAAAGTATAGATGGGCATCATAGTAAACATCCCTTTAAAAATACATGTTTGCAATCTTTTAAATAATCTCATGGTTCGAGACATGGTTCCTGACATTCAACATTCTCAAATGTAGACTATAAACCACCAAGAAAGATGAGATTCTGTTCTCCTACTCCATGCCAAGAATTGCTTCTGATTGAAACTGCAAATTCTGACACCTTAGAGTTGTAGTCTAAGCCTTGCCACTTAAGCATTACCAAATCATAAAAGAGTCAGATATAAGTCCGTTGTCAAAGATTATAAATCTCCTTAGGCAAATGATATGCCAATACCCTTTTTATGGCCATACATATTCTCAAAATTATCTACATATCTCGTGTAGCATTCTTCTGAAGACTGAAAGATTGAATATCATTGCAGACATAATTAACATTTCAAATCTAATCTGATCTGTCTCCAAGGGACCATTATCTTCTGTTGAGTTGTTGTGTATTTGGTTGGGTAAATGGGTCTATGGATGAGGGATTGTTTACCCCGTCTCCTATAAAATGTACTCATCCCCCCTTTTTTCTATTAAGTTAATGAAGAGTGTCTGAATCTCTTGTTGAGATTAGGGTTGTGAGCTCCTGTGGTTTTTCCCTCACCGTAGGGTCTTCACGTAAATCCTCTTCTTCTGATCGGCGGTTCTCAGCCAAGTATCATTACCATAGTAGTCAATCTCCTCCATTTGATTTTCAAAGTGGCATAATACCCATGCACAGTCATCTCCCACTCATCTCCCACTGTTTCATAGTATAGACATACCTAGTCAACTAATACATACAGATATCCTACTTTTTTGTCCATACATACTCTCAAGCATGAGCCATTATTTTCTGGCTAACTTTTTCAGAAGAATAAGCAACTAAATGTCCGAAGGCACAACATTGACGATCCAATCTCTACATTGGTTGTCTTCGACATATCATTGCTCATATAATTTATCAGTGATAGCAATCACATGATTTTTACCATCAATGTATCCTCCCTTCCCTCAAGAGGCTCTATCTCCATATTCGTAGATGACAATAAATAATTATTCTTTGTCAACTTCACTATAGTAACCTGAGCATGTACATTGTCCATCATGAAGGGTACAATCTCCGCAATATTTTACGAGGCCATGAGGATTCACAATGTATCACAACAAAGACCAAAGGGTTGGTCATAAGAAAGCTTCCTGCTGGTTCGGGGCTTCTCGTTCGGCTCCTTTGTTGCACAGGGCCTCCCCGACGACTGGGAGGGAGGCTATAGTGCATGCTTCTGCTTTTAACGTGAACCCTGAAGGGGGGGGGGGGGTTCGGTCCGCGCTCTTTCGCGCAGGTGGTTCGTGAGTCCAAGATCACCAGGGACCCTCTTGCGAAGGCTCCTGCTGGGGATTCAACTTTTTTTTCTAGTGGCGGTGATTTCCTGAAGAGGAAGGGTGGGAGATGCGATGTGGAAGTTGTTTCTCTTTCGGAGGGGCGGGGGTCGCCGCCCGCTGGTTCGCTGCTTGGCCTCCAGGTGAAGCGGGAGGGGTGTGATGGCGCTGCTGTGGGGTTAGACCTACGTAGAGGAAATGATTGGAGTAACGTGAGGTTGCGCTTGCATGGTTTCCTCGGACCCATGTTCGATGGCGACTTGATTATTCTCGACAATTCAAGGTGCTGTGTTCGGGGTTTATCGTTGGATCAACGCCAATTTTTACTAGCGAGTAATTTCTTTGAGGACATCTCTTGGAGACCTTTGCGCTACGACGATGGAGCTTGCGTCGGTGTGGAAATTTGTGTTGTGGAGGTGCGAGGGATCCCCTTCCTTTCTCGCAAGGAGCATGCTTTGGCCAACCTCCTTCGCCGTTGGGGGGAGCTGTTGGCGATTGTGGGCGATGGCTACAGGCCGGGCTCAGATCGGAAGTCAACAAGGGTACTTTTGGAATGTGGCAGAAGCTCGCTCCTTCACGTCATGGGAAAGGTGTTCTTCGAGACCTTCTCGATTGGTCGCTTCTTGTTCCCGGTGGAGATATCCTTCTTGCAGCATCTTGATCAGCCACAGGAGGTGGCTGGCCAGGCGCTTCCCTCGATCCTGACGATGGCCTCTCCGGCTCTAGTTGACGCCTCGTCTCCCGGTGGCCAGCTGGCTTTGCATGAGGATTCCTATAAAGCGTCGCACCCTTACCTTGATTGCACGCGCCCCTTCAATGATTCTCACCGCTTCCCAAGTGATTTCTCCCTACGCGGCGATCCGCATTTGTGGGGATCGTCCGAGGTCGATTCCTTTCTTGGCTCTTTTACTTGGAAAGTGGACCGTACGAAGATAGCGTCCTTTTCGGGCGCACGGGATCGTTCTCCTGCGATTGCTGGCGGATCTGTGATATTCGGATCTTGGTCCGCTGGGGACTCTTCTTTCTTCTCTGCGGCTTCGGATCAAGAAGCCACCCGGATTTCTGTTGGGCCCATCTCTAGGCTGGATAATTATGTGGTGGTTCTTAGGGACGCTATCCCTGCCCTTCCCTCGATTGGAGGCTCGAGCCTCCGTCGCGACAACGATGTGCCTCTGCTGGGGTCTTCTTCGCTCTCCATTCTGGGGCCTTATTCCGGTGAAGATGGGAGATCGACCGCTCTCGATTTGCCTAGCCCGGCGGTGGATGACTCGGCTACGGACCAGAGTTCTCGATCTGATAGGCGATCGGGGAAGAGATATCGAAGGAGGATAAGATCTCGTCCGGGATTTGTGCCTATTCTTACTTGTGCTTCGTTGAGAGATTCTGTGGCGGAGGCGGCTGGCCTTACGCATTCTGGAGGGAGCAAACTTTTTTCTTAATGAAGGTTCTATCCTGGAACGTGAGGGGGTTGGGGGACGACGTGAAGAGAAAGGCTCTGGGTGCCCGCTTGTTGGAGTGTGGTTGTGATGTCGCCTTGATCCAGGAGTCGAAATTGCGCGGCCTAGATGAAACTCTTTGGCGCTCCCTTTGGTGCGGGGTCTTTGAGTAGCTTTACGGCGTTGGATGCGGTGGGAGCGGCGGGGGGCTTTTATCGCTTGGAAGTCGGCTCTTTTTTCTCTTGAATCTTCCTTGATGGGGCGACATATGCTCTCTGTGGTGCTGGTTAGAAGAGACTTGGCCTTTCTTATTGCTCTCTTGTGTCTATGGGCCCTGCTGTAATATCAGAAGGTCGAAACTGTGAGAGGACTTGCGCGACGCGGGGCTTGCTTTTGCTGACCTCCCTTGGATCATTGGGGGAGATTTCAATGTCACTATTCACTCGGTTGATCGCCCTCGGGCTAGGGGCGGCCGGGACCCGGGGTCTTTGTCTTTTATGGAGATTGTGGACTCTTTGGCTCTGGAGAACTTGGTGGCTTCATATATTAAGTACACTTGGAGGAGCGGCACTTATCGTTCCCGTCTTGATCGTTTTTTGACTTTAGGAGCTTTGATGGAAAAATTTCCTTCTTGCTCGGTTTCTTCTAGACCCAGGGCTTTCTCCGACCACTCGCCAATTGTATGGGATTCTGGTGAGGATCTCTCCCTGAAGGGCCTCTTTAGATATGAACGTTGCTGAATCCTTGAGCCCTCCTTTAGGGCTGTGGTAAACGACCATTGGATCTCCTCTCCTGTTGAGGGGTCTGCGATTGCTAGACTTTCTCAGAAGTTTGATTCCTTGCGGAAAAGATTGGCACGGTATAAGAGGGAGACGCGGAAGGAGCGGGTGGCTCTTAGAAAGGAGGCGGAGGAGATTATTTCAAGACTTGATTCTGTGGAGAATGAGAGGAATCTCTCTGTCCTTGAACTCGACGAGAGATCCTCTGCGCAAAAAAAGGTTGCGGAGGAGGACAAGAAGCGAGCTATTGAGTGGCGTCAGCGCTCCAAGCTCAAGTGGCTCAAAGATGGCGACGCAAATACGGCTTATTTTCACAGGGTTGCTAGTGTGAGGAAACGAAACAATTCTCTGCATGGTATTTCTGTTAATGGAGAACGGTTCGTTGGGGACAATGCTATGGGCTCCGCCATTATGGAGCATTTCAGGGGTGCCATGACGACTCGTTCTTCGCGATGTTGGAAGTGGTTGGGCTTGGGCGTTCCCAAAGTCTCTGAGGTCGACTGCGATATGCTTATTAGGCCCTTTACGCTGTTGGAGACTAAAGAGGCGCTGTGGGACCTTAATCTTGATGCATCCCCGGGGCCTGATGGCTTCTCGGTGGCTTTCTTCAGGGATTTTTGGGACTTGGTGGGCAACGAAGTCTTCGAGGTGATAGTGGAGTTTTGCGCTGGAAATGCGGGCTTTGAAAGGCTTAATAGAGCCCTCTTACTTTGATTCCTAAGAGGGAGGCGACGGAAGACATTGGGGATTTTCGCCCCATCTCGATTTCAAACGCCATATATTTAATTGTGGCTAAGGTCCTGGCTAGGAGACTCTCTAATGTGCTGGACTCGCTTGTCTCCCCGGTTCAGGCGGCATTCATTAAAGGGAGACAAATATCGGACTGTATTGTTCTTGCGTCGGAGCTGGTGGCGGATTGGAAAGCCTCGGGGCGTCAAGGGCTGCTCTGGAAAATTGACTTCGCTAAAGCTTATGATAGCATTGACTGGGCTTTTCTTTGGTCAGTCCTCAAGCGGCGAGGATTCCCGAATTTGTGGATTTCGTGGATGCGGCGCTGCGTGACTACCGCCTCCTTTTCTCTGTTGCTTAATGGCGGCTTGGAAGGGGGGCGTTTTCAACCGCGTCGGGGTCTTCGCCAGGGATGCCCTCTGGCCCCCCTTATCTTCGTGCTTGCGTCGGATGTCTTGGCTCGCATGGTGGATCGGGAGGTTGCAGCGGGCCTTTCCAAGGGCTTCTCCAAGGGGGCCATTTCCGTGCCGCTAATTCAATTCATGGACGACACTTTATGCTTTATTGATGGGGGTGATTCGGAAGTGGCGGCCATGTCAGTGACGTTAGACCTCTTTAGTGTGTTATCGGGTTTACGCATTAATGGTAACAAATCTAAGGTTATTCCTTTTGGACTATCGGAGTCGCTAGCGGTGGATTTTGCGAACATTCTTGGCTCGGCTCTGGGCAGCCTGCCGCTTGACTACCTGGGACTTCCTTTAGTGGTTGGGAGGCCAAGACTTAAGGATTGGAGTGTGGTGGTGGAGAAGGTTGAGGCGAGATTGGCAGGTTGGCGCGCGACATTACTTTCAAAAGGAGGTAGATTGATTCTTCTTCGTTCGGTCCTTGCCGCCATTCCGGTTCATTTCTTGTCAACCCAACGTCTGCCGATTGTCTAAGCAGGCTGGGATTTGCAGACTTGAGTCTTTCTTCAAGAGGTTCTTATGGGAAAATCGGGTATCGGAGGGCGTGGGATTCACCTGGTTGCTTGGGAGGAGGTGGTTAGGGAGAAGATGGCGGGTGGTTTGGTGGTTAGGCGCCTCAAGCTTGTCAATCAAGCGTTATTCCTTAAGTGGGCAAGTAGGGTGTGGGGAAGAGATGAGAGCTTCTTTATTCAGATCTTGAGGGAGCTTCATGGGAGAGAATGGGCGGGCGAGGGCTCTTCTGGGGTTATGGCTGTGAGCTCTCCGTTCTGGAGAGGTCTTCAGGAGGTCTTTTTGAAGAACAGAGCATCATTTAAACCTGTCTTGGGGGACGACCGTGCTTTCTCTTTTTGGAACGACTGCTGGATGGGGGGGAGCCTCTATCTATTCGCTTTCCTCGCCTCTTTGCTTTGGCGGAAAATAAGGATGTCGTCGTCGCGAGCTGCTGGGAGAATGCATCTTGGTCTCCTCGCTTCCTGGGGAGCTTATCTGATCAGAGGTTCTTGGATTTCCTTACTCTGATGAACGTCCTTGCTCAAGCGGTTCCTCCTTCGGCGGGCTTGGATCACTGGACTGGAGGGATGGTGACTTCTCCACTCGAAAGGCCTACGCATCATTGCTGGATACTTTGCCTGCTCGTTCGGATTCCCTGGTGAGAGACTGCAATTTCTTCTAGAGCTTGGGGCTTCCCTTGCGTATTATCTTCTTCTTATGGCTCGTCCACAGAAAGAGGCTTTTGACGCACGATAGATGTTCCAGGTTGCTTCCCACAGTTTCAAATTTATGCGCCCTTTGTGAATCAAATGTGGAATCCCTGGACCATTTACTCTTTCTCTGCCCTCTGGTTCGGGGGCTGTGGGATGAACCCCTCGTGGGTTGGATGCTTGCTCGTGATGTGGAGTCTTTCTGCGAATCCCTCTTCTTGAATAGGCGTATGGAGAGAAGACGATTCTTGGCACCGGTGGCTTGTTTATGGTCGATCTGGCTGGCTCGCAACGAGGCCATTTTCTCTGCCCAGCGGTTCTATCAGGAGAACGTGCTTTGTCGCGCTAGGGCTTTGGTGGCTGACTGGAGTCGTGTTTAGTTGTTTGTTTTTTCCTTAGTTTTTTTGGGCGCCCAGTGCTGGAGGTTACTTGCCTCCTCCATTGGGTCGCTAGCTTTTATTTCTATTTCTTCTATCCCTGACCTTCTTTCTTTAATATATTGGGGCGAACACCGATGAGTGTATCCCCCTTTTTTTGGCTTCAAAAAAAATGTTGACATGACAACACAAACGAAGCCAACAAAAAAGCCACAACAGGCAATCACATCGAGATCACACAAGACTATCAACCAATACAAGAGGAATCGATCAAGAGGATGGACAACCCATAAAGACACCCTACGAGTCTATCAACTTATAGACCACCTTGGAAAGCGCCACATAGTAGGGATTTGCGTCATCGGGGAGGGTGCGTGCAAGAAGGGGTGCACAACCTAGAGTGGTCGCACTGCCTGGAGGGAGGCATCACACATGAGGAGGCGCACATTGCACGGGGGCCATACTATTTGGAGGAAGGCAACACACAGGAGGAGGCACTCCTAGAGTGGGATGTGTTGTACAGGGGGAAGGAGTGCACCTGGAGAAATGGCTGGTGCACAGAGGGGCACATGCACAACATAGGGGGCACACGTGCAACACATGAGGCGTACAACACATAGCGCGCACATGAGGCACATCCAAGGGGGCGTTCACGACACAAGAGGACTTTAGCATATGAGGGCGCTGCGTAAGGGGGCACACACCACAAGAGGACACACGCAACACAGAAGGGTGATGCACAGGAGGGTGCTACACAGGAGATGTTTGTGTAGTACAAGGTGTTGCACATGAGGCATGCCACCATGGAGGATCCTCACGTTGGGAGGAGGCCACACCATTCTTATAACGCTAAGGGTCGTGATCCGAATCACAGAGGAGAGGCATGATCGTAGAAGAGAAAAAAAATCAAACCTCGACGAGTCTCTGATGCCATGTAGAAATCACACAAGAACAATCACCACGAAGAAGAGGATTTACATGGAAACCCTATGATGAGGAAAGATCACACGAGCTTACAACCCTAATTTCTATAGGAGTTTAGGGTACTCTTCGCTAACTTAATAGAAAAGAGGGGGAAGGAGTACATTTTATAGGAGATAGGGTAAATTGTCCCTCATCCATAGACCTGTTTACCTACCCAAAGACACGCCGACTCAACATCACCAAATTAGATAGTTATCCTTTGTCAACATTAAGGTAATGATTTGAACCCAATCACCGATCATTTTAATTTTTGTTCAATATCAAAGCAGTTACTTTTATCTTCAGATGCAACTGGACCAAGAATGCAGTCATATGCAACCGAATGTGATCTATGTGGTTAATGTATGTGATCTATCAATCGGAAATAGTGGCCACTCCGGATAATTAGTCACTATTGAGTTGTGGTACTTATACGGGTAATGTATCTTTAAATGATGAACCATTTATCCACCTTATCTATATATCGTAACTCATCCCCTCTTAATTGATTGTGATAAGTATACTCTAATCACATGTGAAGGAGATTAGAGCTATGCGCCCCATGGTTTTTACCTCACATAGGATTTCCACGTAAATTCTTGTCTTCATTAGTGGTTGTTCATCGTAATCTACAGTCATCAAAAAGTGATTAGTAGTAACCTATGATTGCTACTTGACTAGGATTTATCTTGGGTTTGTGTGAGAGAATAGTGATTAATTATACTTGTAAAGACAATTGATCACAGTGTGGGAACGATGACGTCTCTTAGATGTAAGTGATCGATCGATCAATCATTCCTGATGGCGAGGAGATCAAGGATTGAACAAACCCTTGCTTTAGGGGTTTGCTACCTAAGCTTTCATTTGGAATCTATTATATCAACACCTCTCTTTCGTTCTTTTTTGCTTTTGGACTTTCCATGCAAATTTTACCCTTTTGGTTATGAATGCATGGATTATTTATCCCTAGAAAGCAGTTCTATCACTTCCATTATCTACTTAATGTTCGTAAATATTTTTCCATCAATATGATCCCTATGATTAACAATGGATGATAAGTACTTGTGAGGAGATCTTAAGTCGTAGTCATATACCAAGCTTAACAAATATGCGTTGCATCGTCTACCAAGTGCAAATGCCATTTAAACGTAAATATTTGAAGGATTTTTATCAGTTGTGCCCCTCTGAGCTATTGCAACATCAATTATATCCTTCCTTTTTAGAATATCGGTTGTGCCCTCGATTTCTTTTCATTCTATCAAGTGTGCCCCTCAATTACTTTGGCCGTCAATGAGTTGAACTTATCCATGTTTTTTTCAAACCATGATGAGTTTAAGAGGGACATAACTACTCAAAAACTCCCCTCATCCATCCTCCTCCTACACCCCATGCCCTATGACCTCCTCCTTCGTCGTCCTCGTTGTTGCACAAAGCTTCATCGACTTCAACTGCGGAGAGGAGGAAGAAGGGGATAGAAGAGGAGGGGGCGGTGGAGAAGCATGGTGCGGAGGAGGTTATGGAGGGGGAGGAGGAGGAGGAAGCTGGGGAGTGGGAGGAGGTGGAGGGGGCACTGGAGGAGGGGGAAGGAGGAGGACCATGGGGCCGAGGAGGTTAGGGAGGGAGAGGAGGAGTAGGGGGCGGATGAGGCTGGGGAGGGAGAGGAGGAGCAGGGGGCGGACGAGGATGATGAGTGGGAGGAGGGGGCATTGGAGGAGGGGGAAGGACGAGGAGCATGAGGGCGACAACTCGTGCATATTGGGTTCTGCCCCTTCTTGTCCTCGACCTTCGCCTTCTTCTTATGCTTGCCTTTGAGGTCAAGTGAGCAGCCGATGTCCTCGATCACAATCACGGGCCTTGCTTTGTCATCTCAATTAGGAGCTTTCGGAGCTTAGTGGTGTTCTTTCACGACGGTGAGTTCCACGTAGTACACATCATCGAGGAGGCTGGGAGTGGGAGTGTAGGGGGTGCTAGAGGAGGGGGAGAGGGGGGGGGGTTGGTGGACGACCTTTCAACTATTTTTAAAAATTCAGTTCCCATTCGCCCGTTTGCGTTGGGAATGGACGACAACTAACCTACGAGGCATAAGTGATCATTGTGGAAGAAGTCAGGGGCACAATTGATATTCCGAAAAAAATAAGGTATAACTGATATTGCAATATCTCAAAGGAGTACAACTAATAAAACCCATATTTGAATGCTGCGAGATTTCCTAACGCGTCTTTAATTTTCTGTTTTTGGGATTTAGTTGGGGATCTGGATGCCTATGCTAACTTATGGTTCTCTTACAGCTTTTAGATACTCATGCGGCCAAAAAAAGAGATCTTAAGAAGATTGATCCGAAGTAGATTACTATAATTACATGATTATTTTTAGGTCTTCCAATGATGTTAGGTTTCCTTTCCCCAGCTTGACATGCCCATTTATATAGAATAAAAGCAAACATCATCTTCGTTGGGGCTGCAATTTCTTGTCCATTACGTTGATATTGGTATTGGTTTCAGTTCGGTCTGTGAAATAGAATATTATTATTTTGTGTGTTACCTTTTAGGGCATGTTTGGTTGTGGGTTACCCCCTCTTTGGAGATTACTCTTCAAAACCCAATCCTTAACCCTTTCTGGGGCCCACCAAAGTCAACTCACTCTCTTATTAATATGTCAAACAACTCATTCTCTTTCATACATTTCCAAAAAAATGGCATACCATCTTATCATCTAAAAATTATAAAATACTCAATTTCTACTCATTTTTCCAAATTCCAATATAATCAAACCATAACTACTCACTTTTCCAAACTTCAATGCAATCACATCACAACAAATCCTCTCAACCCCAACCCCTCTATCCAAACAACAAAATACAAAAACGGGTTATGCCATCCCTAGATAACCGCTATCCAAACACACCTTTAGGGACTGTTTGGTAATTGGGTTGAGTTGGGGTTGGAGCAACATGCTGTGAATAGTAGCTGTTTGGATAGTTAGGAGGGTTGGAATAAGGAATGTGATGTGATGCCACACTGAGTTGTGATAGAATTCCAACCCACATGCATGGGGGGTAAATCGGATTACCCTTTCCAACCCTCGTAACCATCCAAGCATTTACTATTCACAGGAGTTACCCCAATCCACCTCATCACAGTAACCAAACTGACCCTTAGTGATTCATTATGTCAAGTCCAATATCGTGAGTAGCTTCATAAGAAATTTGAAAGCACTTCAAAATGTACCCTCATGTTTTCAACTGCTTGAGGATCTCTGCGGAGACTTAGTGGGAGCACCCTTGCTTTCGACAGTCGAATCCTTTTCTAGATTTTCAGATGTGGATTATTTTTTTGATGCTTAAAAACATAATTATTTACCCCCTAGTATCTGTTTTTATGAAGTTATGGGCAATTAATGTCTATAAATCTTGTTCCTG
Source organism: Ottelia alismoides (assembly GCA_037367405.1). Taxonomy (NCBI): domain Eukaryota; kingdom Viridiplantae; phylum Streptophyta; class Magnoliopsida; order Alismatales; family Hydrocharitaceae; genus Ottelia; species Ottelia alismoides. The sequence goes on along the minus strand of JAZKJV010000510.1, from coordinate 338,512 downwards.
CCCCCTCCGATTTCTATATTATGCATATCTAGGATGAAATCTATGCATTAAATAATGCATGATGAAAATGATATCCTCCAATGAAAGATGGTCTTGGTTAAGTACATGATTCTTCACTAAGTGCACTTAATAAGCCACAAGTATCTATGACATGCCATTGATGATGGAGCTTGTCCTGACGTCTAACAAAAAATGATCTCACAGAAAAAGAAATGAGGAGGGCTTGTCCTGTCTAACCTTACTTCAGCTAGAGACGAATACATCACTTTAGTTCGTTGGTCAGCAAACTCTTGGCGTAAGACCTTCGCGGAAATTTTCCTGCACTAGTTTTCAGGAATAGATATTGAATCACGATGCAATTATGCCTCATGTCTTCTATTCTACCATGGATGTCGTTTAATAGCCCGGTCTGCTGGCCCCTGTAATTACGGGTGGCCTGTGGCTGTGCACAGCAGTTGGATTAGGCAAAAACGTGGGAAGACTTGTTCATCACCCCATCTCTGGTCTTTACTTTCACACGAGACTGCTGCTACTTGCTCCTTCCCCTTGGCCATAGTAGTGGACTAAAACAACACCCTACCCACTTGCATCATCCCACGATTCCACGCGTGTCTTTTTCCATCAAAATATGGTTGTGGGGGTCCACATACTTTAATTACTCCGCACCAGGTCAATAACATGGTCACTCAAGCAATCCTAAACATATTCCATGTTGTACTCGCAATCATTATTGCTGTTAGAGTCATCTGGGTACCTTCTTAAAACGTGGATCTGTAATCCACTGCTTTGCGTCTCTTGTTAATACATGGGTACTCGCCCATCTCTTCTCCCTTTTCTACTCTTCACCTTCTTCTTCTTCTTCTTCCATCTTGCTTTATGCTGTCCTCTCTATGTGTTCTGCTGTGGAAAACCTGAGACCAACGACTTCTCCCCTGTATCTTGCGGAAGACATTTGTTTCGGTGTTCGAATTCGACCTTGCAGCTCCAGTTCTACGGCCAAGGGTCATGGTACTCCGTCGATGACATCAAGTACCCTGAGAAAACGCTCGTTGTTCGTGATACGCGTCTCACCGAGAAACTGAAGTCGAGCGACTGTGACTTTCTATATAGTTTTACATCGCCCATATCCAACTTTAGCATCCAAGATCTTGAGCCTCTGACCCTTTTCAACTGCAAGGCAAGTTCTTACAATTTTTCCCACGATTTCTTCCACGGAAATTATGGATATTCCTACTGTGGAAGCTACGATTTGTACTACTCGGAGAACCCGGAGAAGCTTAATTTTCAGAAGAAAGAAAATTGCCCGAGAAGAGAGACTACGGTAGTAGAGTGGTTGCTGCAGTTCGATGTAATCAGCGAGGGTGTTGTGGACTTCTCTCTAAAATCGGTTGGTTTCTCTCATCATGGGAAACTCGAGCCCCAGTGTTTCGGCTGTCTTATGAGAGGTGGAGAGTGCAGCTCTGTCCACTCTGCGGAGAATTCCTCCTGCATCTGTCATCGTCCATGTCCCGGTACATGGGCCCTGTTCTTCCCTTTCAAAACACGACTAACTTTTACATAATTTGAGCTTTAAGTTAGTGGGATCGAACACCAGCACGTATATACGGGCATAATTATATTTTTGATGCAATTAAGTCTTACCTGTTAATCATATGTTAAAGTTAAACCCTAATTTGTTTTCTAAAAATGTCTACACACTGATTTTAGTTCCTGTCCTACAGATAAGAAGAAGACCAACACGGCCACGAAAATTGGGATCGGTGAGTAGAACACTCTAAACAAATTTCGAAGTATTTATTTACTATTTTTACAAATAGCTTCATTCATTAATGCCCGTCATGTGCTTTAGGCGTTGGTGGAGTATTCTTTGGCTTGGTTTTGGCCTTGGCCTTGGGTGTCTTTCTCTACTGGAGGCAAAAGAAGAACAAGGGGCGCACGCCCTCCTTGCCATCCCTCTTCCGCAGTATCTCCTCACACGCCTCTTCCATCAGCAAGGACCCCGAATCCCTTCCTGGAAGCTACTACAAGACCCCTATCTTCTCTTACAAGGAGCTCGAGGAGGCCACCGGGGGCTTCGACTCTTCCAATGAGCTCGGCGATGGCGGCTTCGGTGTGGTTTTCAAAGGTCATACATCCTCCTACCTTCCACTTATTATTTGCAGACTTCATAACATTCTTGCAAGTTAGATAAAACATGTGGCGAAAATCAATTTGAGTTAACCATATTTGTGTAAGAGTTGGATTATTAAACTCGCACCTTGCAATTGTATGGCTTCCCCAGGCAAGCTCAAGGATGGCCGTATAGTAGCCGTGAAGCGCCTCTACGAGCGAAATCATCGTCGAGTAAAGCAATTCAGGAACGAGATAGAGATCCTTAACTGCCTGCGCCACCGCAACCTCGTTACCCTCTATGGTTGCACCTCCGCCCACGAGAGCCAGGACCTCGTCCTCGTCTACGAGTACATCCCCAATGGCACTGTCGCCGACCACCTACATGGCTCTCTCGCCGCCGAGCATGCACTCACATGGCACATCCGTATGAGCATCGCTATCGAGACAGCCGGCGCTCTCGCGTACCTCCATGTCCATCAGCCGCAGATCATCCACCGTGACGTCAAGACGAGCAACATCCTCCTGGACAACAATTACACTGTCAAGGTCGCCGACTTCGGCCTGTCACGGCTGTTCCCAATGGATGTGACCCACGTCTCCACTGCCCCGCAAGGCACCCCGGGGTACGTCGACCCGGAGTACCATCAATGCTACCAGCTTACCGACAAAAGCGACGTATACAGCTTCGGCGTGGTTCTGGTGGAGCTCATATCATCGAAAGCTGCCGTGGACATATCCAGGCAACGCAGTGAGATCAATCTGTCCAACATGGCAATGGACAAGATCCCAAAGGGGCTCATCGGCGAGCTCGTCGACCCAATGCTCGGGTTCCACGAGGATCCGGTTGTGAGGAGGATGGTGGAGCAGGTTGCAGAGGTGGCCTTCAGGTGTCTGCAGCCGGGGAGGAACGAGAGGCCGTCCATGGACGAGGTGAGGGAGATGCTGAAGGACATTGCATGCATGGACGAGGGGAGTGCTCCGGTGGGAGAGAAGCACATGAGAGACGATGCGTGCTTGCTGAAGTCCATACACCCCTACTCTCCCATGAGCGTTGCGGACAATTGGGTCAGCAGGTCCACTACACCTAATGCCAGTGCTTGATTCGCTCATTAGGGTTCTGATCTCGAAGTCCAATCCCCCGTCTATGCTTTAATGGTGGTGATCGATCGATGTTCCCATGGAGTTGAGTTGAACTGCCGTTGTAGATTGTTTTGTGAGCAGTTCAGGGGAATGTACATATTATTAAGAGATTTTTATCGTATCTATTTCGCTACTATGATTTTGATTCCTCTTTTTGTACATGCTGCTCCATAGTCTTAAATTCTTAATGTAATACCGGAGTTCTTTGTTGCAGAGTAATCGATTTTGAGCGGGAATTTTACGTTCTGTTGCTTTCTTAGTAGTGTGGTAGCTTGCAAGGAATGGAACTTGGACGTAGACCAGTTCAAGTTGTGTTAACTGAAATTTAGTCAATATTTCTCTCTCTTCATCTGAATTAAATGTCCTTTCATGAGAGCATTTTTCATTTTTATAAGAATTATGCACCTTGTCCTTAGATCCTTCATCTCGTTCCTCGGATTTTACTTTTCATTTGGATGAGGGTGTAACAAACCCGATCGCCGAGAATGATGCGGAAGCGAGAACTCAGCGGGCATTTCGGATTCGTTACTCATATCATTAATCATAACATAAGAGCAGTAAGGAATGGACTTAAAAAAATTCCTTTTCATACTATTAATAAGGGCATGAGTCCAAGAGTTCCTTAAATAAACTAGATTAATCACATCTATGATTTCCTTATTCCAGTGGGTATAATGACATCCTTCCAAACCAACCCAACGGTAGTCCCATATCGATTCTACTTCTTGAAGACGGTGAAGTCTCCCTTGAAGTGTAAATAACTTAATCTTCACGTTCCACTGAAAAAGAGTAATGATACATATTATGAGCTTAACACTTAGTATGTACCGAGTTGAGGTCAAGCCGGCTAGCGTAAAAATCAAATCACATCTAACTATTCCATTCATAATATAGTGGTAATCATTCCAACAATAAAGACTTATAAATTTGGTTCTATATTAATGCCATGTCTCATAAACTATTTGGCTAAACACAAACCAACATCATACATATCGTTAATTAACTTAGTGATGTATACGAAGTATATTTCTTTCATATGCAAGCGTTGCGTACCATAGTTGCGTATATTCCCTTAAGTTTTGCCATATTTGCATGTATGTCCACAATATTAACATAAGTGCACATATACCCTTAACATAAACTTAATTTGCACATATGCCATTAACATTAATTTAAATTGAACACAAATCCATATCATTAACATAATTGCACACATGACCTTAGCTTAACATGAATGTGCACATATGCGTATATCATTAACATAATTGCACACATGACCTTAACTTAACATAAATTTGCATGTATGCCTTATCATTAGCATAATTACGCACACACCCTTAGCCTTAACATAAATTGCACGTATGCCCTTGCACACATGCACTTAACATTAACAGAACATAAACATATGTCCATAACAGTAACATAATTGCATATATGCACATAATATTAACATATATTGCACATATGCCAATGACATTTTTCATGTTTAGAGCGGTCTTGATTGTTAATTCTTAGGCGGCTTTGATGGTTTATCGCCGGCACAAGCGGTCCATAACAATACATAATATGACAGTGTCGCTACAACTGTAGAGGACTTATCTTTTGCCTCACGCCTCCGATAGGCGTTGACCTTTTAGGCCCCTGATAAACAAGCTCTAGAGGTGTCTCCCATCGTTAGGTGTAGCACTTAGCTCCGCTTACCAGTATTGTGCCATTATTCCTGATATCTTTGTAAAACCTTACAAACAATATTATTATCCTTGTTATTTAAAAACTAGAAACAACAAAATCAGATCATTAATCTCGAGTATCCTGGAACTAAATTTGTATGACATGATATAAGATGGTTACTTGAATTACAATGCATATTGTACATTCCACATATAACTTAAGATTCGGGTGTAAATTATAACATATCATTCCAATGGAATCACACACTAACTAACAGTATATTATATACTTAAATATTATATCTTTTTATTAATAAGTGAAATTAAATAAGGTTAGGAATCCGTTAACAATGAGCAAGCCAGATGCATTATGAAGTTAATTGATCCCCACATTCACATTTGATGAATACCAAGATCCCATGACATACAATCTACATTATGTTTAGATAATTAGTTAAATAAATGCTAACATACATAAATAATCTTCAAGCTTTTCTTCCTCTTCGATTCATGCTACCGAAGCATATACTCCATGTAATGATTATTTGATCAGAAGCAAGATAAACCTCATCATAGTCAACAAATTGATGTATGGGGCTTATACAATAATGATCCTAATATCGTCCATAATATTTAAACATAAATGACTCATAGACTAAAACGTTGGTTTAACAATTAGTGAGAATGGTTGGTCCATAATTGATGAATAATTTTCAAGTCCACGTTAATCTCGAAATCAATGCATATAGAATCAGATATATGTATTCTTCCATTCTAACTAAGGATGTCAGAAATTACCTTTTACGATCATTAATGCATTTAGTAATATATCATGTTATCCGAATATTTGTGCACGACCAACAATGAACCTTACTTTCAATTTACGATGTGAACCGATATTACGTAGTACGAAGCCTAAAGGGTTCGACACATACAACTATAAGTCATAATTTCTAAACCAAAGATCGACACAAAACACCACTTAATGATCCTATGTGTTCGACACATATCTCGACGACAAAAGAAATTCATCGATCAAGATTCCACCAATCCGGACTGTTGTCGGCGATGTCGTTGCTCCTCTAATTTCATAGGATCAAGACTCTAACATTGACGGAGAGGGTTGTCGATGATGAATTCGGAAAAGACGCGACGAAAGAATATCATCACCAACTTCTCTCTCTCTCTCTCTAGACTCTCTCTCTCTCAAAGGCAATGTGTAGGGGAAGTCATTGGAGTCCCATGATATTTATAGGCACAATCCAAGAGATAATTAATAATAATAAATTGGACTTAATTAAGAGATAAAGAAATAACCAACTTGAATTGTTGGCTATTTTATCTTTTTTATCTTATCATGAATTATCTTTAAGGGTGATATGCTTTAGTTTTATTTTTATTATCTTAAAAAAAGTCTATCCGTTACAATCTACCCTCCTTCAAGAAATTTCATCCTCGAAATTTATACTGTAAAAAGTCACTTACCAAAGAGATGTGGATAGTGTTGACACATATCGTCCTCCAACTCCCAAGTCACTTCTTCCCTCTGATGTTGTTGCCAGAGTACTTTGACCATCGGAACTATGCGACATCGCAACTGATGCTCCTTACGGTTTACGATACGAACTGGTCTTTCTTCATATGTTAGATTCGGCTGAATGTCCAGAACATGCTCGATCATGTGCGATGGATCAGGATTATACAACATCGATACATGAAAAACTTCATGTAACTTGGAATAATGAGGTGGAAGGGCAACTTGATATGCTCTTTCTCCCACTTTCTTTATTATCTCAAAAGATCCCACATATCTAGAACTCAATTTTCCCTTTTTGCCAAATCGCACTACTCCATTGGTAGGAGAAATCTTTAAGAACACATCGTCACCTACCTCAAAATTCAATTCCCGCCTTCGACAATCAGAACAAGACTTTTATCTAATCTAAGCGGCTAAAAGTCTCTTCCGAATTACTTCCACACCCTTTGTACAAGCTTGGACTAATTCAGATTCTAATATGTATTTTTCCCTAACATCGCTCTTATGGGGATCTACAAAGGTCGACCGTATAATGCTTCAAAAGGGGCTAATGAATCCCAATTCATCACTCTTTATTCCTTTATTTTAGCTAGAAACTTGAGAAAAACATCATGTAAATGTGTGTAAATATCATAAATTGCCAAAACACATGCATAGTGTAAATACACATAATTAGCATGTTTTTGTGCCAAAATAAAGGAATAAAGAAACACAAGAAAAAGAGGGAAATATTTAGAATAAATATTGAGTGACCTAATCCCAAGGGAGGGCCCAGCATGGGCCTGACCGCAAAAGAACCCAAGTAGAGAGAGATAAGGTCATTCATACATGTACATATCCCCATGTAAATAAATAAAATCTATTTTCCTCAAAATAAAAATTTAAAAAGTGTTTCTTATATTTTGTACATATTTGTAAAAATAAAAACTAAAATAAAAATTAGAAAAACAAAACAAAAAAATAAAAATAAACAAAACCCCTCTCAGCAGTGTATATAGACCATGTACATAGAATAACATATCTATTTATTTTCTCCTTGTAAATAATTAATACAAATCCAATAAAAATATCTCTATATTCCAAATTTCATGATGTAAATAAATAAAATAAAATCATAAAAATAAAAATAAAAAGAATAAAAATCAATTTCCCACTCTGTGTATATGTCATGTACTTGTGTATATAAACATATTTATTTAACCCATGTAAATAAATAATAAAAATAAAATAAAAATATCTTATTATTCCAAATTTTATTTTGTAAATAAATAAAATTTAAAATTGGAATAATTATATAAAAAATAATTAAAAATAAAAATCAAAATACAAATATATATACTATATATAATAATATTTTGTAAATACCTTATTTATTTTTCAAAAAAATAAATGAAAATCACTAAAAAATTATTTGAAAATAAATAAACATTTTTCATGTTTTAACTTTTTGAAATAAAGTCATTTACTATTTTTTATTGAATCAAACATTTAATAAATGGCGGTCTGTGATTGGTCCACAGGGGATTGTTGACCCCCGGTCAACTCTCCCCCGTGGACCTCTTTCACGCGGATCTTGCGTTCGACCCGACTTCTCCGATTTTTCTTCGTTCGATCCGATCTCCATTTACCCAAACCCCGGGCGATATTTGACCCTGGATGATCCGAGACTCTCGCCCGGAGTGTTGCCTAGGGATCCGAGCTCCGACCATCTCACCCGATCGCCATCTAGCCGGACCCTTCGTTGTATAAAGCTCCACCTCCGCCGCACATTCTAGGTCATCTTTGGCTCTGCTCCTTCGTCCCAAGACCTCCATTTTCTTCCCCAGAGTGACAGTTGTGCGAGGAGAGATTGGAAGAGAGGAGGAGGTGCTTCCAGCCATCGATCCGGTGATCTTCGTCGCCGGGCGCCGCCGCGAGGTACGCCAAGCCTCGGGACTCGACGAACCCTTGAGGCAATAACCCCCGGAGCTCCGCCAGCTCCAGCCCAGTCGACCACCTTCATAAGGTAACTTCGATGTCCCCTAGATTCCTCTAATTTTCAATTTCGCCCAAATCGTTCCTCCGCCGTTGCTGATCGATTCCTATCGCCACGATCATCGATTCGATCATCAGACTACCCCATCACCTCCGTGAGACTTCTCTCCTCATTCTGCACCCACGCACTCAACTTGGTTCGCCCTGGAACCAAGAGTCGACCTCCCTCGCCGTCGCCTCGCCGGAGGTCATCCATTCGACGCACCCAACTCCCCATTTCGCCCACTGACGGGTCGAGGCAATTTTCCCTCGACCCAGGAGCCTTTCTGTAATGTTTTGCAGGTTCAAGCGACCCATCTGAGGGTCGAGTCGATCGAGCACAGAGGCTACGCTCCTCCCTCATCGCTAGGCCGCTCCTGTGGTCCCTGGCTCATTGGAGGAGCCCATCAGCTGCGGAAGAGATCATCGATCACGTTCCACATCCCAACAGCCCAAGAGGAGGTCTCCACCGCGCACACGGAGCCGGCGAAGCTCGCCGACGAGCTGTTCTTGGAGCATCTGCCTTCACCGTCCGATCAGCTCCGACGCACCAGTTTAGATCCGAACCGTTCATCTTCGAGTTACGCCCTCCGTCCAATCTTCATCAGGGCTCGATCTGGACCATCCATCTCGCGAAGAGGCGCCAGCTACTTCTCACCGTCCGATCTACTCGTGGCGTCTTCCTAGCCGTGGATTCAGCGAAGGGTTAGCCACGCATCAAAGCCATCGGATCCTCCACGTGGCACCTTCTCGTCCGTCCAATAATAAAGGGGTAAATTGTTCTTAGGCCCTTTCTACTTTTACTATTTCTATTGAGTCCTGTAAATATTTTATTCCGTTGTTTTTATTTAGGGTGAATTGCACTGTGGACCTCTATGTTTATTTTAATTGCATTTTAGTCCCTGTCTACGTGGAACACGTGCATCGTCACGTGACTTTTTGGACAAATTACGTTATATGAGCTTGGAGTTTCTATGTGTTATAGAATGAAATTAACTTTCTGATATTTGTATTTATGCCCCTGTGAATGGTTTTATTCGACATGTGCTGATTTGTTTGGATATTTTGCGCCTTTTCCTGAGCTCTTAGCACGTGTTGCTATTAAGCCCCTGGAACTATTTTTCTTTTCATTTAGGTCCCTGTGTACTGTGTGCCTTGCTTTGATTGAATAAAATAGCAAGTTAAATCCAAATTAGGTGAAATTTGGATACGTGGCTCCTGCCACTGTGTAAAAATTTCTCTAATTTTTTGGGACAGTTTTGAGGCTTTTTGATATTTTTAAAAATTCAAAAAAGTGATTTTTGCTACTGTCTGATTTAGAAATCAAAGAAAAATATAAAAACTCTTTTAAAAATTCTCAAAAAATCAGAGGTAGTTAGTTTTAGTGTCTTTTAATTTCTATCCAATTTTCGTGTTTTTTGGATTTATAAAAACCTTAAAAATTGAAAAACTCTAAAAACTTCATAAAAATTCTAAAAAATTAAAAAAAATACAAACTCCTTTTCTGAATCTTAGTTGTTGTTTATACATTTCATAAAATTTCCTCCAGACTTTCATAGGTCCATTTTATATTTTTGGTGGACCTTTCAAGTCTGGCTGTACAGTGATCTCTTGTTTTTACCTTTCTTGATTTTTAAAAAACAAATTAAAAATTATAAAATCTCAAGAAAAAAGCATTTAAAAATATTAAAAATACAAAAACAATTTTATTTGAGTTTTTGGAGCATTTTTGGTTGATTAAATAAATTATTGAGTATTGCTTGCTTTTACATTTTCTTAAAAAATCAAAATTACAAAAACATTTAAAAATCATTAAAATCCACCAAAAAATATTTTATTTCTTTTTATTGATTTTGACTACTTCGTAGGCCACAAGGCCAATTCGTGCTCCCTGAGTCCGACCCTGGTCGCTATACCAGGTTAATAATTTAGTGAGGACCGCTTCTTTGTTTTCATTGATTTTATCTCTTTGTTTGGTGGTTCTTCTTTTTCTTGTTGAGTCCGATTCTTCGAGATCCGGGTCGCAACGACCCGAGAGTATTTTTACCTTACCCGGATTTAGGAGATCAATCATCGGCTCATCAGAATGGCGTCGTTGCTGGGGAGCACGACTTAGTAGTCACTTTCGATTTTTCCGTGGCTTTTCTTGTTCGCGGTTTTCTATAGATATTTTTGTATATATTTTATCCGACTTATTTATAGATATTTTTCTGGACTGACACTTGGTTTCTCTTTCTTGCGAGGGCCCAAGGACCGAGGCAGCTTTTTTGAAAGCCAGAGCAACCGCGAGAGTCGGAGGCGGCTTCCTTCTTTACGAAGCTGCAGGAGAGCGCGAGTAGGAGCCGAAGTTCGGGAGCCACAGAATAGCCGCAAGATTAGCCGTAGTTTAGTTTAGTATAGTTTAGATTTATTTTCAGCTGAACCATTTAATTTGTAATAATAGAGGGACCTGGACAGAGACTTGGACACTTGATATTTCGAGGTCTGTTTCGCCGAGCACTGGTGTGCACGGGGGACCCCACCGAGATTTTCGTGGTTTTCACGATTTTTTAGCTTTTGACCGTTTATTTACTGCCTACTTGATTTACGTAGTTTTCAGCCTTAACTTAGGATTTTTATTGATGGTGACGTAATTAATTAGGATCCAAACACCTAATTATCTGCATGTATCCATAGTTCGAATAATTGGACATAATTAAGTAATTCACAAGAAAAAGTCGGATTATTAGAGCTCTGGTCCCCATGCCTTGAGGAGTCACATACAACGCGTGCAAGATCTGTTGTGGCAGACACGAGTGGCTCCCAAGATAGGACTCGGGACCTATGCTCGAGTACCCGGCTACTGTTCTCTCACGTAGAAATTGTTTTGCTAGGGACGGTTTTCCGTGTGCATCATATATGTAGTTTATATTCAGTCTTTTATTTATGCGCGGATCACCTTGCATGTAGACTGCTGGAGTCAGGTACGCATCTCATACTCTGCATGCATCATTGATTCCCGCGCATCGGCCTTTTCGTCTTCTCGCCGGATTTTTGGACATAAATAATCAGTAGAACCGAAAAATTCGTTAGGCGTTGTTTTTATCTAAAAAATACCTAAAAAAGAAAAACTATAAAATTGGTACTACTAAACAAACTTGACCCTAAAAGACACTTCACTTAAAAATCTGTCTTGGGGAGAGCAACCCCCTCATTGTCTGGTTTGATTGCACGAGAGAGTGACCCGCACACAGGCTAGAGCCACACCCGAGCCCCGATCAGACTATCGGCCTTTTATACGGACAATCTGGTTGGCGGATTGGATTCCTACCAGGTCACGTAACCGCTTTGATATCCTGACATGATCACCTAAATAAAATAGACACGATAATTCACCGAGCTCTTACGGTCTTCAGCTCAGCGTGGAGTAGGTGAATTCGGGGTTTGTTTGCTCGTCTTGTTTGTTTTCAGATCTCATCCGCCGACTCGCCAGATCGAGATGATGGGAAGGAGGTCCCTTAGGCAGCCTCTGGCTGCACCGCTTTTTAGCACTCCAGCCCGTTCATCTAGGTTGGTTCACGAGAGCTCAGACCCGCTCTCCGAACCCAAGTTCGATTCCGCCCTGTTCCCCCTTGACCACCCTTCTTCTCTACCTGAGACGCCAGTGCGAGATGCGAGACAGTAGACTCATGATATTTCGGTACCTGAGTTTTGGGTCTTTTGCCTTTGCAGAGACCATGGCCAGCAGCGAGGATCACACCGAGGGTCAGAGGTCAGAGACGACCACCTACGTACTGGACCAGGGTGCGATCAACACCACCATGCTAGCCTCCCTTGAGACGATGCAGAGGCAAATACGGGACCAGGGGGCTTTCATGGTGGACATGACGAGAGAGATGGAGAGACTGAGAGCTGCAGCAGACCAGCTGCGAGCCGATGGACGCAAGCCTGATCAGCCCGATCAGCCAGACCAACCGGTAGTAGTAGTAGCAGCAGCAGAGCCTAGACCGATGCGGGAGTTGCGCAACCCCGGGATCTACACTGACGCACCGGTGGGTGGTTCTTACGGCAATCGTAGGGACTTCAAGTTCCCCCCGAACACGCTTCAGCTTCTACCCCGCTTCCACGGGATCGCCATTGAGGAGCCCCATCTTCATCTCTAGGAGTTTGAGATGATCTGCAGCACCGTCCACGACCGTCAGGTGGACGAGGATACCATCAGGATGATTGCTTTTCTGTTCTCCCTGATCGACAGAGCATCCAACTAGCTGAAGCATTTGGGGAGATCTGTTTATACCTGGGAGCAGCTCCGCACCGAGTACTTGAACAAGTACTATCCACTCGGGCGGACGAATGCAGCGAAGGCCTTGATCAGCAACTTCTCCATGCTCCCCAACGAGCAGTTCCACGAGGTATGGGAGAGGTTCCGTGAACTTACCGACCGATGCCCGCACCATGACATCACGAAGCCGAACCTAGTTCAGAGCTTCTTCTGCGGGTTGACACCAGAGCTGCAGGGCCTGGTGAACGCTTCTTGTGGCGGTTCTTACTTCGCCAAGGATGAGGATCAGGTCTGGCCCATCTACGAGGAGATGGCCGAGAACTACACTGTGATGTCTCAGACCCGACTCTACACCCAGGGATGCCCTCATCCATAGACCGTGCAGTTTCAGAGGATAGAACGGGTCCATGTCGGTCCTTCCACTTCGTCAGCGGGAGCTGTACAGGCCGAGTCCAGACATGAGCATCATCAGTGAGAAGTTGGATCGGATGGAGCTGATCGAGAAGAAGCAGTGCGAGAGCATATCACAGATGGAGCAGATGGCACAGTTGTTGAGTGACCTGAAGACTCATGTCATGTGTCTCTAGGAGGCACAGACGGCTTCTCAGCCCCGTCTTTAGGCACGTGGAGATCCGAGCAGCAGCGGCGGTTTTGTCCCAACGCTCCACGCAGCCTAGACAGATTCACCTTGTACAGGCGGAGCTGTACCAGCAGCCGCAGCAGTAATACCAGCCACCACCATCTCCAGACACTCAGATGGTGGTCTACTAGCCGGATCAGCCTCTGGCAGTACTCCCGTCACTCTCTAACGAGCCAGAGCCGTTAATGGATGTCAACAGAATTTGGTATGACCGACCCCAGCCCAGTATCCGACGAGACCATCCCGGATTCCGTTGGTCAGCTGGAGGTGCCAGTTCCCAGCAGCAACCTCCAGTTCAGGGTGGCCAGTACGGCCATCAGCGAGAGCAGCACCAGCAGCACCAGCAGCCCCAACCCCCAGTACAGCAGCAGCCATCCCATCCCACACAGCAGTATGGTCCTCGTCCCTAACAACAAGGACATTCTTGGAGGTGTGATCAGCCTCACCAGCCGCAGCATCATCCACAGCAGTACCCCTCTCACCCGCACCAGCCACAGCAGCATCCCTCACTACCAGCGAGGCTACCCGTCGGGTTCTCATGGGCCAGCCTATGAGAACCCTACCTTGGATGACCTAGCCCGCCTCATGACAGAGCAGCATGCTACCTTCAGATGGGAGATGGATGATTTCCGCCAGGAGATGCAGGAGATAGTGAGAGGGAAGGCCGTCATTCCTGCACAGATAGAGCCGAACCCGAACAACCTGAAGAGGAAGTCTGAGCATGTAGAGTGTACAGAGATTAACACTCCTAGTGATTCTTTTGGTGATTTGTCTGCATACATGTTTGATGCTGATTTTGTCACACTTAGGAGCGGTAGGATGCCAACAGGCGGTGCCTCATCTGAGCGACGATCCCATGCCACACCAGAAGCGCCAAACGAGGAGGAGCACGGTACTGATGCCGCAAGAGATGATGACAGTGGTACTGATGCCACCATGGACGTTGATCCAGCTGACGGTACTGAGGCCGTCGCTTCACCAGTTCGAGGAGGTGGTACTGACGCCACCACAGCTGCTGAGATAGAGCGCAGTACTGATGCTGCGAGACATGCCAAGGGTGGTACTAGGGCCACCATTACTTCTGCTAGTCCTATAGTCTTTCCATTTGTACATGTATCTCAGGACGTTTCTGGAAATAAAGGAAAGGGTATGTTATTTTCGGATCCACTTGTGTTGATTGATGATGTTTGTGTGGATTCTGCTGTTCATGAGCATGCTAGACCCTCTCCTAGTCCTTCATCTGAGAAGGACCCCGTGATCCCCTTTCCACGAGCACTTCACATGGCAAAGGGGAAGAAAATATAAAATCCCAAAAAGAGTCATCAGATAGAGTTCAGCCAGCAGATGATAGATCGATTTCATATTCAACTGACTCTACAAGAGGCCTTGGAGCACATCCCTCTACTCCAGAGATCACTCAGAGACAGGACCAAAGTTAGGAGGAAGAGGAGGAACCATCAGTCTAAGATCCATGTGCTTACCAGAGCCACTTGTTTCGCGATACAGAACCGTCTGCCAGGGAAGAGACCAGATGCAGGAGCCCCGTATGTCAGATGCCACATTCATAAGCAGAGGTTCGACCGCATTCTATTAGACAGCGGTTCTTCGATCAACCTACTTCCGGCAGCCCTTCTCGATCGCTTCGAGTTGGGCACTCTCCGACAGAGCAGGACTGTCCTTCAGTTTGCTGATCGATCAGTCAAGAGACCGAAGGGGTTGCTGAAGGACGTTGTCGTCTCAATTCAGGGCCTGATATTCCCCGTGGACTTCGTAGTGTTGGACATGGAGATCCCTGAGTCAATGACCGATGCCCCCATCATTTTAGGACATCCGTTCTTGGCCACAGCCAAGGCAGTGTCCGACCATGATAGCGGAAAGGTGTACTTTCGCATCGAGGGCGAGAGTATACAAATAGAGACGGTCGAGGAGACTAGAGCTAGAGATTAAGATTTCTCAGAGCAGACCACAGATTCAGAGCAGATGATAGAGGCAGGGCGAGACATCCACCGGGACTGTGACTTTGTGATTACAGATGATGAGGCAGTTTGGGCAGATCCAGTCGCACAGGCCATCCTCTCACCTTCAGAGTTCGCTGATGCAGAGACGCCAGCAGAGGAGAGCTTGGAGAGCACATTCCTGGTCCAGGATACATTTCAGGCCACAGATTCGGTTCTTGATCGCGATACAGATTTTTGTGAGTATGATCCCTCGGAGTCAGATATTGATTGGGCAGAGTTTGATGATTTCACACCGTGTCTGACTTCCACTGAGCCTACAGCTAAAGAGGAGGATGATTCTGAGCAGAGCAAAGACAGACCAGTTGAGCATCTTCTCCAGATCTAGTTTACGAGCGAGAGTTCTCATTCTCCCGTGCAGATTTGGCAGCATACACTCGGATTCTTCAGAAGCCAGATTTGCCAGCACCGACTTGTCCAGAGCTGAAGCCGCTACCAGCATCACTGAAGTATAGATTCCTTGCGGGTGAGCATGAGATGTACCCAGTCATTATCTCCGCTGATTTGACTGGAGAGCAAGAATCCTGTCTGATGGGGGTTCTTGAAAAGAACCGCAAGGCGATAGGATGGAGTGCAGCCGATCTCCAGGGGATCAGTCCGGCTCTATGCTCTCACCACATCTATCTCGAGGATGAGGCAAAGCCGTCGCATGAGTTCCAGTGACGGTTGAACCCGAATCTGAGAGATGTTGTCATGAAGGAAATCTCGAAGTGGTGGAGCACTGATTTTATCTACCCCATCTCCGACTCCAAGTGGGTCAGTCCGTTGCATGTGGTACCCAAGAAGACGGGCATCACTACAGTTGTCACGGAGTCTGGAGAGGAGATCGCTACCCGGGTACCCACTTCTTGGCGGGTCTGCATGGATTACAGACGATTGAACCAGGCCACCATGAAGGATCATTTCCCCTGCCCTTTATTGATCATATTATTGAGAGGTTGGCAGGGAAGAACGATTACTATTTCTTGGATGGGTACTCCGGTTATAATCAGGTGGCCATCGCGCCCGAGGACCAAGACAAGACCACCATCACCTGTCCCTTCGGGACATATGCTTTCAGACGCATGCCGTTTGGTGCAACGCTCCGGTGACATTCCAGAGATGCATGCTGTTCATCTTTTTGGACATGGTGGGGGAGTGCTTGGAGGTCTTAATGGATGATTTTTCGGTCTACGGTGACGGATTCGATTCTTGTCTTGACTGCCTAGACCGAGTCCTTCAGCGATGCATAGAGGTTCACCTAGTGTTGTCTTGGGAAAAGAGTCACTTCATGGTGACTCAAGGGACGCTGCTTGACCACATCATCTCCAATAGGGGCATGGAGGTTGATCTGGCCAAGGTGGATGTCATTAGAAAACTCGATCCACCGTCCAACTTGTGGCAGTTACGGTCTTTTCTGGGGCACGTCGGTTTCTACCGATGCTTCTTTCAAGATTTCAGCAGAATTGCCCGACCGTTGACTGATCTGTTGACGAAAGACACCGAGTTCCTTGTAGATGATAAGTGTCTATCCTCGTTTGAGACTCTCAAGAGCTGTGTCATAGAGGCCCCTGTTCTCTAGCCACCCGATTGGTCTCTCCCATTCGAGATCATGACGGACGCCTCCGATTTTGCCGTGGGGACCGTACTGGGACAGAGGAGGGATGGAGTCCCATTTGCCATTCACTACGCTAGCCTCACATTGGATGCCACACAACGGAACGATACTGTCACTGAGAAGGAGATGCTAGCCGTAGTTTTCACCCTAGATAAGTTCAGATTTTACATCATTGGATCTAGAGTGACCATATACACTGATCACACCGCCATCAGGTACCTCATGGCAAAGAAGGATGCCAAAGTTAGATTGACCAGATGGATCCTTCTACTCCAGGAGTTTGATATAGAGATTAAGGATAAGATTAGAGTCAAGAATGTGGTGGCGGATCATCTCTCCCGATTGGAGAATCTTGAGGATTCTGAACAGATTGACCCTATTTATGAGACCTTCCCAGATGAGGCGATCCTTGCTATCGCCTCTCTACCATGGTATGCCGATATTGTGAACTATCTTGTCGCCAAGAAAGTTCCACAAGATTGGCCCAGACAGAAACTTGAGACCTTCCTTGCGAAGGCCAAGTTCTACCATTGGGAAGATCCCATCCTTTACCACGAGGGAGGGGATAGTATCTGGCATAGGTGCATTCCTCAAGAGGAGCACCACAACGTCCTTACTTACTGCCACAGGTTGAGGCAGGAGGACATCACTCAGGGAGGAGAACGGCACAGAAAGTGCTCAAATCCGGCCTATGGTGGCCTACTCTCTTCAAGGACTCTGATGAGTTCGTGAAGAGGTGTACTGACTGTCAGAGGATGGGCACTTGTGGACAGCATAATATGATGCCGATGCAACCCATACACTTCTATGAGGTTTTTGACGCATGGGGCATCGATTTCATGGGTCCATTCCCTAGGAGTCAGGGATTTGAGTACATTCTGTTGGCCGTGGATTATGTGAGTCGTTGGGTTGAGGCAATCCCCTCTCGAACCGCAGATGCTAGGACTGCTTGCAGATTTTTGAGGAAGAATATCATTTCACGGTTCGGGGTACCTCGAATGTTGATATCTAACGGGGGGTCTCATTTCGTCAACGACAAGGTAAAGGTCCTTGCTAACGAGTTCAACATAGACCATCGAGTTGCCACACCATACCATCCTCAGACGAATGGTCTTGCTGAAGTGTCAAACAGGGAGATCAAGACTATATTGCATAAAGTCGTCCGCCCTGACCGAAAGGATTGGTCACAGCTGTTGGACTCGGTCTTGTAGGCATATCAGACGTCTTTCAAGACTCCTCTGGGTACATCTCCCTTTTATCTCGTTTATGGCAAGCCGTGCCATTTACCTGTTGAGCTGAGACATAGGTCACTTTGGGCAGTGACTGATATACTTTTGCATCCGGAGAGTGTAGGAGATCAGAGGAGGGCGGAGTTAGCAGCCCTGGAGGAGCTTCGTGATACCGCCTTCTCAAACAGCCTACATTATAAGGAGAGAGTGAAGGAGTGGCATGATTCTCATATCAGCCACAAGCAGTTTGAGCCAGGACAGAGAGTATGGCTGTTTGATGCTAGGCTTCGATTATTTCCAGGGAACCTACTGATGAAGCTACGTTTCATCATCTTTATTCTATCATTTTGGCCTTAAAAACCCTAGTAAATGCATGTAAATAGAGCTAATTCATGTATTTTAGCATTCATGCATATGTGTGTAAATATTGTATAAAATACAGTTTTTAATGCCAAAATTATAGAATAAAGAAAAGAAAAGAAAAAGAATAAAATATTGTAAATATTTTATGACCCGAAACCCCGAGACCTAGGCATCTTGATGAATAGGTCGACAAGGAATAAAGTAGGGGGAGATAAGGGCCAAAATACAACACAAATTCCTTTTTATTTTATTCATTCTTTATTCATTTTGGGACCTATTTTTGGTTCCACTTTTTATACCTCAAATAAAGAAACTTTGTACATGAAAGTTGTAGATAATTTTATATAGAAAAATACAAAATTGATTTCACAGAAAAATAATGTACAGATAAAAAGTTATGGTCTGAATAAAAATCTAGAATCCCAACTTCCCAGACCCGTATCTCGCAAATGAAAACTCCAAATGCAGCATACTCACCTTTAATTGTATATAGAAGAAAATAAGCTATTTAATGGCGGTGGTTTTGCATTTGGCGGAGCTACGGTTTGAAAGTTGAGTTTTGGACCCTCATTCTATACTTGTATAGATTAAAATACTCAATTTATTATTTATTTATTATTTTTATAATTTTATATTTGTATAATATTGTAAATATTACTTATAATAATTATGTGAATAAAATCAGAATAAAAATGCAAAGAAAATAAAAATAAAAATGAACATATATAGCATACATAGGTACACTACCTATATCCATACATATACATTATACCTTTATATTTTATTTAATATATAAAACATTTCATAAAAATAAAAATAAAAATATATTTGTGTAGATAAAAGTATTTTATAATTTTATAAAATCATAAATAAAAATAATAATATTAAAAATACCTAACTAAAAATAGAATATTTAAATATATAGATATATATACTATAGAGGGCATAAATGCAAACTTGTAAAAATATATTTCATAAAAATAATTAAAAATCGGAATAAAATACTATATAAAATAATAAGCATTTTTTATTTTATAACCTAAAAAATAAAGTCATTTATTATTTTTAAATCATTTTTTAATCTTTTTCCAGGAGTTTTTCCTGGTTGGTCCACGTGGACCAACCAGGGGGCCAGTAGAGTTGACCTCGGGTCAACTCCCTGGCCCTACTCCTGTAGCTGCGACAGAGCGCCCATGCCCCTCTTTCGCCCATTTTTCGAGGGCGCGTCTTCGACCCTTTGAAGACGCTTCCTTCCTGAAAGTTGTACCCTGTACATCCAGGATTCGCGCCGACCACTTGGATTCTCTAAGATCTTCTCCCTTCGCCCATGACACGCCCTCGAAGTTCGCTCCAGAGCCATGTTTCAAAAACCAACCCAACACCCCCATTTCGAATTGAACCCTTTTTGACCGTCCTCTTCATCCCATTGGGTGTGCTCTGGACCGGAGCTGGTGACAGGAGCTCCTCCAGCCTCCTCGCGGCGTGGTTTGGCGGTCGTTAAGCGGTCTCCACCCTCATCTCCGGCCAACGGCCGTGAGGTTCTTCCTTGGGCTTCTCAGCCCTCGAGGTTGTGTTTTTCTTGTTTATTTCTTCGTAGTTAGATAGCTGTTAGCGGTAGGAAGTTGTCTGAGCATTTAGTTTGTAGCTTCGCTGGTTAGTTCCCTCCAATATCACGCCCGACCACCTGGCCGGAGCTCTTGAGCTCCGGCGACTGTTATCAACATTGCGCCCCCCATCATTTCGCCAATAAGATCCAAGGGGCTTTTACTGCCGTTATTGCGCTTTCTTTGCAGGTCCCAGGGCCGAAGGAACCCATCTGGGTTCGATTTTGAGGGAGCCAAGGCACCTGGAGCTGTCCCACTCTACCCACGTCGTGGCGGCGAACCGGCATCTCTCCCGCCATTTTGACATCGCCACGTGCTGAAGGGAGCTTCCAGGAATCACGCCAGGCCATTTTGGAGATCCAAATGCCGTGGAGAAGGCGCTGCGCGGCCAGGGGAGTTCGCCCACCGCGGCGTTCTTCGTTGTTCTTCGTCAGCATCTTTCCACCGTCGATTTTGGGCGTGATCTTCATGAGTTACAGCAGGCGTCCGATCTACAGGAGTATCCAGCCGTTAGATTGAAGCTTCAGATCTAATCTCGGCCTTCGAATGCGAAGGGGTATCGGCCCCTGTGGCGCTGCCACGTGGCTTTAGTGAAGCATCTGCCACCGTCTGATCTGCACCAGCTGAGGGTAAATTACAATTGCACCCTTGGCGTTTTTGTGATTAAATATCAGGATCGAAACATTCCTCTGCTGATTGATATGTTTTGTAGCATTTATAAGTAGACCCCTAATATCGTAGGTAAGTGCGTTTTGGTCCAGGCGCACATGCTCAGCGCATGCGTCGTGGACATTTTGCAGTAGTTACCTTGTTTCTTTTGATATTTACGATTAAGTGCGCAACATTTTTGGTTCAGTCTATTATTTTATGAGAAACTTGCAGGCGTGCCCCTATAGTGTTGTCTATTTACATTTGTTCCCCTGCCAGGCCTCTATTTTGTGCTTGTTTGATCCAATTATTTGAAGGCTCTTTTTAATCCCAAAAATTTTCAAATTTTGGACTTAAGCTCCTATGCACTTATGCTTCCACGCCATCAATTTAGTTTTTGATTTTAGTTTATTTTTATATTTATTAAAAATCAAAAACATGCTTTTTGTGCATTGTCTAGCTTAGAAAATCACAAAAAAATATAAAAACACTCCAGAAAAATCCCAAAAAAATATATTTTGTGTCTTTTAGTTTGTTTTAACTTCAGACCAAAAATCATTAAAAAAATACAAAACCAAACTCCTAAAAATTGCAAAACCCCAAAAACCTTTATAAAAATATTAAAAATTCTACAAAATCCCTAAAAATACAAACTTTGTGCCTAAATTTTCCTTATTTTATTATCTTTAAGTGAAAATTAATTTGGAGAATTTTTGTTACTGTTTTCTATTTTATTTCTCCATTTTAGTTTCAGTCTTGCATTTTATTCACTGTTTGCTTTATTTTGACAATTAAAAATACCAAAAACATTCTAAAAATTACCCAAAAATCACAAAAACAGTAAAAAACCTAAAAATATCAAAAACCTTTTATTTCTGAATTTTAGTTATTTTTGCACTTTTTATTAAATACATTGCCTTGCCTTTTATTACACTACTTTTATATTCCAATATTGAAAAAGAAACTAAAAAATATAAAATATAAAAAGGAAATACAAATTTAGTAAATTAAAAAATCAAAATACAAAAAAATATAAAATTAAAAATTAAAAAAAATTTAAAAATTAAAACCCACAAAAAAAATTAGCTTAGTAGACACTTGATCACATACACACATTTTGGTGCCTTAGTACCCCGTTCTACCTGTCTGCTCCCTGTGTTCGACCTCTACAATAGTTGCACCTATATACATCTTGTTGTAGAGTTATAATAAATTTTAACTCCGCACATTTACTTTCATTGCTTGATATATTTGTCGTGGGTTAATTATTGTTTGAATAGGGATTTCGTTGGAGGTCAACTCAGCGACTGTTGATTCGTCTTGTGAGTCAACACGACCTCTGCGATTTTCCAGTTCAACACCTACAGAGCAAATGGAAGGGACCTTATCTGGTTAGAAAGGTGCATGACAATGTGAGTATTGATATATCTGAGTTGTCTTCTGATGCTACCTTTCGAGTGAACGGCCAGCGGCTCAAGCCATATCTAGATCATGAGCCGCGGGTCGTTGATGTTGCCCCTATTCACTTTGCGTGAGATGTGGTCTCTTGACTCACATCTATTGCATCTCACGCCTGATTATCACTGTTCTTCCGACCTGTATAGATCCAGTTGTCCATATTACTCTATTCTTTAGTCCCACATCCCTTTTCTCATCTTATGATTATGCTATACTTAGGGTGTACTTTACCCTAAGTATAGGGGGCATGTAGGACTCTCGGGTAGTCTTTTGATTCTTTCTACCCTTGTTTTGCTGCCTATACTTAGGGATATTTCACCCTAAGTATGGGAGGGTAGACTCTGTACATCCTTCTACTAGGATTTCCCTTCATGTACAACTTGCTATACTTAGGATTACCTGATCCTAAGTATAGGGGGAAACACCGAGTTCTCTTCATTCTATTCTTTGATTCATCTTTGTATATAGCCATTCCTTTTCACTTCCCTATACTAAGCACGAGTTATATCTTCTTCATCGCTCTTGATCACTCTGAGGACATTGTTCGAGCTAAGTATAGTGGGGGTGTGTATATATTTCATATATACTTTAGCAATAACTCGTACTTTGTGTGAGTGTGTTAATAAATAAAAATGGCTAAAAATCCATAAAATTTAAAATATTTTCCCTTGTATATAAATTCTTCTTGCACATACCTATTTATTTATCAAATTATTTTTGTACAAATGATTGTAAAATCTTTTTGTGTAAATAGCTTGTAAATATTTTCATATAAAAAATTATGTATATAGTACAAAATTTTTGTAAAAATGTTTGAAAAACAAAAAGTTTGCAAAAACCTTGTGTAAATTTTTGTAAATATTTTGCAAAACTTCGCATTCATGCATACATCCATGTTTTCAAACATTTTTCAAAAATTTTGCACAATTGTAAATATTTGTAAATAGCATCTTTGTAAATACATGCACAGATTTTCCAAATCATAGTTGACATTTAAACTGGCCGGGAATTAAATTGACAAATGGATCTTGGTTAAGACCTTAATCCACCTAATAATAAGAGGAACCTTATAGGGCTTAGGATTGACACTTTTCAGGTCCATTGGGACTTAATTCTTTGAGTCCACTAGGCTATGAGCATATATCATCTCGATGAGCCTAAGTAGAGCACTTAATAACACATGCATGACTCTCAGAGACAATGGCTTTACTTGCGTCAGCACTTTACACATAGCTCTCCACGGATGAGGTGGTGAGGAGGCAGTTTCCTTTGGCTTCGGGTAGCATACGAGGGTAGTACTTCTAGGCGGAACCTCTCTTCTTCTTCTAGTGAAGAAAGTGCGTCTCAACTTGGTCTGGTGGTTATGAAGTCTAAAGACAGAAGCCGTGGGTTGCAATAAAGCTTCAAAAGACGGATAGTCTACTGGCTCAAGAGGAAAAATTCCTTGTATATATGCTGCACCATGTAGATATGTTGTACAGATGCACATGAAAAAAAAAGTGCAGAAAGAAAAGAACTCCAAAAAAGTGGTGGGACAGATTGAAAATTTAATAATCCCACCGGAGTGTACATAGTCAAATAAAGCAAAAGCTTATGGTATACATGTTCCATCTCATGAAGCTTGCAGCGGGAGACTCAACTGCACTGGTTAGATCTCCCATGGATACATGGCTACACTGGCCATGGTCCATTCTCTTCTTCCCCCTCTTCTTGAGCCG
Source organism: Ottelia alismoides (assembly GCA_037367405.1). NCBI lineage: Eukaryota > Viridiplantae > Streptophyta > Magnoliopsida > Alismatales > Hydrocharitaceae > Ottelia > Ottelia alismoides. Next base: position 314,507 of record JAZKJV010000510.1, on the reverse strand, counting down.
GTTGCACTTGAACTTAGAAGGGAATACCCCGCCTCTCGAGGAAAGAGTTGCTAGACCGAGGCATTAGAGTTACCAGGTTGGGGGAGGTTGTTTCTTTGTTACTTCTGAGGTGAGGAGCTACATATCACTTACACTGTACAAGGAAAGATTCATGGTCAATAGAGTTTGTGTATGTAGACTTGTTCTGATATGGTTTATTGAGGAGTCTTGACCATAGATTGGTGGAACTTAGAGGCTGTTAAGTTTTAAGCTTAAATCCAAATAAGGTTCCGACAAATTAATAATCCAAAGGTCTGACCGAGCTCCATATTTCAATTTAAAGAAGGAAAGTTTAATAATCAACCTTGATTTCGCCTCTTTTTCTTTTTCTTTCTCTTTTGCACTTCTTTTTCAAATAAGTGTTTGCTAAGGGACTAGCAAAAGTAAAGTATAGGAGGGTGATTAATCCTAATTCATCACTCTTTATTCCTTTATTTTATCTAGAAACTTGAGCAAAACATCATGTAAATGTGTGTAAATATCATAAATTGCCAAAACACATGCATAGTGTAAATATGCATAATTAGCATGTTTTTGTGCCAAAATAAAGGAATAAAGAAACACAAGAAAAAGAGGGAAATATTTAGAATAAATATTGAGTGACCTAATCCCAAGGGAGGGCCCAGCATGGGCCTGACCGCAAAAGAACCCAAGTAGAGAGAGATAAGGTCATTCACACATGTACATATCCCCATGTAAATAAATAAATTTTTTCCTCAAAATAGAAATTAAAAAAGTGTTTCTTATATTTTGTACATATTTGTAATAATAAAATTAAAATAAAAATGAGAAAAACAAAACAAAAAATAAAAATAAACAAAACCCCTCTCAATAGTGTATATAGACCATGTTCATAGAATAACATATCTATTTATTTTCTCCTTGTAAGTAATTAATAAAAATCCAATAAAAATATCACTATATTCCATATTTCATGGTGTAAATAAATAAAATAAAATCATAAAAATAAAAATAAAAAAAGAATAAAAATCAATTTCCCACTCTGTGTATATGTCATGTACATGTGTATATAAACATATTTATTTAACCCATGTAAATAAATAATAAAAATAAAATAAAAATACCTTATTATTCCAAATTTTATTTTGTAAATAAATAAAATTGAAAATTGGAATAATTTTATAAAAATAAATAATTAAAAATAAAAATCAAAATACATATATGTATATACCTATATATAATAATATTTTGTAAATACCTTATTTATTTTTCAAAAAAAATAAATAAAAATCACTAAAAAATTATTTGAAAATAAATAAACATTTTTCATGTTTTAACTTTTTTGAAATAAAGTCATTTACTATTTTTATTGAATTTCCAAACATTTAATAAATGACGGTCTGTGATTGGTCCACTGGGGATTGTTGACCCCCGGTCAACTCTCCCTCGCGGACCTCTTTCACGCGGATCTTGCGTTCGACCCGACTTCTCTGATTTTTATTCGTTCGATCCGACCTTCATTTACCCAAACCCCGGGCGATATTTGACCTTTGATGATCCGAGACTCTCGCCCGGAGTGTTGCCTAGGGATCCGAGCTTCGACCATCTCGCCTGATCTCCATCTAGCCGGACCCTTCGTTGTATAAAGCTCCACCTCCGCCGCACATTCTAGGTCATCTTTGGCTCTGCTCCTTCGTCCCAGGACCTCCATTTTATTCCCCAGAGTGACAGTTGTGCGAGGAGAGTGTCGAAGAGAGGAGGAGGTGCTTCCAGGTATCAATCCGGCGATCTTCGTCGCCGTGCGCAGCCGCGAGGTACGCCAAGCCTCGGGACTCGACGAACCCATAAGGCAAGAACCCTCGGAGCTCCACCAGCTCCAGCCCAGTCGACCACCTTCATCAGGTAACTTCGATGTCCCCTAGATTCCTCTAATTTTCCATTTCGCCCAAATCATTCCTCCGCCGTCGCCGATCGATTCCTATCACCACGATCATCGATTAGATCATCGGACCACCCCATCACCTCCGTGAGACTTCTATCCACATTCTGCACCACACACTCAACTTGGTTCGCCCCGGAACCAAGAGTCGACCTCCCTCACCGTCGCCTCGCCGGAGGTCATCCATCCGACGCACCCGAGTCCCCATTTCGCCCACTGACGGGTCGAGGCAATTTGCCCTCGACCCAGGAGCCTTTCTGTGATGTTTTGCAGGTTCAAGCGACCCATCTGAGGGTCGAGTCGATCGAGCACAGAGGCTTTGCTCCTTCCTCATCGCCGGGCCGCTCCGGTGGTCCCTGGCTTCATCGGAGGAGCCCATCAGCTGCGGAAGAGCTCGGCGATCACGTTCCACATCCCGGCAGCCCAGGAGGAGGTCTCCACCGCGCACATGGAGCCGACGAAGCTCGCCGACGAGCTATTCTTGGAGCATTTTCCTTCACCGTCCGATCAGCTCCAACGCACCAGTTTAGATCCGGACCGTTCATCTTCGAGACACGCCCTCCGTCCGATCTTTATCAGGGCTCGATTTGGACCATCCATCTCGTGAAGAGGCGCCAGCTACTTCTCACCGTCCGATCTACACGTGGCATCTTCCTAGCCGTGGATTCAGCGAAGGGTTAGCCACGCATCAGAGCCATCGGATCCGCCACGTGGCACCTTCTTGTCCGTCCAATAATGAAGGGGTAAATTGTCCTTAGGCCCTTTCAACTTTACTATTTCTGTTGAGTCCTGTAAATATTTTATTCTGTTGTTTTTTATTAGGGTAAATTACACTGTGGACCTCTATGTTTATTTTAATTGCATTTTAGTCCCTGTCTACGTGGAACACGTGCACCGTCACATGACTTTTTGGACAAATTGCGTTATATGGGCTTGGAGTTTTTATGTGTTATGGAATGAAATTAACTTTCTGGTTTTTGCATTTATACCCCTGTGAATGGTTTTATTCGACATGTGCTGATTTGTTTGGATATTTTGCACCTTTTCCCCTGAGCTTGTAGCACGTGTTTCTATTAAGCCTCCGGAACTATTTTTCTTTGCATTTAGGTACCTGTGTAATGTGTGCCTTGTTTTGATTGAATAAAATAGCAAATTAAATCCAAATTAGGTGAAATTTGGTTATGTGGCTCATGCCACTGTGTAAAAATTTCCCTAAATTTTTCGGGATATTTTTGAGGCTTTTTGATATTTTTAGAAATTCAAAAATAGTGATTTTTGCTACAGTCTGATTTAGAAAATCAAAGGAAAATATAAAAAATTCCTTTAAAAATTCTAAAAAAATAGAGGTAGTTAGTTTTAGTGTCTTTTAATTTCTATCAAATTTTCATGCTTTTTGGATTTATAAAAACCTTAAAAATTGAAAAACTCTAAAAACTTCATAAAAATTCTAAAATATTCTAAAAAAATAAAAAATATAAACTCTTTTTCTTAATCTTAGTTATTGTTTATTCTTTTCATAAAAATTGCCCCAGACTTTCATAGGTCCATTTTATATTTTTAGTGGACCTTTCAAGTCTGGCTGTACAATGATCTCCTGTTTTGACCTTTCTTGTTTTTAGAAAACAAATTAACAATTATAAAATATCTAGAAAATTACCAAAAACATTTAAAAACATTAAAAACGTAAAAACAATTTTGTTTGAATTTTTGGAGCATTTTTGGTTGATTAAATAAATTGTTGAGTGTTGCTTTCTTTTACATTTTCTTAAAAAATCAAAATTACAAAAACATATAAAATTATTAAAATCCACCAAAAAATATTTTATTCCTTTTTATTGATTTTGACTACTTCGTAGGCCGCAAGGCCAATTCGTGCTCCCTGAGTCCGACCCTGGTCGCTATACCAGGTTAATAATTTAGCGAGGATCGCTTCTTAGTTTTCATTGATTTTATCTCTTTGTTTGGTGGTTCTTCTTTTTCTTGTTGAGTCCGATTCTCGAAGATCCAGGTCGCAACGACCCGAGAGTATTTTTACCTTACCCGGATTTAGGAGATCAATCATCGGCTCATCAGAATGTTGCCGTTGCCAGGGAAGCACAACTTAGTAGTCACTTTTGATTTTTCCGCGGCTTTTCTTTTTCGCGGCTTTCTGTAGATATTTTTGTATATATTTTTTCTGACTTGTTTATAGTTATTTTTCTTGACTGATACATTGGTTTTTCATTCTTGCAAGGGCCCGAGGACCAAGGCATTTTTTTCGGAAGCCAGAGCAACTGCGGAAGTCGGAGGCGGCTTCCTTATTTACGAAGCCACAGGAGAGCACGAGGAGAAGGAGCTGAAGTTCGGGAGCCGCGGAATAGCCGCGTGATTAGCCGTAGTTTAGTTTTGTGTAGTTTATATTTATTTTCAGCTGAACCATTTAATTTGTAATAATACAGGGACTTGGACAGAGACTTGGACACTTGATATTTCGGGGTCTGTTTCACCGAGCACCGGTGTGCTCGGGGGACCCCACCTAGATTTTCGTGGTTTTCACGATTTTTCGACTTTTGACCATTTATTTACTGCTTACTTGATTTATGCAGTTTTCAGCCTTAGCTTAGGAATTTTATTGATTGTGACGTAACTAATTAGGATCCAAACACCTAATTATCTGCATGTACCCATAGTTCGAATAATTAGACCTAATTAATTAATTCACAAGAAAAAGTCGGATTATTAGAGCTCTGCTCCACGTGCCTTGAGGAGTCACATACAACGTGTGCAGGATCTGTTGTGACAGACACCGAGTGGCTCCCAAGATAGGACTCAGGACCTAGGCTCGAGTACCCGGCTACTGTTCTGTCGCGTAGAAATTGCTCTACTAGGGACGGTTTTCCGCGTGCATCATATAGGTAGTTCATATTCAGTATTTTGTTTATGCGCGGATCACCCTGCATGTAGACTGCTGGAGTAAGGTACACATCTCTTACTCTGCATGCATCATTGATTCCCGCGCATCAGCTTTTTCGTCTTCTCCTCCGGTTTTTGGACTTAAAATAATCAGGAGAACTGAAAAATTCGTTAGGCGTTGTTTTTATCTGAAAATACCTAAAAAAGAAAAACTATAAAATTGAGACTGCTAAACAAACTTGACCCTAAAAGACACTTCACTTAAAAATCTGTCTTGGGGAGAGCAACCTCCTCATTGTCTGGTTTGATTGCGCGAGATAGTGACCCGCACACTAGGCTAGAGCCACAAGCCCCGATCAGACTACCGGCCTTTTATACGGGACAGTCTGGTTGGCGGATTGGATTCCTACCAGATCAAGTAACCGCTCTGACATCCTGACATGATCACCTTAATAAAATAGACAAGATAATTGATCGAGCTCTAACGGTCTTCACCTCAGCGTGGAGTAGGTGAATTCCGGGTTTGTTTGCTCATCTTGTTTGTTTTCAGATCTCATCCGCCAGACTCGCCAGATCGAGATGATGGGCAGGAGGTCCCTTAGGCAGCCTCTGGCTGCACCGCTTTTTAGCACTCCATCCCGTTCATCTAGGTTGGTTCGCGAGAGCTCAGACCTGCTCTTCGAATCCGAGTTTGATTCCGCCTTGTTCCCCCTTGAACACCCTTCTTCTCTACCTGAGATGCCAGTATCAGATGCGAGACAGCAGACTGATGATATTTTGGTACCTGAGTTTGGGTCTTTTGCCTTTGCAGAGACCATGGCTAACAGCGAGGATCACACCGAGGGTCAGAGGCCAAAGACGACCACCTACGTACTGGACTAGGGTGCGATCAACACCACCATGCTAGTCTCCCTTGAGACGATGCAGAGGCAAATTCGAGACCAGGGGGTTTTCATGGTGGACATGAGGAGAGAGATGGAGAGACTGAGAGCCGCAGCAGACCAGCCGCGAGCCGATGGATGCATGCCAGATCAGCCCGATCAGCCAGACCATCCGGTAGCAGCAACAGCAGCAGAGCCTGACCGATGCGGGAGTTGCACAACCCCGGATTGACACTGACGCACCGGTGGGTGGTTCTTCTGGCGATCGTGGTGGACTTCAAGTTCCCCCCGAACACACTTCAGCTTCTACCCCGCTTCCACGGGCTCGCCACTGAGGAGCCCCATCTTCATCTACAGGAGTTTGAGATGATCTGCAGTTCCGTCCACGACCGTCAGGTGGACGAGGATACCATCAGGATGATTGCTTTTCCATTCTCCCTGGCCGACAGAGCAGCCAACTGGCTGAAGCATTTGGGGAGATCTGTTTATACCTGGGAGCAGCTCCGCACTGAGTACTTGAACAAGTACTATCCACTCGGGCGGACGAATGCAACGAGGGCCCTGATCTGCAACTTCTCCATGCTCCCCAACGAGCAGTTCCACAAGAAATGGGAGAGGTTCCGTGAGCTTACCAACCGATGCCCGCACCATGACATCACGAAGCCGAACCTAGTTCAGAGCTTCTTTTGCGGATTGACACCAGAGCTACAGGGCCTGGTGAACGCTTCTTGTGGCGGTTCCTACTTCTCCAAGGATGAGGATCAGGTCTGGGCCATCTACGAGGAGATGGTCGAGAACTACACTGTGATGTCCCAGACCCGACTCTACACCCAGGGACGCACACATCCACAGACTGTGCAGTTTCAGAGGATAGCACAGGTCGACGCCGGTCCTTCCACTTCGTCAACGGCAGCCGCACAGGCCGAGTCCATAGCCGTCGACATGGGCATCATCAGTGAGAAGTTGGATCGGATAGAGCTGATCGAGAAGAAGCAACGCGAGAGCATATCGCAGATGGAGCAGATGGCACAGTTGTTGAGTGACCTGAAGACTCATGTCATGTGTCTCCAGGAGGCACAAGCGACTTCTCAGCTCCATCTTCAGGCACGAGGAGATCCGAGCAGCAGCGACGGTTCGTTCCATCGCTCCACGTAGCCTAGACAGGTTCACCTTGTACAGGCAGAGATGTACCAGCAGCCGCAGCAGTACTACCAGCCACCACCATCTCCAGACACTCAGATGGTCGTCTACCAGCCGGATCAGCCTCTGGCAGTACTCCTACCACCCCCTTATGAGTCGGAGCCGTTGATGGATGTCAACGGGATTTGGTATGACCGACCCCTACCCGGTATCCGACGAGACCATCTCGGATTCCGTTGGTTAGATGGAGGTGCCAGTTCACAACAGCAGCCTCCAGTTCAGGGTGGCCAGTACGGCTATCAAGGAGAGCAGCACTAGCAACCCCAGCCCCTAGTATAGAAACAGTCATCCCAACCCACACAACAGTATGGTCCTCGCCCCTAAAACAGGGACATTCTTGGAGGCATGATCAGCCTCACTAGCCGCAACATCATCCACAGCAGTACCCCTCTCACCCGCACTAGCCACAGCAGCAACCTCACTACCAGCGAGGCTACCCATCGGGTTCTCATGGGCCAGCCTATGAGAACCCCCGCCTTGGACGACCTAGCCCGCCTCATGACAGAGCAGCAGGCTACCTTCAGATGGGAGATGGATGATTTCCGCCAGGAGATGCGAGAGATAGTGAGAGGGAATGCCACCATTCCTGCACAGATAGAGCCAAACCCAAACAACCTGAAGAGGAAGTCTGAGCAGGTAGAGTTTACAGAGATTACCACTCCTAGTGATTCTTTTGGTGATTTGTCTGCATACATGTTTGATGCTGATTTTGTCACACTTAGGAGCGGTAGGATGCCAGCAGGCGGCGCCTCGTCTGATCGACGATCCCACGCTACACTAGGAGCGCTAGACGAGGAGGAGCGTGGTACTGACGCCGCGAAAGATGATGACAGTGGTACTGATGCCACCATGGACGTTGATCCAGCTGACGGTACTGAGGCCGTCGCTTCACCAGTTCGAGGAGGTGGTACAAACGCCACCACAGCTGCTGAGCCAGAGTGCGGTACTGATGCCGCGAGACATGCCGAGGGTGGTACTGAGGCCACCATTACTTCTGCTAGTCCTATAGTCTTTCCATTTGTACATGTATCTCAGGACATTTCTGGAAATAAAGGAAAGGGTATGTTATTTTTGGATCCACATGTGATTGATGATGTTTGTGCGGATTCTGCTGTTCATGAGCATGCCAGACCCTCTCCTAGTCCTTCATCTGAGAAGGATCCCGTGATCCCCTTTCCACGAGTACTTCACATGGCAAAGGGGAAGAAAATAGAAAATCCCAAAAAGAGTCATCAGATAGAGTTTAGCCAACAGATGATAGATCGATTTCATATTCAACTGACTCTACAAGAGGCCTTGGAGCACATCCCTCTACTCCAGAGATCACTCAGAGACAGGACCATAGTTAGGAGGAAGAGGAGGAACCATCAGTCTGAGATCCATGTGCTTACCAGAGCCACTTGTTTCGCGATACAGAATCGTCTGCCAGCCAAGAGGCCAGATGCAACCTCGTATGTCAGATGCCACATTCATGAGCAGAGGTTCGACCGCATTCTATTAGACAGCGGTTCTTCGATCAACCTACTTCCGGAAGCCCTTCTCGATCGCTTCGAGTTGGGTACTCTCCGACAGAGCAGGACGGTCCTTCAGTTTGCTGATCGATCAGTCAAGAGGCCGAAGGGGTTGCTGAAGGACGTTGTCGTCACAATTCAGGGCCTGAAATTCCCCGTGGACTTCGTAGTGTTGGACATGGAGATCCCTGAGTCAGTGACCGATGCCCCCATCATTTTAGGACATCCGTTCTTGGCCACAGCCAAGGCAGTGTCCGACCATGATAGCGGAAAGGTGTACTTTCGCATCGAGGGCGAGAGTATACAAATAGAGACGGTCGAGGAGACTAGAGCTAGAGATTAAAATTTCTCAGAGCAGACCACAGATTCAGAGCAGATGACAGAGGCAGGGCGAGACATCCACCGGGACTGTGACTTTGTGATTACAGATGATGAGGCAGTTTGGGCAGATCCAGTCGCACAGGCCATCCTCTCACCTTCAGAGTTCGCTGATGCAGAGACGCCAGCAGAGGAGAGCTTGGAGAGCACATTCCTGGTCCAGGATACATTTCAGGCCACAGATTCGGTTCTTGATCGCGATACAGATTTTTGTGAGTATGATCCCTCGGAGTCAGATACTGATTGGGAAGAGTTTGATGATTTCACACCGTGTCTGACTTCCACTGAGCCTACAACTAGAGAGGAGGATGATTCTGAGCAGAGCAGAGACAGACCAGTTGAGCGGCCTTCTCCAGATTCAGTTTGCGAGCGAGAGTTCTCATTCTCCCGTGCAGATTTGGCAGCATACACTCGGATTCTTCAGAAGCTAGATTTGCCAGCACCAACTTGTCCAGAGCTGAAGCCGCTACTAGCATTGCTGAAGTATATTTTCCATACGGGTGAGCATGAGATGTACCCAGTCATTATCTCCGCTGATTTGACTGGAGAGCAAGAATCCCGTCTGATGGGGGTTCTTGAATAGAACCGCAAGACGATAGGATGGAGTGTAGCCAATCTCTAGGGGATCAGTCCGGCTTTGTACTCTCACCACATCTATCTCGAGGATGAGGCAAAGCCGTCGCGTGAGTTCCAGCGGCGGTTGAACCCGAATATGAGAGATGTTGTCATGAAGCAAATCTCGAAGTGGTGGAGCACCGATTTTATCTACCCCATCTCCGACTCCATGTGGGTCAGTTCATTGCATGTGGTACCCAAGAAGACGTGCATCACTATAGTTGTCATAGAGTCTGGAGAGGAGATCACTACCCGGGTACCCACTTCTTGGAAGGTCTGCGTGGATTACAGACGATTGAACCAGGACACCAAGAAGGATCATTTCCCCCTGTCCTTTATTGATCATATTATTGAGAGGTTGGCAGGAAAGAGCCATTACTGTTTCTTGGATGGGTACTCCGGTTATAATCAGGTGGCCATCGCGCCCGAGGACCAAGACAAGACCACCTTCACCTGTCCCTTTGGGACATGCTTTCAGACGCATGCCATTTGGATTGTGCAACGCTCTGGCGACATTCTATAGATGCATGTTGTCCATCTTTTTGGACATAGTGGGGGAGTGCTTGGAGGTCTTCATGGATGATTTCTCTGTCTACGGTGGCGGATTCGATTCTTGTCTTGACTGCCTAGACCGAGTCCTTCAGCGATGCATAGAGGTTCACCTAGTGTTGTCTTGGGAGAAGAGTCACTTCATGGTGACTCAAGGGACGGTGCTTGGCCACATCATCTCCAACAGGGGCATGGAGGTTGATCCGTCCAAGGTGGATGTCATTAGAAAACTCGATCCACTGTCCAACTTGCGGTAGTTACGGTCTTTTCTGGGGCACGTCGGTTTCTACCGATGCTTCATTCATGATTTCAGCAGGATTTCCCGATCGCTGACTAATCTGTTGACGAAAGACACCGAGTTCCTTGTAGATGATATGTGTCTATCCTCGTTTGAGACTCTCAAGAGTTGTGTCATAGAGGCCCCTGTTCTCCAGCCACCCGATTGGTCTCTCCCATTCGAGATCATGACGGACGCCTCCGATTTTGCCGTGGGGGCCTTGTTGGGACAGAGGAGGGATGGAGTCCCATTTGCCATTCACTACGCTAGTCGTATATTGGATGCCACGCAGCGGAACTATACTGTCACTGAGAAGGAGATGCTAGCCGTAGTTTTCGCCCTAGATAAGTTCAGATCTTACATCATTGGATCTAGAGTGACCATATACACTGATCACACCGCCATCAGGTACCTCATGGCAAAGAAGGATGCCAAAGCTAGATTGACCAGATGGATCCTTCTACTCCAGGAGTTTGATATAGAGATTAAGGATAAGCCTGGAGTCAAGAATGTGGTGGCGGATCATCTCTCCCGATTGGAGTATCTTGAGGATTCTGAGCAGATTGACCCTATTTGTGAGACCTTCCTAGATGAGGCGATCCTTGCTATCGCCTCGCTCCCATGGTATGCCGACATTGTGAACTATCTTGTCGCCAAGAAAGTTCCACAAGATTGGCCCAGACAGAAACTTGAGACCTTCCTCGCGAAGGACAAGTTCTACCATTGGGAGGATCCCATCCTTTACCACGAGGGAGGGGATAGTATCTGGCATAGGTGCATTCCTCAGGAGGAGCACCACAGTGTCCTTACTTATTGCCACAAGCTTGAGGCAGGAGGACATCACTCAGGGAGGAGAACGGCACAGAAAGTGCTCCAATCCAGCCTATGGTGGCCAACTCTCTTCAAGGACTCTGATGAGTTCGTGAAGAGGTGTACTGACTGTCAGAGGATGGGCACTTGTGGACAACGTGATATGATGCCGATGCGGCCCATACACTTCTGTGAGGTTTTTGACGCATGGGGCATCGATTTCATGGGTCCATTCCCTAGGAGTCAGGGATTTGAGTACATTCTGTTGGCCGTGGATTATGTGAGTCGTTGGGTTGAGGCCATCCCCGCCCGAATCGCAGATGCTAGGTCTGTTTGCAGATTTTTGAGGAAGAATATCATTTCACGGTTCGGGGTACCTCGAGTGTTGATATCTGACGGGGGGTCTCATTTCGTCAACGACAAGGTAAAGGCCCTTGCTAGCGAGTTCAGCATAGACCATCGAGTTGCCACTCCATACCATCCTCAGATGAATAGTCTTGCTAAAGTGTCAAACAGGGAGATCAAGACTATATTGCAGAAAGTCGTCCGCCCTGACCAAAAGGATTGGTCACAGCTGTTGGACTCGATCTTGTGGGCATATCGGACGTCTTTCAAGACTCCTTTGGGTACATCTCCCTTTCGCCTCATTTATGGCAAGCTGTGCCATTTACCTGTTGAGCTGAGACATAGGTCACTTTGGGCAGTCACTAATATACTTTTGGATCCAGAGAGTGTAGGAGATCAGAGGAGGGCAGAGTTAGCAGCCCCGGAGGAGCTTCGTGATACCGCCTTCTCAAACATCCTACATTATAAGGAGAGAGTGAAGGAGTGGCATGATTCTCATATCAGTCACAAGCAGTTTGAGCCAGGATAGAGAGTATGGCTGTTTGATGCTAGGCTTCGATTATTTCCAGGGAAGCTAAAGAGCAAATGGAAGGGAACTTATCTGGTTAGAAAGGTGCATGACAATGGGAGTATTGATATATCTGAGTTGTCTTCTGATGCTACCTTTCGAGTGAACGACCAGCGGCTCAAGCCATATCTAGATCATGAGCCGCGGGTCGTTGATGTTGCTCCTATTCACTTTGCATGAGATGTGGTCTCTTGACTCACATCTATTGCATCTCACTCCTGATTATCACTGTTCTTTCAACCTGTATAGATCCAGTTGTCCATATCACTCTATTCTTTAGTCCCACATCCCTTTTCTCATCTTATGATTATCCTATACTTAGGGTGTACTTTACCCTAAGTATAGGGGGGATGTAGGACTCTCGGGTAGTCTTTTGATTCTTTCTACCCTTGTTTTGCTGCCTATACTTAGGGATATTTCACCCTAAGTATAGGGGGGGGGGTAGACTCTGTACATCCTTTTACTAGGATTTCCCTTCATGTACAACATGCTATACTTAGGATTACCTGATCCTAAGTATAGGGGGAAACACCGAGTTCTCTTCATTCGATTCTTTGATTCATCTTTGTATATAGCCATTCCTTTTCACTTCCCTATACTAAGCACGAGTTATGTCTTCTTCATCGCTCTTGATCACTCTGAGGACATCGTTCGAGCTAAGTATAGGGGGGTGTGTATATATTTCATATATACTTTAGCAATAACTCGTACTTTGTGTGAGTGTGTTAATAAATAAAAATGGCTAAAAATCCATAAAATTTAAAATTTTTTCCCTTGTATATAAAATTCTTCTTGCACATACCTATTTATTTATCAAATTATTTTTGTACAAATGATTGTAAAATCTTTTTGTGTAAATAGCTTGTAAATATTTTTATATAAAAAATTATGTATATAATACAATTTTTTTGTAAAAATGTTTGACAAACAAAAAGTTTGCAAAAACCTTGTGTAAATTTTTGTAAATATTTTGCAAAACTTCGCATTCATGTATACATCCATGTTTTCAAACATTTTTCAAAAATTTTGCACAATTGTAAATATTTGTAAATAGCATCTTTGTAAATACATGCAAATATTTTCCAAATCATAGTTGACATTTAAACTGGCCTGGAATTAAATTGACAAATGGAGCTTGGTTAAGACCTTAATCCACCTAATAATAAGAGGAACCTTATAGGGCTTAGGATTGACACTTTTCAGATCCATTGGGACTTAATTCTTTAAGTCCACTAGGCTATGAGCATATATCATCTTGATGAGCCTTAGATCACTTAACAACATACGCATGACTCTCAGAGATAATGGCTTTACTTGCACCAACACTTTACACATAGCTCTCCACGGATGAGGTGGTGAGGAGGCAGTTTCCTTTGGCTAGGGGTAGCATACGAGGGTAGTACTTCTAGGCAGAACCTCTCTTCTTCTTCTAGTGAAGGAAGTGCGTCTCAACTTGGTCTGATGGGTATGAAGTCTAAAGACAGAAGCTGTGGTTGCAATAAAGCTTCAAAAGATGGATAGTCTACTGGCTCAAGAGGAAAAATTCCTTGTATATATGCTGCACCATGTAGATATGTTGTACAGATGCACATGAAAAAAAATGCAAAAAGAAAAGAACTCCAAAAAAGTGGTGGGACAGATTGAAATTTTAATAATCCCACCAGAGTGTACATAGTCAAATAAAGCAAAAGCTTATGGTATACATGTTCCATCTCATGAAGCTTGCAGCGGGAGACTCAACTGCACTGGTTAGAGCTCCCATGGATACATGGCTACACTGGCCATGGTCCATTCTCTTCTTCCCCCTCTTCTTGAGCCGGTTGCACTTGAACTTAGAAGGGAATACCCCGCCTCTCGAGGAAAGAGTTGCTAGACCGAGGCATTAGAGTTACCAGGCTGGGGGAGGTTGTTTCTTTGTTACTTCTGAGGTGAGGAGCTACATATCACTTACACTGTACAAGGAAAGATTCATGGTCAATAGAGTTTGTGTATGTAGACTTGTTCTGATCTGATTTATTGAGGAGTCTTGACCATAGATTGGTGGAACTTAGAGGCTGTTAAGTTTTAAGCTTAAGTCCAAATAAGGTTCCGACAAATTAATAATCCAAAGGTCTGATCGAGCTCCATATTTCAATTTAATGAAGGAAAGTTTAATAATCAACCTTGATTTCGCCTCTTTTTTCTTTTTCTTTATCTTTTGCACTTCTTTTTCAAATAAGTGTTTGCTAAGGGACTAGCAAAAGTAAAGTATAGGGGGGTGATGAATCCCAATTCATCACTCTTTATTCCTTTATTCTAGCTAGAAACTTGAGCAAAACATCATGTAAATGTGTGTAAATATCATAAATTGCCAAAACACATGCATAGTGTAAATATGCATAATTAGCATGTTTTTGTGCCAAAATAAAGGAATAAAGAAACACAAGAAAAATAGGGAAATATTTAGAATAAATATTGAGTGACTTAATCCCAAGGGAGGGCCCAGCATGGGCCTGACCGCAAAAGAACCCAAGTAGAGAGAGATAAGGTCATTCATACATGTACATATCCCCATGTAAATAAATAAAATTTATTTTCCTCAAAATAAAAATTAAAAAAGTGTTTCTCATATTTTGTAAATATTTGTAAAAATAAAACTAAAATAAAAATGAGAAAAACAAAACAAAAAATAAAAATAAACAAAACCCCTCTCAGCAGTGTATATAGACCTTGTACATAGAATAACATATCTATTTATTTTCTCCTTGTAAGTAATTAATAAAATACCAATAAAAATATCTCTATATTCCATATTTCATGGTGTAAATAAATAAAATAAAATCATAAAAATAAAAATAAAAAGAATAAAAATCAATTTCCCACTCTGTGTATATGTCATGTACATGTGTATATAAACATATTTATTTAACCCATGTAAATAAATAATAAAAATAAAATAAAAATACCTTATTATTCCAAATTTTATTTTGTAAATAAATAAAATTTAAAATTGGAATAATTATATAAAAATAAATAATTAAAAATAAAAATCAAAATACATATATGTATATCCCTATATATAATAATAATATTTTGTAGATACCTTATTTATTTTTCAAGAAAATAAATAAAAAATACTAAAAAATTATTTGAAAATAAATAATATTTTTCATGTTTTAACTTTTTCAAAATAAAGTCATTTACTATTTTTATTGAATTTCCAAACATTTAATAAATGGCGGTCTGTGATTGGTCCACGAGGGATTGTTGACCCCCGGTCAACTCTCCCCCGCGAACCTCTTTCACGCGGATCTTGCGTTTGACCCGGCTTCTCTGATTTTTATTTGTTCGATCTGACCTCCATTTACCCAACCCCCGGGCGATATTTGACCCTTGATGATCCGAGACTCTCGCTCGGAGTGTTGCCTAGGGATCCGAGCTCCGACCATCTCGCCCGATCGCCATCTAGCCGAACCCTTCGTTGTATAAAGCTCCACCTCCGCCGCACATTGTAAATCATCTTTGGCTCTTCTCCTTCATCCCAGGACTTCCATTTTCTTCCCTAGAGTGACAGCTGTGCGAGGAGAGTGTCAAAGAGAGGAGGAGGTGCTTCCAGCCATCGATCCGGCGATCTTCGTCGCCGTGCGCCGCCACGAGGTATGCTAGCCTCGGGACTCGACGAACCCTTGAGGAAATAACCCCCGGAGCTCCACCAGCTCCAACCCAGTCGACCACCTTCATCAAGTAACTTCGATGTCCCCTAGATTCCTCTAATTTTCCATTTCGCCCAAAACGTTCCTCCGCCGTCGCCGATCGATTCCTATCGCTACGATCATCGGACCACCCCATCACCTCCGTGAGACTTCTCTCCACATTCTGCACCCACACACTCAACTTGGTTCGCCTCGGAACCAAGAGTCGACCTCCCTCGCCGTCGCCTCGCCGGAGGTCATCCATCCGACGCACCCGACTCCCCATTTCGTCCACTGACGGGTCAAGGCAATTTGCCCTCAACCCAGGAGCCTTTCTGTTATGTTTTGCAGGTTCAAGCGACCCATCTGAGGGTCGAGTCGATCGAGCACAGAGGCTCCGCTCCTCCCTCATCGCCGGGCCACTCCGGTGGTCCCTAGCTTCATCGGAGGAGCCCATCAGCTGCGGAAGATCTCGACGATCACGTTCCACATCCCAGAAGCCCAGTAGGAGGTCTACACCACGCACATGGAGCCGACGAAGCTCGCCGGTGAGCTGTTCTTGGAGCATCTTCCTTCACCATCCGATCAGTTCCGATGCACCAGTTTAGATCCGGACCGTTCATCTTCGAGACACGCCCTCCGTCCGGTCTTCATCAGGGCTCGATCTGGACCATCCATCTCGCGAAGAGGCGCCAGCTACTTCTCACCGTTTGATCTACACGTGGCGTCTTCCTAGCTGTGGATTCAGCAAAGGGTTAGCCACGCATCAGAGCCATCGGATCCTCCACGTGACACCTTCTCGTCCGTCCAATAATAAAGGTGTAAATTGTCCTTAGGACCTTTCTACTTTTACTATTTCCGTTGAGTTCTGTAAATATTTTATTCCGTTGTTTTAATTAGGGTAAATTGCACTGTGGACCTCTATGTTTATTTTAATTGCATTTTAGTCCCTGTCTACATGGAACATGTGCATCGTCACGTGACTTTTTGGCAAATTGCGTTATATGGGCTTGGAGTTTCTATGTGTTATGGAATGAAATTAACTTTCTGATATTTGCATTTGTACCCCTGTGAATGGTTTTATTCGACATGTGCTGATTTGTTTGGACATTTTGCACCTATTCTCCTGAGCTTTTAGGACGTGTTGCTATTAAGCCTCTGGAACTATTTTTCTTTGCATTTAGGTCCCTGTGTACCGTGTGCCTTATTTTGATTGAATACAATAGCAGATTAAATCCAAAATTAGGTGAAATTAGGACACGTGGCTCCTGCAACTGTGTAAAAATTTCTCTAAATTTTTGGGACATTTTTGAGCTTTTTGATATTTTTAAAAATTCAAAAACAGTGAATTTTGCTACTATCTGATTTAGAAAATCAAAGAAAAATATAAAAACTCTTTTAAAAATTCTAAAAAATTAGAGATAGTTAGTTTCAGCGTCTTTTAATTTTTGTCCAGTTTTCGTGCTTTTTGGATTTATAAAAACCTTGAAAAACTCTAAACACTTTACAAAAATTCTAAAAAAATAAAAAAATACAAACTCTTTTTCTGAATCTTAGTGTTGTTTATACTTTTCATAAAAAATTACCTCCAGAATTTCATAGGTCCATTTTATATTTTTAGTGGACCTTTCAAGTCTGGCTGTACAGTGATCTCCTGTTTTCACCTTTCTTGATTTTTAAAAAACAAATTAAAAATTATAAAATCTCCAAAAAAATTACCAAAAACATTTAAAAACATTAAAAACACAAAAACAATTTTGTTTGAATTTTGGGAGCATTTTTAGTTGATTAAATAAATTGTTGAGTGTTGCTTGCTTTTACATTTTCTTAAAAAATCAAAATCACAAAAACATTTAAAAATCATTAAAATCCACCAAAAAAATATTTTATTCCTTTTTATTGATTTTGACTACTTCGTAGGTCGCAAGGCCAATTCGTGCTCCCTGAGTCCGACCCTGGTCGCTATACCAGGTTAATAATTTAGCGAGGACCGCTTCTTTGTTTTCATTGATTTTATCTCTTTGTTTGGTGGTTCTTCTTTTTCTTGTTGAGTCCGATTCTCCGAGATCCGGGCCGCAACGACCTGAGAGTATTTTTACCTTACCCGGATTTGGGAGATCAATCATCAGCTCATCAGGGGCCATCTTAATGCTTGCATGATATCTATTGTTATATGTGAATTCGATCAAAGGTAAATGCCTATCCCAATTTCCAGCAAAGTCGAGGGCACAAGCTCTCAACATGTCTTCCAATGTCTGGATTATTCTTTGAGATTGACCACCGGTCTGAGGGTGAAATGATGTGTTGAACTTCAAACTTGTACCCAAAGCATCCTGCACACTCTTCCATAATCGGGAGGTATATGTCTCTATCTGACACGATCGATACTTGAACACCATGCAATTTCGCTATCTCATTCACATACAATTCAGCAAGGCTCTCTGTAGATTGATCTATTCTGATGGGTAAGAAATGTGCCGACTTCGTTAAACGATCAACAATCACCCAAATAGTGTCAAAGCACCCCTTCTTTATTTTTGGTAACCCACAAACAAAATCCATAGTGATATGCTCCCATTTCCATTCGGAGATCTCTAGTGATTGCAGAGGACCTGCAGGCTTCTGGTGCTCAATCTTTACTTGCTGACAAATAAGTCCTTCATCTTAGACCATCAAAAATTCTGTTGCAAGTCTTTGTACATTTTTATAGTGCCAGGATGAATGGTATACATGGACCTGTGATCCTCTTCAAGAATTTCTTGCTTTAATTCATTATTATCAGGAACCCTCAGTTTATTACGGAATCTCAATGCTCCATCTATCCCGATTGAGAAATCAGATCATTCTTTTTGAGAAGCGCTTATCAATCTTTGGAGATCATAATCATCCTTCTGAGCCAAGATAACCTTCTCTACCATTGAGGAGTGGATCTTCATTCCAACCATAAGAACTCTAGCCTTTCTTTCAATAAAAGGGTTCCATTCATCTAATTCTTTCATTAGCTTCCATTGTAATTTTGTACTTGCGACCTTCCCTTCATATTTTATACTTAGAGCGTCAGCAACTGCATTTGCCTTTCCTGGATGGTGGTCAATGGAAAGATCGTAATCTGATAGAAACTCCAACCATCGTCTTTGCCTGAAATTCAGTTCCTTTTAAGAGAAGATATACTTGAGGCTTTTATGATAAGTAAATACCTCAAATTTCTCTCCATATAAATAATGACGCCATATCTTTAGTGCAAAAACTACCGTTGCAAGCTCTAAATCATGTGTCAGATAATATCTTTCAGCTTCCTTCAACTGTTGCGATGTGTAAGCCACAACGTTTCCATACTGCATGAGGACACATCCCAAACCGGAGCCTGACGCATTGGTACAAACCAAAAATCCACCACTACCAGATGGTAACGTAAGTACAGGAGCAATCATTAATCTTTCGTTTAACTCTTGAAAGCTTTGCTCGCACTTTTGAGATCATTCAAACTTTATATTCTTTCTCAACAATCAGGTCAGAGGTAGGGAGATCCTAGAAAAATTATGGATGAATCTCCTGTAATATCCTGCCAGTCCTAGAAAACTGCGGATTTCAGAGATATTCTTAAGCTGGCTCCAATTTAAAACAGCCTCCACCTTTGCAGGATCCACATAAATACCATTATTGGATACAATATGATCAAGGAATGCAACTTTCTGAAGCCAAAAGTGCATTTGGATAATTTAGCATAAAGCTGGTGTTGCTGCAATGTCTCAAGAACAAACCGAAGATGCACTCAGTGTTGTTCAATATCTGGTGAATAAACCAAAATATCATCAACAAAGACAATCACAAACTTGTCCAGGTATTCTCGAAATATCCTATTAATTAACTCCATAAATGCAACAGGCGCATTTGTGAGGCCAAAAGGTATTCACTAAGAATTCATAGTGTCCATATCTTGACCTGAATGTTGTCTTTGATATATCTTCATCCATGATCCCGAGTTTATGGTAACCAGACCGAAGATCAATCTTGGAGAAGACCGTTGCTTGCTGCAATTGATCGAATAAATCATTGACGCGAGGTAGCGGGTACTTATTTTTGATGGTGACTTTATTCAGTGCTCTGTAATCAATGCAGAGCCTAAGGGATCCGTCCTTCTTTTTCACAAATAAGATAGGAGAACCACAAGGAGAAACACTTAGTCTCAAGAATCCTTTATCTAATTGTTCTTGCAATTGCTTTTTCAGCTCATCCAACTCAACAGGAGCCATTCTATACGGTGCCTTAGAGATGGGTGTAGTACCCGGTAATACGTCAATAGTGAAATAAATCTCCCTTTTGGGTGGAAGACCTGAGAGGTCATCTGGAAAAACATCCGGAAAATCTTGTACGAAGTCCAAATCCTCAAGTTGCACCATAGAGGGTTTTGTAGTTATTATGCTAGCCAAATAAGTTGTGCACCCGGTAGCGATCAATCGGTATGCTCTTACAGCTAAGATAATCATCTGACTTCTCTTTTTGTCTCCGCGAATGACCAATTCTGTCATATGTGGTTTATTAAAAATCACCTTCTTTTGTCTGCAATATATGACTGCATAGTGCTCCCAAAGCCAGTCCATACCTAAAATAACATCAAAGTTATTCATCTGTAGTAATACCAAGTTGGTTGTCCTTCAACACGGACAAGCACATCAGCCATGTAGGTTCCCAAAGTAGAGTGTTCACCCATTGGTGAAGTCACACTAAGTGTATATAGAAGTTCAATAACTGTAAAGTTCAACTTGTTGGCGAATCGATGAGAGATAAAAGAATGTGACGCACCATAATTAAATAAAACATGGATCAAATGATCTGCAATAGAAAGAGTACCTTCTACGGTGGCGTGTACATCTTCCTCCTCTCCTGTAGGTAGAGCGAACACCCGCTCTTTGACGTGCTTCTTTTGATCTCCAGAGTTCTGTTCCTTCTTCTTGAGACAATCTCTAATAAAGTGCCCCTTCTGTCCACAAGCCAGGCAAGCTCCTGTAAGCTTATAACACTCTCCCGTGTGCCTTCTATCACAGTGAGGGCATAGAGGATATACTGGCTTATCTTTTGTGGAAGTCTCGATTATGGGTTTCTTTCCTTTATCCTTATCATACTTACCTTTCTTATTGTCGGTAGAATGGGGACGTTTTCCACTACCTTGTTGTTGGATCCTTTTATATGCTGAGTCGATCTCCATCGTCGCTGAAACTGCATCCGAAAAAGTCCGATGTCCTATAGTGAGCACCTTCATGCCCAATCCCAAATTCAAGCCTTCGACGAATTTCCTAGCACATTATCTTTCATTTTCGCATATCCTTTTCCGTACTTTTCCAGCTCTTGAAATTTGAAAGCATATTGTTCAACGGACAAACTCCCTTATCGAAGCTCAATAAATTCCAGTCTTTTTGCATCTCGAACATGCTGAGGAATGTAACATTCGGTGAAACGTTGCTTAAGGTCCTTCCATTCGATGGTTGTTTTATCAGCAAAGAGTATGCTTTTACAAGAAGTCCACCATTCTTTCCCATTGTCGCGTAGATGATAAGTGCCAAATATCACCTTCTTCTCCTCAGGACAATCGGTTGCCTCAAAGGCAAGTTCCATTTCCCTCAACCAATGATCAGCTTTATCTGGCTCAGGTTCTCCTTTAAAGATAGGTGGATCATGCTGAATGAAAGTCTTCAGGGTCAATCCACCAGAACCATGTCCTTGGTGCTTTTGGTGCTGAGCCATCATGGTCATCAATTCCAACATTTGACGTTGCATGTCCATAATCATATCCTGGGCAGACGAAGACTCACGATCTCCGTTCGCCTCATTCCCACGATAAGGGGCCATATGAAATGATGACATGTGAATTTTACGGTCAAACGTCTATTTCTAAAACTAATGGACTTAAGTTTGAATTGATCGGATATCTTATGCCAAGAGGAACTCATGCTCTGATACCATCTGTAACGAACCCGATCGCTCGAGAATGATGCGGAAGCGATAACTCAACGGGCATTTCGAATTCGTTACTCATAGCATTAATCATAACATAAGAGCAGTAAGGAATGGACTTAAAAAAACTTCCTTTCCATACTATTAATAAGGACATGAGTCTAAGAGTTCCTTACTAGATGAATCACATCTACTATTTCCTTATTCTAGTGGGCATAATGACGTCCTTCCAAACCGACCCAATGGTAGTCCCGTACCGATTCTACTTCTTGAAGACGATGAAGTCTCCCTTGAAGTGTAAATAACTTAATCTTCACGATACCCTGAAAAAGAGTAATGATATATGTTATGAACTTAACGCTCAGTATGTGCTGAGTTGAGGTCAAGCCGGCTAGCGTAAAAATCAAGTCACATCTAACTATTCCGTTCATAACATAATGGTAATCATTCCAACAATAAAGACTTATAATTTGATCTTATATTAATGCCATGTCGCATAAACTATTTGACTAAAAACAAACCAACATCATACATATCGTTAATTAACTCAGTGATGTATACGAAGTATATTTCTTTCATATGCAAGCGTTGTGTACCATACTCGCGTATATTCCCTTAAGTTTTGTCATATTTGCATGTATGTCCACAGTATTAACATAAGTGCACATATTCCCTTAACATAAACTTAATTTGCACATATACTATTAACATTAACTTAAATTGAACCAAATCCATATCACTAATATAATTGCACATATGACCTTAGCTTAACATGAATTTGCACGTATGTCCATATCATTAACATAATTGCACACATGACCTTAACATAAATTTGCATGTATGCTCTTATCATTAGCATAATTGCACACATACCCTTAGCCTTAACATAAATTGCACGTATGCCCTTGCACTGCACTTAACATTAACAGAACTTAAACATATGTCCATAACAATAACATAATTGCATATATGCACATAATATTAATATATATTGCACATATGCCCATGATATTTTTCATGTTTAGAGTGGTCTTGATTGTTAATTCTTAGGCGGCTTTGATGGCTTTGATGGTTTACCGCCGGCACAAGCGGTTCATAACGATACATAACATGACAGTGTAGCTACAACTGTAGAGGACTTATCTTTTGCCTCACGCCCCCGGTAGGCGTTGACCCTTTAGGCCTCTGATAAACGGACTCTAGAGGTGGCTCCCACCGTTACGTATGGCACTTACCTCTGCTTACCAGTACTGTGCCATTATTCTTGATATCATTGTAAAACCTTACAAACAATATTATTATCCTTATTATTTAAAAATTAGAAACAACAAAATCAGATCACTAATCTCGAGTATTCGGAAACTAAATTCGTATTGACATGATATAATATGGTTACTCAATTACAATGCATATTGTACATTCCATGTATTACTTAAGATCGTGGTGTACATTATAATATATCATTCCAATGGAATCATACACTAACTAACAATATATTATATACGTAAATATTATATCTTTTTATTAAAAAGTGGAATTAAATAAGGTTAGGAGTCTGTTAACAATGAGCAAACTAGATGCATTATGAAGTTAATTGACCCCCACATTCATGTTTGATGAATACCAATATCCCACGACATACAGTCTACATTATGTTTAGATAATTAGTCAAATAAATGCTAACAGACATAAATAACCTTCAAGCTTTTCTTCCTCTTCGATTCATGCTATCGAAGCATATACTCTATGTAATGATTATTGGATCGGAAGCAAGATATAATATTTAGACAGAAATCACTCATAAACTAAATGTTGGTTTAACAATTAGTGAGAATGGTTGGTCCATAATTGATGAACAAATTTCATCAGTCCACGTTAATCTCAAAATCAATGCATATAGAATCAGATATATTTATTCTTCGATTCTAACTAAGGATATCAGAAATTACCTTTTACGATCATTAATGCATTTAGTAATATATCATGTGATCCGAATATTTGTGCACGACCAATAACGAACCTTACTTTCAATTTACGATGTGAAACGACATTACGTGGTATGAAGCCTAAAGGGTTCGACACGTACAACTATAAGCCATAATTTCTAAACCAAAGATCGACACAAAACACCACTTAACGATCCTATGTGTTCGACACATATCTCGACGACGCAAGAAATTCGTCGACCAAGATTCCACCAATCTGGACTGTTGTCGGTGACGTCGTTGCTCCTCTAATTTCATCGGATCAAGATTCCAACATTGACGGAGAGGGTTGTCGATGATGAATTCAAAAAAGATGCGACGAAAGAATATCATCGCCAACTTCTCTCTCTCTCTCTCAAAGGCAATTTGTGGGGAAGTCATTGGAGTCCCATGGTATTTATAGGCACAATCCCAGAGATAATTAATAATAATAAATTGGACTTAATTAAGAGATAAAGAAATAAGCAACTTGAGTTGTTGGCTATTTTATCTTTTTTTATCTTATCATGAATTATCTTTAAGGGTGATATGCTTTAGTTTTATTTTTATTATCTTAAAAAAAGTCTATCCATTACAGTCGGGCAAGATCTCTATATCTTTAAATAAATGAATTTTCTCGTTAATAAGTAATCGAAGAGAAAGATGGTTTTGCCGTGATAAAATCATCCACTATATCTCATCTTCTGCACTTATTTTTCTAATCAATGAATACGAAACCTACTTATTTCATATTCATCGTCTATACTTATCTCTTCTTAAAAGAGTTTTATAATTAGTATGCCTTGAAATTATTTTTATAATTTTTAAATGAAGACATTCTTGATAAATTTGTAAGCTAGCTTGTTGCATATGGTAGAAACTTACCACATTCAGCATTATGATGGTTCCCATGAGATCTTTCACATGCATCATCTCTCCACCTCTCGATATATATATTTGAGCATTGCATTTCCCGATCTTACTATTGAGTTTTTGCTAGAAGTTATATCCCTTTAGGGCCTTTTAATGAAGCTGACATGAAGGTTCACTACAATTATTATGAATCACATAAGCACGTACAAACAAAATCAATCAAGCAAGCAAGCACAAAGACACATATTTATGAAGTTCATCCATAACTGAGTTATGTCCTTAAGCTATAACGATCGATTTTTACTATATGGATAAGAAGAAAATACAAGGATGTTGGCTTATCAACAACAAAACGTATTTATAATTATGTATAATTTAGAATCCGTTGTTATTTTATTCGTTATTAAATATATAACAACGATTAGTATCCATTGAGAAATTGCTTGTTGTCCTTGAAATTTAAAGCAAATGAAATAACGACTATATCATTAATAAAAATTGATATAGCAATGCTCATTTCCAATCTAATGAGCGACAATTACTGCTGTTTTAGTAAAAATTAATACAAATTTTGATGACAAGGAGAATCAAATTTATTTATGTATGAATAGGTGCGAACTATTCATACATAAATAATTTTGCAACATGATGAAGGAATCGAGGTAAAGATTGGTGACGATAACATTCAGAAGAGGGATTCTTTGAGATACCTGGGATCTATTTTGCAACATGATGGGAAGATTGATGGAGATGTTACCAATAGAATGAATGCATGCTGACTAAAGTAGAGAGGAACCTATGTTGTTCTTTGTGATAGGAAAATTTCTTTGAAAATCAAAGGAAAGTTATACAAAGCAAACATGAGACCTGCTACGCTCTATGGATCTGAACGTTGGACTGTGAATCATAGACATGTGCAGAGAGTGGTAGTAGCAGAAATGCAAATGTTAAGGTAGATATATGGACAGACAGACACACACACGCAAGAAAAGATCATATTCAAAATGATGCAATCAAAATGAAAGTTGGTATAGCTCCGATCAAGGATAAGATGCAGGAAAATCGCTTAAGGTGGTTTGAACATTTACAAAAGAGGTCAGCCGGTGCACCGGTTAAGAGATGTGAGTTTTGAGATGTTGAGCCAACTAAGAGATGGCGAGGAAGGCCCATGGATGAGAATATACGGAGGGATCTTAGTTTTTTAGATCTAAGCAGGAGAATGGTGAAGATTGATCTGAATGGAGGCAAAGAATCCATGTAGACGACCCTACTTAACGTGAGAATTATAAATGGCCTTGTTGTTGTGTATGAATAGTTGCGAACAATCTAGCGATATATAAATCCTCCATTATAAATTTCAAGTACGAAGACTAATATCTAAACGTATCATATTTGTTGGTATATATTCAACTAAAAATAATTCACCAATGAATTTCAATGTGCACAACATTGTAATAATAAATTTTTATGAGATTTCATCACAAGCCTAGAAACTTTGTCAATTGCCTTCTCGAGCCTGTAAACATCGTAATTATCATGTGATCTCTGCAAATTTGCCCAGTTTAACACCTTGAACCATGTTGTTAATTTGACTTTTCTTGAGCCAACTTGAATTAACATTTAATGAGTTAATCTAACTAGACACACACCAAAAATACAATCCAATAATCCATGTGAATGTTCACTTCTTATATTAATTACGTAAATAATAGGTATTATATTTAATATACTAGATACTGGATATATATAATACAGTAGAAACTAAAGGCACGCGAAAAAACATCTCAGCACCATGAGAGCGTACACGCAATAATCCCAAGCAGCTCACGTGGTAGATCATGATTCCATCTGCACCTGTACCTGTATATAGTTTCACAAATATTAGGGAATAAGAATGCTAATACACCATTAATCACGTGACCATCCACGTGAGTACGGTTCAGATGGCTCGACTTGGAATGCCACAAAGTTTTGAGGGTTTTTATGCAATACGTTCCAACGTCACATGCGAAGCATGTGAAATGTTTAGATGGTGTTGGTTCGAGATTAAACAGTGACCTCGATGGTATGACTCTTGCCGTGGCACGTGGCTCAATCTGATGGCTGAGTAGAAAAAAATTGTGCGGTTGTGATCCAAAGGTTGAAGCGAAGGGATGGTTATCAATCGGACTTGGTGTGTACACGTGTCCCGATTTGCGTGAATTGGATCTCAACCAATCAAACCACAGCTGCTCTACATATGTCTTCTCCAATTATCGAAAGCTCCAGAAGATTACAATCGGGTGCAAGCATCATGGATGACAGATCTAATTGGAAGTGTTCGGGTGATTGCTGTAGACTCGATTTCTATTTGGTAATTGAGTTGGTTGAGGTAATTTTTGTCAATAGTATGTGTTTGGATGGTTAGAAGGGTTGGAGAGGGCTGGAATGATAAATTTAATGTGATGTCACATTGGTTATGTGCTATATTAAATTTTTTTACTGATTACAATATGTTTTTATGCTATCTTTTTTATTTAAACATGGCTAAAAATATGATAACAAAAAAATTATAGGATCCATACAAGTAATCCCCCAACCATTGTTATAAAAATCGGTCGACAAGTCGAGTCGGGGGGGGGGGGGGGGGTGAGGGGAGATAACCAACTCGACTAAGCTAAGTTTGTTTATATAGAGATTTTTTATTTTCTGTTTTTTTAAGTAATCTTATTCCAATATGCTTAATGCTATATTTAAAAACAATTATTTCTTTTATTTCATTATGACAGTATAGAAAATGTACAAATCAACGTAAATATATAAGAATTTGTGTATAAAATTTGATTTATATATTTAAAATAATTAAAAATTCAAAAATGACTAAAAAGATCTTTTAAAGCAAAGATCGTAAAAAATGACTTGAATAGTGTATATTGTGTTGATATAGGGTATATAAGGTATTATTTATAACCATTAAAGAACCTCGTAAAGAGTACGGATATTAAAATGTGCACAATAGACGTAATGTGTGCCCTATTTAATATCTAGCATAATATCATACATGCTTTATACTAATGCAAATGTTCAAGGTTCATGTGTGCTACGGCATGAATGATTTTACATGCATTCGAACTTACCCAAGTATTTTGGTTCAATGTGGTGATTTAGCTAACCTAGTACAAGATTAGGTTGTATCTAGTGTTTGGTTGAACCTTAGCGTGTCTAATTTTGGATTTTGTAACTTAAAATATTGGTACAAGATTTTCCTGTTTGTATATTACTACAGATTTTCAGGATAAAATGTAAAAGAACCTTCAAGTTATGTAGCTTGATATGGATATGATATAGTCATTGATGTAACGACCCGGATCCGTGTGACCAGCGAAAGCAATAATAAATGACATGCCACATCGGATCCGAGTGTACTCATGCATATCAAATCCATAATTAAGGAGACGGTGAAAAGATAAGAAATGAATATATCAAAGTCACTGAGATACTTCAATAAAGTAGATATCATCACTGACTTGCTTGACATAATCCAAGACAAAAGTTGCATCCCACAAAGATATCAATAGCAAAGGGAAATAACCAGAATGGAACACCTCAAAAATATTTCTTGGGTACATCTAACAACGAGGCAACGAGAAGGAAACTAGCACTACCCAAGGAAAATGATAAATCTTCAGCCAACCAATCAACAAATTCAATGCTCTACTCCTCCAAGGAACCTGCAGCAGGGCAAAACCACATGAGCGACAAAAATGCTCGTAAGCCAAACAACTTAGCATGCGATAAGAGGGATACAAAATTTCAACAATGCTTTGATAAAATTACCAAGGAGTATGACAATACGGTTATGTCCATAACATGTAAGGATTTTCATATTCTCAATAAGTATGCTCTAAAGTTGCACATATACCCTTATACTCATTCTTTTCATAGAGTAGGCCTTTTCTTTAACTACTGCTGGCACTAGCGGCTTTCCCATACAATTACGATCATTCACTTGTAGCAAATTCGTGATGACATCAGCTGAGTCAATATGTGGACTTTCCACTAGGTTCTACTGAACCTTACACCCCCGGAAGGTGTTGCCCTTTAGGCCTTCACTGTCCAAAATGGACCCGACATGTGGACTCTAGAGGTGGCTCCCGCTTTACACGTAGCACTTAGCTCCACAATGTCGTTCGAGTGCCGGTTGATTATTTTTTTCTACAAATTGGTTCTTAGTTCTTTTATTATGATTATTTATTTTATTTGAGGACTATTGTACTGATGAACATATAATTGTTATGTTTTCCACATCTCCTTTCTCTTGTACGTATATGGTTCTAGTAAGTTTGAATCATACTTAAGGTGCACTGTATAAACACTACGTACTGTCATTCAGGATGAATCAAATCTATGTTTAAACGATTGGACTCTCTACTAGTCAGAGTATGCCCATATCATTCTAGACGTTAGGTCTCATAACAAGGGAATGGCATGTAACTTCATTGGATAAGTTTCAAAATTATTTAATTACTATATAGATAATTTAACAATATTATCTTCTATATCTCCCTGTAAACCGCGTACACACACATACCATTTCATAAATGGAAATGATGTCAGATTTACAACGATACATGAGATTTAACATTAAATCCAACCCCTATGTACCCATTATTCCTATGTAGTGGTTATGCACATCAGAATCTGTAGCTTTAAGGGTCCAAGGAGTCATAATTTTATACTAATAGGTACGCATGTGTAATAATTTCAAGGGGGGTTATTATTTGGTCTTTTTGATAGAACTTCTTTATCTACAATCTCTTCCTATGCTTTCTCTATTTATTCACATTTTGTTCTACCTTCGAGAATGGAGACAAGAAAGTATAAACGAAATATCCCTCAATTGGATTATCAAGGCCCTTCAAGGAGGTTGATTAAAAGTGATCGAATGTGAAAGAATAACCGAGGGATTATGAAATAACAATATGCAATATCAATATCCGATGTTGAAAAACATGATCAAACCTATGGAGAAAAATCAACGGCTAACATCTTCTACGAGCAATAATCGTTTATAAATAATAGTCGGGTTAAAAGGAATCGACGAAAATAATGCTAATCCTACATTTTGAGCCAAGATAGAGATTCGAGATCATTGAACAATAGAACACATACCGTATCCGCAAGGGGTATACTCTGCAAGGGTTGGATCTAAATCGTGATTCTTCTCTTCCGATCACAACCAGCCCCGCAGCCCGAAGACGATGTCCCAAAGGTGATGGGGGTTGCATAACACTCGACCAAGGAAGAAGAAGAAGATGTTGATCACTAGATTCCTCTCCTCTATTCCTTCCTCTCTTAAGTAAGGAGATGGCCCCTTGTGAACTCCAAAGATGGCACACACGTCTAGGAAGATGGAGGGATGCATTGTCAAGGCCATAATTTCCCCACTCCTCCTCTTTCTTCTATTAATTCTAATAAATCACTATTAATATCTAATTGATAGTCTTAATTTTAGAGGTTAAATTTAGTGGCCGTTACAATCTACCATACTAAAAAAAATTTCGTCTCGAAATTTACAGGTATAAGGACTTACCAAATAGTTCGGGGTACTTGGATCGCATTTCCTCCTCCAACTCCCAAGTAGCTTCCTCGCATTTCTGGTGTTTCCATAAGACCTTAACCATGGGGATCATCCGGCGTCGCAATTGATTTTCCTTGCGGTCAACGATCTTGATCGGTTCTTCTATGTAAGATAGATCTATTTGCACTTCATGAATCTCATGCTCTATTATATGCGAGGGATCAGCTATGTACTTCCTTAGCATCGAAACATGAAACACATCATGTATATTCTTGAGCTGAGGAGGGAGATCGACCTGATAAGCAACCTCACCAATTCTCTTGGTGATCATAAAAGGACCTACGTATCTTGGATTCAGCTTTCCCCTTTTTACCAAAAAGGACGACTCCACGCATAGGAGAGACTTTGATAAAGACTTGATCGCCCACTTCAAATTGAAGATCGCGTCTCCGAAGATCAGCATAATGTTTCTGCCTACTTTGAGCAGCTAGCAATCTCTTCTTGATTATATCAATTTTTGTTGTAGTATACAAGACAATTTCTGGTCCTAGGATTTTCCTTTCGTCCACATCATCCCAACATAAGGGAGAACGACATGGTCTACCATATAGAGCTTCATATGGCGTCATCCCAATACTAGAATGAAAGTTGTTATTATAAGCAAATTCAACAAGTGGAAGGTGAAAATCCCAATTTCCAGCAAAGTCCAAAGCACAAGATCTAAGCATATCTTCCAATGTTTGTATGGTTCTTTCTGAATGTCCATCAGTCTGCGGGTAAAATGATGTGCTAAACTTTAGGTTTGTGCCCAATGCATCATTCAAGCTCTTTCAAAATCTGGATGTGAAATGTGCGTCCCGATCAGAGACAATGGATACAGGTACATCATGCAACTTCATTATCTCATGAACATATAACTTCGCCAGACTCTTTGCATACTGACCACACCGTATAGGTAAAAAGTGTTCCGATTTAGTTAATCGATCCACAATCACCCAAATGGCATCATATTTGGCATCTTTTGTGGGAGGCAAACCCACTACAAGATCCATAGTAATGTGCTTCCATTTCCACTCTGGCAAGTCCAATGGCTGCAATACTCCAGATGGTCTTTGGTGCTCAATCTTTACCCGTTGACAAACAAGACACCTGGAAACGAACTCTGCAATTTCTTGTTTCATATTTTTCCACCAGAAGTTTCTTTGCAAGTTCTTATACATTTTTGTACTCCCGGGATGAATAGAATACATAGAACTATGTGCTTCCTCTAAGATCTCTTTTTTAATTTCTTGATCATTAGGAACCCATAATCGATTCCTAAATCTCAATCCACCGTCAACTGCAATCGACAACTCGCTAGAAGGCTTCTTCGATGCTTCAACCAACAACAATAGTTCTGGGTCAACTTTTTGTGCTGAGAACACCTTCTCTATCAATGCTGAGTGAACTTGCAGTCCCGCAACAAAAATATTATGTTTACCATCTATAAAATGCTTCCACTGAACAAAATCCTTGACGAGTTTCCACTGCAGCCTCATGCAAGAAAGCTTAGCTTCCCATTTTCTACTGAGCGCATCTGCCACTGCATTAATTTTTCCTGGATGATAGTCTAAGGAAAAATCATAATCCTTCAATAGTTCCAACCATCTCCGTTGCCTCATATTCAAGTCCTTCTGAGAGAACATATATTTAAGGCTCTTATGGTTAATAAGAACTTGAAATTTCTCACCATACAGATAATGTCTCCACAACTTTAAGGCAGAAACAACTGTGGCTAGTTCAAGATCATGAGTAGGATAATTTCTCTCGTGAACTTTCAATTACCGAGATGCATAAGCCACGAACTTATCATGTTGCATCAGGACAACACCAAGTCCTGTCCCTGAAGCATCAATATGCACTGTGAAACCTCCAATACCCGAAGGAAGTGTCAAAGTCAGCGCTAAAGTCAACATCCTCTTTAATTTTTGGAAGCTCTCTTCACATTGCAGACTTCAGATGAATTTAGTTTCTTTCCTCATTAGTTTCGTGAGAGGTAAAACTATCTTCGAGAAGTCCCGAATGAAGCGCCTGTAATAACCATCCAAATCCAAGAAGCTACAAACTTCTGTGACTGTCTTTGGTTAGTTCCATTTCAGAACTGCCTCGACCTTTGATGGATCAATAGATATTCCATCCTTCGATATGACGTAACCAAGAAATATCACCTTATCAAGCCAAAACTCACATTTTGAGAATTTATCATAGAGACGGTGATGTCTCAGAGTCTCTAACACTGTCCTCAAATGTTTTTCATGTTGCTTCTTATCCTCTGAATAGATAAGGATGTCATCAACCAAAACTATGACAAACTTATCCAAGAAATCACGGAACACCCTATTCATAAGGTCCATGAATGCTGCCGGAGCATTGGTTAATCCGAATGGCATTACTCTAAACTCGTAATGCCCATATCTTGATCTAAAAGCGGTCTTTGGAGCATCCTCTGCCTTGACTCTCAACTGATGATAACCCGATCTTAAATCAATTTTTGAAAAGATAGCAGCCTTCTGCAATTGATCGAATAGATCATCTATTCGAGGTAGGGGATACTTATTCTTGACTGTAATCTGATTCAAAGCTCGGTAATCAATGCACAGTCTAAGTGTCCCATCCTTCTTCTTGACAAAGAGCACAGGAGCACCCCATGGGGAGACACTAGGCTGAATGAAGCCTTTCTCAAGAAGTTCATCAAGTTGCTTCTTAAGCTCTGCTAACTCTGCTGGAGCCATGCGATAAGGTGGCTTGGAGATGGGAGATGACCCATGCATGACTTCAATAGTGAAGTCAATCTCTCTATGAGGAGGTAGACCAGGAAGGTCTTCAAGAAAAACATCAATATACTCTCGAACAATGGGCACATCCTCAATAGAAATATGTTGAGCCTCTGTTTTCACTACACTGGCAAGAAACGCCTTGCAACCTTTTGACACCATTCGATTTGCCTTCAATAAGGAGACGAACATCTGCCTCATGGGTCTCTTAAAATCCTTGATTTGGAATTCATATTCCCCTGACATATATAGTAGGACTTTCTTTTCTCTATAAAGAACCTGTGCATAGTTCTCATAGACCCAATCCATTCCTAAAATGACATCATAATCTGTCATTTCTAGGAGGACTAGATTTGCAACAAATTGTTTGTTGTCAATCTCTATAGGTACTTCGTGCAAGAAAGACCCACAAGTACCAATTTCCCCGACAGGTGAAGAAACATATAGCGTAAATGCCATCTTAATGGGTTGTAAATTAAGCAATCTAGCAAATGTACCTGATATAAACGAATGAGAAGCTCCAGAATCATAAAGTACTCTAGCCATAAAGCCTGAGACTAGAAGTGTACCTTCTACCACCTGACTAGGATCCTCTGACTACTTAGTTATGATGGAGTATACTCGCCCCATGATCTTCTTCTTCAGATCTCCATTCTTCTGCCTATCATCTGTCTGCCCTCATTGCACGAGAAGCCATCGAGGCGAATGCTACAAGATAACCAGAGCTTGTCTGAAATGTGGTCAGAAATTGCTTATAATAGCAGTTATCATTCGAGCATCAAGATGGTTCCCTATGAGGCATTATATGGGAGACCTTGCAGATCAACCTCATGTTGGAGTGATGTGGGTGAGAAGCATATTTTGGGACCAGAGTTAATCCAGATTAGCAAGCAAGGTGTTGAGCTAATCAGGAAGAGATTGTTGGCAGCTCAAAGTAGACAGAAGTCATATGCATATCGTCATAGAAGGGAGATGAGTTTCACAGTTGGAGATCATGTGTTTCTAAAGATTTCCCCAACCAAGGGCGTATTATGATTCAGCAAGAAAGGGAAACTTACTCCTAGATACATAGGACCTTTTGAGATTCTACAATGAATCGGAGAGGTGGCGTACCGTATTGCATTACAACCTCAGTACTCGAAGCTACACGATGTATTCCATGTATCTATGCTAAGGAAGTACACTCCTGATCCTTTGCACGTTATCGAGCACGAGGTCCTCGACATCCAGCCCAATCTTACTTTCGAGGAGAAACCTGTCCGCATAGTCGATCGTAGAGACCATCAACTTCGTCGACATACAGTTCCGATGGTCAAGGTCCTCTGGCAGCATCAACAGAAAGAGGAAGCCACCTGGGAGCTGGAGAGCGAAATGCGTGAGAGACATTCACAACTTTTCGGTATGATCCTTTACTAAAAAATTTTGAGGACGTTTTTTTTAAGGAGGATAGATTGTAACGGCTGATTTTTTCAGCCATATTTCTTTTTTTTCTCCCAATAATGGTATGGATTTTATTTCACAATCAATGGCATTATTGGCCCATTAATTGTACCTCTTTGATGCATAAAAATCCCATCATCCCCACCCCTCACGTCATTTGCAATTGGCATATTTTTGAGAGAAGAGAGGGATAGTTGTGGGAGAGAGATCTTACCGTGAGAAGCGTTCTCGTCGCAGAGAACATTGGAGTCATATTGGTGGAGGAGAATGGCGGTTCGGGAGCAAGGAGAAGGCATGCCAATCTGGTAGATACAACCCGTCAGACTCGAGGTATGTGTCGAATCTCTAGGACTCGTACAATATGGTAATACTTTAAGTCAGAGATATCTTTTTTTCAAAGTTTGTTCTTGATATATGTATATGTATCAGCTTAGGATTACATATATCCGCGATACGATATATACATGTATGTGTTGGATTTGTACGATCGTTAGAAAAATTCTTGAATGCCAGCTTTAGATCAGATGAGAAAGATGCAGACACATTCTGGATCTTTTTTTAGCAATCACGAGAAAATGGCTTAGGCATTTGAGTAGTCATGATCTTATCGATACTTTGAAATAAAGTAAATAAGTTTTTTTTATTGATTAGAAGATAGCGTCGTAGATCCCTATATCCACTCTATTTTGCATACATATGAATCTATCACCATTTTCGTCATTGGACAGTGTTGTATCTGTGATTTTAAAATCCACCGAACCATTTACTTTAGATAAACATGGTGTTTTTCCTAAAGCCAAAATTCTTGCAAACCTCGGACTAGTATTGAAATATTTAAATAGGCAGAATGATAGTTTTTTTTACAAATGTTTCATTTATAAAAGTTAAATAAATATGTGAGTAAAACAACGGTTATGTTAGCCATATTGATCCGGTAACACAAGCTTTGAAAAGAGAATTCCATTATACACGTGTTTTCACTGATTAACCCCCGAAAGATAAGTCAAATTGGTGTATAAAGTCAAGACTTTTGATGAATCTATTTATTGTTAAAATTATCATGTAGTATATCGAATATTGCTAACGTGATAAATTTGGATCATCTTATTGAAAATTTCATTAAGCAATATATTACGAGTCAGTATTTCACATGTACAGTTATTGTGTTGTTTTTATCCTTTTATTAAAAGACATTTTGGTTAATACATTAATTAGTATAGAAGTTGTGAACTTTAAGGGAGAAATGGAATTGACGTTTGTTAAGAAGATTAAGCATATATATATTAAAAAAATTGTACATCATGGATTTGGAAGACTTTTAACAATCAATTGTACTTTGTTTCAAGTTAAATATTGTATACATAAGGTATTTGGTTTATATCCTGTAAGTTTTATATATGCGAACTCCATTGGATTCAAGTTAATGTGCACATATATATTACGTAATAGATGTTAATTATAGGCTATATACGTATATGTTCAATGAAACGATGTTGGATTATACCTAGAATACTGCAATATATCATGCCTTAGAAGTAAATATAAAAGGGTTGGAATTGGAATGTTCACATGAACATTTTTTGTAAGAAAGGGAAAAGGAAATAAAGAAAATATGATTTTTTCCTTAACATGAGTAATGGCACGATAACGATAAGCGGAGTTAAGTGCTACACCTAAATGGTGGGAGCCACCTCTAGAGTCCAACTATCGTAGGCCTAAAAGGGCCAACGCCTTCCAGGGGCATATTGTTTAAGAAACCAATTGAGGCGAAAGATAAGTCCTCTACAGTTGTAGCTACACTGTCAAGTATGTCATATTCATGGACCGCTTGTGCCAGCGGTAACGCCACCAAAGCCAACAAAGCCACCAAAGTCATTAAGGATTAACAATTAAGACAACTTTAACCACTAAACAAACCAATGGTATGTGTATAGTTACTGAAATTGCTAAGGCACATGTGTGCAACTATGGCCAAGTAATGGCATTATGCAAGTGTTATGATTGTTCTGGAGCATATATGCAACTAAAGAAAAATTATGAGGGTATCAATGAAAATTATGAAAATGTTAAGGCGTATATGCAAATATGACAAACTTTAAGAGTATATATATGAAATTATGGATTTAATGGATGTATCTGGAAGGGGTTCCCATTGTATGCATATTTACTTGAATTATGAGTCCCATAGTGATAGTATATGAGATCAAGTTAGTATCATATGCAATAAGATAATTATGCAAATCATATAGTTGTGTTGATAATTGATTGTATAGAAGAGATTATGTTTTAACGGTTTATGGTTAGCATAGGGAGACTTGTTTGCCACGCTAGCCGGCTTGACCCCAACTCGGCACATACTTAGTGTTAGCTCATAACATGTGATGTTGTTTTTTTCAGGAGAGCACGAGTTGTGATATAATTTCCAGTTCAAGGAGAACTATTGTCATGTGAAGTTGAACCGGTACGGACTATGGATGGATTGTTATGAAGGGATGTCATTATGCCCACTGGAACATTGTTGTGCTATTTTATTTCGTAGTTCTTTTTGCAATTTCCTTTTTGGAGTGTAATAATGGAACTCTATAGAGTAATGGACTTATTTAAGAATGATTATTTTCTCTACTCATTGAATACCATGCAAGAGTTCGGTAACGATTCGGTCGTGCGATCTATAATTGCATGCTTCCGCCGGTCGTTACGACCCCTTCCGTTACAATTGAAATCCTTGAAAATCCAAATTTTATTACTAGTTAAGTGGGAGGGTGAGGTTGGATCCCTGGTCATTGAAGTGAGATCCGTTTGCTTCAGCCACTAGACTATTACATGGGGTTCCTAATCTTTCAATTAAAAACCACATCAAAAATTAAATGAATTAAGGTTGTTCTGTGTATTTTTATTTTACTTGGAAAAACAAAGTTTGAACTCCAGAAGGCAAATATGTGGACAAGGTCAATCAAGACAACAAAGCAGTCACAAGCTTACAAGAATGAATTCTTTTAGAGTTTTGAATATACAAATGAAGTGAAAGTACAAATATGCAAGTGATTGTATTTTCAAACCAAGATGCATATATACATATGCATATATATATATATATATATATATATATATATATATATATATATAGAGAGAGAGAGAGAGAGAGAGAGAGAGAGAGAGAAATGATGAGGCTGCCCCCTAGGGGTAGCCAACATGGCTGCCCCCACCACATTTTTCGCAAATTTTTTTATTTTTTTGGAAAAATATCACCATATATATTCATCCCTATATCCCTTCTATATCTCATTCGAATTTCGTCAGAAACCGAGACTCCTACGGCCTCCATCCAGACGCCATTTTTTTAATGGTCGCAAGATTTTTTAAATCGACCCTGTATAAATGGAAGCCGTAGGAGTCTCTGTTTCTGACGAAATTCGAATGACATAGAAGGAATATAGGGATGAATATACATGATGATATTTTTCAAAAAAAATAAAAAAAATGTCCAAAAATGGGGCGGGGCAGCCATGTTGGCTGCCCCCAGGGGGCAGCCCCATCAACCCTGTAGAGATAGTTTCTATTATTATATGTTTATGTACCTTGTTTCTATTTCTCTCTTCTATTTAGACATCCGTGTAATTTACCCTTAAGGCCTCTCCCTATATAAGAGAGCCTAGGGTTTTCTTATTATCATAACGAAGACTCTTTTTCTTCTAACATGGTATCAGAGCCAACCTAGGGCTCGCCACCGCCGCACCTCCCTTCCCCCACCCGCCGCCCCTCCCTCTACTCTTTCTCTCGTCGAGCCCACATAGGGCTTCCAACCTCCGAGCGGCTTCCTGCCGCAGTCAGCGGCCCCAGCCGCAACTAGCGGCCCTTGCCGCCTCTTAGCGACACCCAGCCGCAACCTCCGAGCGGCATCCAGCCGCAGCCAGCGGCCCCAGCCGCTCACCAGCGGGCCTCAGCCCTCCGCCAGCGGCTTCGTGCCACCGTCAGCGACCCCGACGTGATCCCGCCGCCCTCCCCAGCGGGCTTCTGTCGCTGCTGGTTCATTCCAGCCGCATTCCAGTGGCTCGAAGTCGCCCCTACGCGTTCCCTGCCGCACCATCGACATCAAGACTGCAGCTCTAGGCCCTCATCGGGTCTCCAACAGTTCATAGCCGGCCCTTCAAGGCGATTCAAGGTTTGTTAGCCTTATTAGAGGCGTGCCCTAGACTCTTCTCTATCTGATTTATGGATTTGAGTACGTAGAAGTCTACACACGTACTCAAATCTAATGCAGTTGGTATAGACATCCATCAACGTATCTGGTTTCCCTTAGTCTTCTTCGAACGACACTATGTCAGAATCGAAAGTCGATTTGCCCTCCACCGGCGCATTCAAAGGTCCTGCGCCAATAGTAAAGATGGACGGGTCTAACTATGAGTTATGGGCCATTGCCCTATATTCAGATTCCGTTTTTTTATAGACATCCATCAACATGCAGTTCATGAGCCTCATGAAATCAAATGGTAAGAAACACATTCTTACCGAGGATGAGCCTGCGGAGAAGATAGGGATCTATGCCTCATGGGAGGCCGATGATGCTTACGCAAAAGTATGGTTGTCTGGCACGTTGACCATGGAGATAGCGAATGATGTCCTCCATCAGCCCACTGCTAAGGCGATGTGGGACATTCTTGCTGCTACATATTCGCAGGTGCAAAATGAGACAAAGATGTTGCAGCTTCAGCATGACATCTTTACTATGAAGCAGGTCGGCAGACCTCTCCACTCTCTATACACATCCCTAAGAGGGATGTTCGAGAAGCTCTACAGTACCATTCCTCTGACTGCTACTCCAGAGCAGCAGAAGACGTTCCGGAACGCCACCATGGTGGGTGTCCTACTTGCTGCCCTCGACCCTGAGTATGATGCTGCACGGTCACAGATCTTAGCAGATGCAGTCATTCCTCCAGTGGAGGATGTATACAGGAGGCTCAGTCGTATCCCTGTTTCTTCCAGCTCTTCTACTCCACCTCCGTCTGCGATGGCAGCTTCACGTGGGAGAGGTGGACCACCTTCTTGGCGTGGTCGTGGACGTGGCCGTGGCTCTCAGGGAAGAGGTGGTCGACCTAGTCAGACATGCTCATATTGTCACAGAACTGGACACTCAGAGGAGACATGCTACTCAAAGCATGGATTCCCAGCTTCTGCACGGGTTGCAGAGCATTCACAGTCTCCTTTACCGTCTGCTGCAGATCATAGATTTGACGAACTCGTGGCCCGTCTCCGAGATATTATGCCACAATCTTCTAGTGATTCATCTGGTGGCTCTTCCGATATTGCTGCCACAGCCTCAGCCAGTTCTTCCGCCGCTGCCAGTTCCTCAGGTAGATCATCAGCTGTCATACCTTCACATGATATATCTGACTGGGTTATAGATTCAGGAGCTACACATCATCTATGTCGAGATAGAGGTAGATTACAGGCCTACAGGGCTATTCCTCCAGGTCGCTCAGTGCAGATAGCAGATGGTTCCCACTCACCCCTTGTTGGTCAGGGGGAGGTTTTCTTAAACCTCTGCTATGTAGCTACAGAATGTTTTACATGCCCCTGAATTCTCACTGAATTTGCTGTCTATTAGTCAGATTACAAAGGATTTGAACTGTCGAGCTATATTTGACCCGTCTTCTCTCATTTTTCAGGACATACTCACGGGCAAGGTGATTGGCTGTGGCTCTGAGCAGAACGGCCTATATCGACTGGTCCGAGAATCCTATGCTGGCATCTCCGCTCACTCTGCTGGTCCAGTCTCACCTTACATTTGGCATCTTCGGTTTGGTCACCTTCCGCTCCAGAAGATGCGCCATCTTCTGCCCCAGATCTCTCCAAGTTCGTCGTTTCGTTGTGAAACTTGTCAGTTAGGAAAGCATCACAGGTCGAGCTTTCCAGGTCGTCAGAGTCGGAGCAGTAGCTCCCCTTTCGAGTTGTTACATATAGATATATGGGGTCCGATTCGTGTTCCCGATCACCAGGGACACAGGTTCTATCTTGTGGTCGTAGATGACTTTTCTCGTGTCTCTTGGGTTTTTCTTCTGAAGAATAAGTCTGAAGCAGTAGATGTTATTAAAAATTTGATTAATGAAGTGCAGAATGTTTTTTCTTCTTCAGTAAAATATGTTCGGACGGATAATGCCCTGGAATTTTGTACACGTTCTCTTTCTCATTTTCTGTCATTAAAGGGAATTATTCATCAAACCACCTGTGCATATACATCCCAACAAAATGGTGTGGCGGAAAGAAAGCATCGCCATCTCTTGGATATCACTCGTACCTTATTGATTCAAAGTTGTGCTCCTATTTCCTTCTGGGGGAGCTGTTCTTACTGCGTGCTATCTGGTCAATAGAATGCCGTCCTCTGTCCTTGGAGAGAAGATACCCATCTCCCTTATTTTTCCCGACAAAGAGCTCTTCTCACTGCCACCTCGTGTCTTTGGTTCTGTGGCGTTTGTTCATCGTCTGTCTCCTGGACTTGACAAGCTCTCTCCAAGAGTAGTCAAGTGCGTCTTCGTTGGGTATTCAAGAACCCAGAAGGGATACCGGTGTTATGATCCTACTACCAACAGGTACTTCGTTAGTGCGGATGTCACCTTCTTCGAGTCGGTCATGTTTTTCTCGCCAGCTGGGGACAGAATGGTACCATCCACCACCGCTGATGATATTTTGGTTCCACCACCACCTACCTGTCTTACACCTGACTCGTCTCCTGTGTCAGTTCCTATGCCCGAACCGCCACCACCACCTCCACCTCCACCCCCACCCATTCCACGGAGAATCATATCACCATTTCCTAACCACTATACGCGTCGGTCATGACCCGCTCAGACTGCAGATCATCCAATCACTAAGCCTCAGGTATGTTCAGATGATGTTTCTACTGACGGGTCCGGTTCGGAACATATGCAGGATGACTCCTTACAGGTGGACCCCGATGATGATCTGGATGTTCCGATTGCTATTCGGAAACAGAGACGATAGTGTGCATCCTACCCCTTTGCTTCACAGGTTTCCTTCCACCGACTCACAGGTGATTTCCAGAGGTTTGCTACTGCTTTATCTTCCGTGGACATACCACGGACATACCAGGAAGCCTTGAAGAGTGAATGCTGGAGATTGGCTATGGAAGAAGAAATGGGGGCCTTGCAGTCTCGTGGCACATGGTCTTTGGTCCCTGCACCCCCTGGTGCATCAGTTGTTAGCTGCAAATGGGTCTTCACAGTCAAATACCATGCAGATGGCACATTGGAAAGATACAAAGCACGTTTAGTCGCCCGGGGATTTACACAGACATATGGCGTTGATTACATGGATACATTCTCTCCAGTGGCGAGACACTCGACTCTGCGTATCCTCCTGTCTGTTGCAGTAGTCCGTGACTGGAGCATTTATCAACTGGATGTCAAGAATGCATTTTTGTACGGGGACCTACAGGAGGAAGTCTACATGCAGCAGCCACCCGGGTTTACTGCTGAGGGGGAGACACATATGGTATGTAGACTTCAAAAGGCTATATATGGACTTAAACAGAGTCCACGAGCATGGTTCCAGAAACTGTCCAACCTAATTGAGCACCAGGGATTCAAGAGGTCCAATGCTGACCATTCGTTGTTTGTCCAGAAGTCCTCGGCAGGTACGGTTGTCATAATGGTCTATGTGGATGATATTCTTGTTACAGGAGATGATATTCAGGGCATAGCAAGGGCGAAGGCATTCCTAGGTCGTCAGTTTGTTATAAAGGATCTTGGAACCCTAAGATATTTTTTGGGGTTGGAATTTGCAAGGAATGCACATGGTTTGGTGATGACACAAAAGAAGTACATTACAGACTTCCTGGTTGAGACTGGTATGGATGGTTGCAAACCATCAAGCATCCCCATGGACCCCAGCATGAAGTTATATGATGGTGATACTGATGAAGTAGATAAGAGGAGATATAGAGAGATGGTGGGCAAACTCCTCTACATCACCATAACTCGCCCAGACATTCAATTTGCAGTTAGCAGGGTGAGTCAATTTATGGAGCAACTGAGACAGGTTCACATGGATGCTATACACATGATACTGAGGTATCTGAAGTCTACTCCTGGATTAGGGCTACTATTCAGAAAGGGTGCAGACTTATCCATCTCAGCGTGTGCAGACACAGATTATGCAGGATGCCCTAAGGATAGAAAATCAACCTCAGGGTTTGCAGTCTTTGTTGGAGGCTCTCTGGTTTCTTGGAAAAGTAAGAAACAGACGGTGGTGGCAAGATCCAGTGCGGAATCTGAATATAGGGCAATGGCCCAAGTCAGCACGGAAATGATGTGGGTTCGCTCCGTATTAGAAGATCTACATGTAGCAGTACCTCTACCTATGAAGCTTCAGTGTGACAATCAGGCAGCATTGTTCATTGCCAACAATCCAGCTTTTCATGAGAGGACCAAGCATATTGAAGTTGACTGCCATTACACTAGGGACCTGATCCAGAGAGGATTGATATCCACGGCCCATGTTAGCTCAGGAGATCAGACTGCCGATGTATTCACCAAGCCATTGCTCAGAGGACCTTTCCAGAGATGTTCATCCAAGCTGAGCATGATCGACATCTATGCTCCACCTTGAGGGGGAGTGTAGAGATAGTTTCTATTATTATATGTTTATGTACCTTGTTTCTATTTCTCTCTTCTATTTAGACATCCGTGTAATTTACCCTTAAGGCCTCTCCCTATATAAGAGAGCCTAGGGTTTTCTTATTATCATAACGAAGACTCTTTTTCTTCTAACAAACCCCATATATATGGGAAAAAATGAGGCTGCCCCTTAGGGGTAGCCAACATGGCCGCGCCCACCTCATTTTTCGTAATTTTTTTTATTTTTTAGAAAATATCACCATGTATATTCATCCCTATATCCCTCCTTATGTCATTCAAATTTCGTCAGAAATAGAGACTCATATGGCCTCCATCCAGACGTCATTTTTCTAACGGTCGCAAGATTTTTTAAATCGACCATGTTTGGATGGAGGCCGTAGGAGTCTCTGTTTCTGACGAAATTCGAATGGCATATAGGAGGGATATAGGGATGAATATACATGACGATATTTTTCAAAAAAATAAAAAATAATTGTCCAAAAATAGGGCGGGGCAGCCCTATCAACCCCTGTGCACACACACATTTTT
The DNA here is from genome assembly GCA_037367405.1 of Ottelia alismoides. Classification (NCBI taxonomy): domain Eukaryota; kingdom Viridiplantae; phylum Streptophyta; class Magnoliopsida; order Alismatales; family Hydrocharitaceae; genus Ottelia; species Ottelia alismoides. The sequence goes on along the minus strand of JAZKJV010000510.1, from coordinate 271,087 downwards.
GCAACTTGATTTCAGGGTTCAAAACACCACAACAAAAATAAGGGGAAATATTTTTTATGCTAAATCAAAATATGTTATCCCAATAAAATTTTGGGTAACTAAAAATGTGGTTAATGGGGAAATAAAACAAAAAAAGAAATAAAATCATGTTATTAGAGAAATATTCAATTTACTGACATCCATCTATCAGATGTCATAGTCAAGATGTGCAACTATAACGAACAATGTCCTAATAGATTTAAGCATGGCCACATGAGAGATTGTCTCATCGTAATTGATGCATTCTCTGTGTTTGTAACCCTTGGCTATGAGCTATACTTTGAAGGTCTCTACCTTCCCATCAGACCCTCTCTTTTTCTTGAAGATCCATTTACACACAATGGATTTAACCCCTTTAGGTGTATCCTGTATGGTTCATACACTATTCTTATACATAGAGTCTATTTCAGACTTCAATGCTAGCATCCATCTAACCATGTCATGATCCGTTATCGCTTCATCATATGAAATCAGACCATCATCAAAGTCTTCTAATACATCGAGTCCATACCTTTCGTGTGGTCTCACCACCTCAGAACTCTTTCTAAGAGGTATGGATGTGTTATTTTTTATTGTCTCTTCAGTTTTTGTTGTTGGAACTTCATTAGTCTCTCTATACTTAATTACTTCCTTGAGTTCATTATTATCTTGACTCTTTAGGAATTCATCTTTCAGAAATTTTACATTTTAAAAATAAATACTTTTAGAGTCTTAGGATCATAATGCTGGTATCTAATACTGTTCTTTACGTATCGAATGAAGTGGCATTCTCTGGTACAAAATTCCAACTTACTTGTATCCACATTTTTAACATGGACCAAACAAGCCCGAATTCTTAATTTTCATATATTAGTCTTGGTACCACGCCAAAGATCGTGGGGATTTGAGGCATAGATTTAATTGGGATTTTGTTAAGTACATAGGTTGCAGTCTCTACTACATGCTCCTAGAAACTAAGAGGTAATTTTTCTTTTCTCATTATTATTGTAACCATGTCCAACATGGTTACTTTGTGTCTCTCTACAACTCCATTGAGTTGAAGAGTACTTTGAGGGGTGAGATGAGAAATTATTCCTTTCTCTTTAAGGTATTCTTTGAATTCATTTCAGAGATATTCTCAGTCATACCAAAATTTTTATCTTCTTTTATGTTTGATTCTCAATCAAAACCATGAATTCTTTGAACTTTTCAAAGGGTTCATATTTATGATGTAATAGAAGATAAAGTCATACCATGAATGGTCATTGATAAATATCACTTAATATTGATGTCCATTACGAGGCACAGTACTAAAAAGGGCCACACATATCGGCATGTATTAGGTCAAGTATACCTTTGCATCTTTCACCTTTCGAAGAAAAGAGTACTTGTACATTCTACCTCAAACACAAAGCTCACAGGTTGGTAAATCACAAACTTGTAGAAAATCTAAAGGTTTGTCCTTTACCAATCTATTGATCCTATCAACAAACACATGTCCAAGTCGGTGATGCCATATCATAGTTAAGTGGTATCCATCACCCTTTTATCTTTTAGGGGTTTTATGGTCATCTATTGATCCTATTAACATTCATGATGCATTCATGCATGTTTAATTCATAGATTCCACCCGTTGTTAGAGAACCATCTGATATGAAAATACTGTAGCCACTTGCGATAAGTTTATTATAGAAAAATAGAATATCCATGTCCAACTAATTCGATACAGATAGTAGATTCCTTCTAACATCTGGAACATAAAGATACTCTCTAATAATAAAAACTCTTCCACTAGATAGAAATAGTCGGCACATTCCGATAGTGACCGTTGCAACCTTTGTATAAGATTCCTTCTTGATGACTATCTCCCCCTTATCAAGCTTTTTGTTTTCCTGAAACATATGTAACAAATTGTATACATGAACATGTGCATCCGATCAACAAACCAACTTCCTTCTCATTCTATGAGTAAGTTAGCATAAATGATGAAAGTAGATGAGTTACCTGATGAAGCTATACGTTTGTCCTTCTCAAGGGTCTTCAAATATTCTGAACAATTACAATTCCTATGTCCTGGCTTGTTGTAGTGATGGTTCTTGGATGCCAGATTCGTAGATGCCTTCGAAGATTGGTCAACCTCTTCACTTTTCTTCTTCTTGTATATTGAACCTTTCTAGGATCCATGGTTCCCTTTAACTTGTGTAATCATTGCACTACTAGGGAGATTATCTTTCTTCATGGTGTCCTCAGTGGATTTTTAACGAAGAAAGCATAAGCATTACGAAATCATATTGCACATCTATGTCCATTTATTTCCCAAGAATCTCCATATGAAATAGGCACCCAAACATTTTGAGTACATGCTTCTTCACTGAAGTCCCTTCGTGCATCTTACAATGAAGCATGTCTTTCAAGATATTATATCCCTGAGTGCAGTTCACATCAAATATCTCCTTCATATTCACTAGGATGTCCTGAGAGGATTCTATATCCATGTGTTGCTTTTGAAGTGCATTGGATAAAGATCCAAGAATGTAGCAATGAGTAAACAAATGATCATCGTTTCACTTCTTCTTGATGTCCCGTGCAACCTCTATTTGAGTTTCTCATACTTTACGGATGAGAGCACATATTCGATGCACTTCATTGCAAACACGAGCTCCAAGTTACGGATCTAATACGAGGGATTTGGACCAGTCAACTGATTAACCTCGAGCATCTTATTGAGTGGGTTGAGGGATTTCATATGACATTAAAGATTTGCACTTCTAGTTAATCTTTGATTAAGTTGAGAATTATTTTAAATCAATATTGTCTCACACTTTTTTTCTTCGAAAGTATTTCCCTTAGTTACTTTCAAAGCATGAGGTGTGCTTAACCAAACATTGAAAGCGAGATCTGAGTCTCCTTTCCGCTTCTATTGTACCCCAATAATTTGAGAAAATGCAACTACAGTAAAAGAAGTAGGAACCATTTCCTCCTTACAAGTCCAACTTGCATACACAGTTTGATCTTCAACATCCATGACCCCATATATAATGAGTTAGCATGTTATCGATTGAACCAATTGTTAATGAGCAAATTTACATGTTATGCTATATGCAATCCAATACTGCCTCAATCATATGGGGAACAACATTGGAATCACTATGCATATGGCTCATCTCTTTTAAAAAATGAAGAGTTCGATCATGTGAATTTGTATTTCGTAGTCATGACTATGCATGAGCATCTTCAACAATACAACCCATGGTGATAGAGTTATATACAATTATGAGAGACCATGGATTATATCATATGAATTTAGTATCATATGCTTAAAATGATATATAATCATTTCGCCTCATGATTAATCTTTTTAAGGGAAATTTAAGCATAGATTCTTGATTATTATTTAGGTTTAATTAAATCAAAACCACAAAAAAATAAAATAATCAATCCAAGCAATCAACAATTTTATTATCATACTATTATTTCATAACACATCAATCTTCGTTATTTTTAGAAGATTATAATAACACATACTCGTATTTAGTATTTCCCAAGATTTCTTCAACCAGGTCAAGTAGAATGATGGGTTTGAGCATTTTATTATCTTTTAAGGTTCTAATTAGGTAACCACCATTACAAGCCAAGCCTAGTCACTAAATTGATCTTGATTTCGACTTAACATAAAAGGATTTTATTGTAGTCGGTTGATTTTGTCGATTGACAATTGATAATTGAATTGCCATCAATCAGGTGCATGAATAATAAAGGAAATATGAAATTAAATAAAATTTTAATTTATTTCATATAACCAAATAAGCAATCAATGATTTCTGTTTTCGAATTTGCAAGTCGCAACATCGTGCTTCAAATCAGAAGGTATCATATAATGTGGACCTAAAATCATTGCGACTCCAAAATATTTCCAAAATTTAAGTCAAACTCCTAATGTGGATATAAAAAATATATACAAATAAATTTTGAGTTCAATAATAGGAAAAACATGTTATTGTACTAATCGAGTCCTCTTCCAACTTCGTCCATGCATCTATTATTAAGTATTTTATATGACTTAAAAATATTAGTAAAAAATCAATATTTTATTGCTATTATATTTGATTGAAATTAAAGGTTGTGAGTGCTTTCGATAATAGAATCATCTCCCAAACACCATGAACTTTTGGAATTTCTTTTAGGTAAGAGACCATGCAATATAGACTTATTTTTTATCCCAAACTTAATATTTTAAATAGGAGATAACAACAACAATATCATATGTCATCAAATCAATTGAAATTTGAGAGGATTTAGTTGTAATCGATAGATTTTATTTACTCACAATGGCTAATTAATTTGCAATCAATCAAGTGCATGAGTTTTAAAGGAAATATAAATAAATAGATATTTTAATTTATTGCATATAAATAAACAAACAAATAATCAATGATTTCGGGTTCTAAATTTACGAGTCATAACATTGTGCTTCAAATTGGAAGGCATCATATAACATTGACTTAAAATCGTTGTCATCGTAAATATTTTCAAAATATTAGGTCCAACCCCATATGTGAATATATAAATATATTCTCATCAATTTTGAATTCGAAAATGAGATAAACGTATTATTGTAATAATCAAGTCCTCTTTCAACTCTGCCTATGGAGAAATCTAATTTCTCAAGACTGCATAGTCGGAATCACGTGAAACTTGTTCGAATTCATCAGGAACTTGATTAATGACTTAATAAACAATACTTTATAATTTTATATTATTCAAAAAATAGTATCAAAAATCAATATTTTATTGCTACAATCTTTAATCGAAATCAAAGGATGCGAGTGCTTTTGACATCCGAATCATCTCCCGAATGTCACAAACTTTTGGTAGTTCTTTTGATATGAATCCATGCCATCCAGACTTAGTTTTTATCTAAAAATTAATGTTATAAACATGATAAAATAATTAGAATATCATATGTCACTTAATCATTCGAAATATGGAAACAATCACAAAAACAATATACATGGCTATAAGGAAAATACGGTCGATTGTTCATCAAACCTGGATGAAGTCTGAATCCTTTAAACTTGTCTCTAGTTCTACTTGAAAAAGACCATAACTTGTTCATCATGGAAACTAAGAAATTTACAAACAATTTTTTATAAAATTATATTCATCGTAGGAACATTTATACAATGCATAAAATTTGTTGTGAAACCACATGGTATAGGGAACCATTTTCAAATTGTTTCGCACAATCACATGAGTATTAAGGTTGCCACTGAAGCGTGAGTCTCTAAATAAAGAGATCACCTGAGCGAAGTCTAATCCAACAAAGCTTCTTTAGCAGACGTAAAATGATCCGAGTTCTCTCCCATGAACTTTAATGTAGACGTCCAAGGAGTCTAGGAGAGAAGGGGACGACCAAGTAGAGAGTCTTGTACTCTCTCTTCTCTCATCTTTCAAGACAATTGTGAATCACTCTTGATTATGGAATAATGTATGATTTATATGATCATGTCACAACTAGAGGGGGATGAATAGAGATTCAACACCGTTTTAAATACTTTACAGAATAATAAGCAATTACAAAGTAATGATCAAGCAAACCAATCACCACACTTGTGCGATATATTTACATGGAAACACGCCTAGGTAAAAACCACAACTTGAGTCTCCCGAATGGGGATTGCCCAATTAACAGAGATAATCAACTGCTTCATTAAAGCTCGAGATATTTACACATATATCTCAATTGTTTACAAAGTTTTCGTTTCAAAATCTTAGGTCAAACACCAAGATCAACATTATAGATCGGATACTATAGTCCAAGCAGAATAACATGCGAGTTTTCAACTTTCTTTGTACTCCTTGGAGATTTAACATCAAAGCACTTCTCTGCACAATTAGGATCAGACACCTAAGATCCTGTAGAAAGAGGTTAACTTGAAATAAGATATATAACCATAATAATATCTGGATAAAGAATTATCTATATAAATATCAAGAATACAAATGCTCCTATTAATAGTATATGATATATTGAGACAAACAACAATATTATATCTGCACAGACAATAGCACAAGCAGTTATATCCAAGATGCCATATGTGGTTAAAAAAATATCAAACAAGTAGTAAATATCACCGCGCTAAGAAAAGGCCATCAAAAGTACTCTGAATGCTATCAAAATAACTTGTAAAATGATGAGCAAATCGAACAACCGAACAACTTGCTTCACATCTTTTCAACCAAGAATATTCTTCTCAGAATATCAAATGAATCGAAGAATACGAGAACAAATATCGAAGAAATCACTCAGAAATATTCTTGATTTTCTAAAGAAAATAAGGGTGATTATACGACTGTGTGTGTTCCAATAATGGGTATGAGGTTCTTTATATAATATCTCAAGAAATACGTCTATTGGAACCAAAAACGGTATGAAATCAAAGATGATTTCATGATATGATTGATCAAGTTAACAAGTATGATCAATCAACTGTAAATGCTCAATAAACTAAATAGTTATGATCGATTAGTTGAGGATCGCTTAAATGCATTCCAACAATTATAGTAATTTCAATATGAATGATCTACAAGGAGTGACCGATCAATGAAAACATATGATCTTAAGATATGATCAATCAATGTGAAAATATGATTATTAAGTCCATCAAAACTTACTATTATTGAAAAGGAAACTTTTGATTGAAGCTTGCTGAAGTGATAACTTTTGTAAACCTAATAAAGATAAACTATTACAAGTCTTTTGAATAAGAAACAACGAATCTAAGATTATACTTTTTCTTTAGAGTGACGACTTTATACGGTCGTGGCGAGCTGAGATCCAAAATTGCAGTCAGATGAAACTCGATTTCATCATCTTAATGTGTCTATTTTAACTCCCTTGCTTAAACATGTGTCAATAAAAACCAAATAAAATCATGTATGTATCAGAGTCATTGAATAAATTAAAAACACAAAAAATAGCAAAACTAAAATTCGTGGTGTTTTTACCCTTAAAAACACTCTCAAAAATATTTTATGTTTTTAAATGACCTCATTTCTGTTTTTGGTCAACATGAAACTTGTAAATCTAATCGAGATCTACAATTTTTATGTTTTGAGTTTTTTCAAATTTGATCGTTTTCCCTCCATTTCTTCAAATCTTTGTTGCAATAAATTAATTGGGCCACGTGGCACCTTCTGGTTGCGTCATGCGTCCCGCTTCTTTACGCGTCACACGCCCTCAATCTCAGCCGCCTGATCATTTTTAGGTGCTTCTCATCACTGCCGTAAATTCTGCTTTGACCCCCGTCGTCCGATCCACTCCCAAACTTCATCACAGCCCTTCAGCAACGCCTCTCTTCCATTGTGCCACGTAGTGTCTCCTACACCGCACGATTAACTCCAGGAACCTCCATCCTAGCCATCTATTCCCGCCCTCTTATGAGCCCTTCGATCATAAACCTTATCTCTCCATCGTCGTCAACTTCCGCTCGCTTGTGTGCACGACATGTGGCGCTCGCTACGTCGTCCGATCAAGCCGTCCGAGACCTAATCCCAACCTCTCAAGCATGCCTCTTTCTCAACCGTTGGATCACGAGATCCAACGGTCGAATCTTCGTCCTCTACCTCCGGTTGCCCTCCATCCCACGTTCTCAACCTCGCGTGACCACTTCACCCTTTCCATTTCCCCCACGTCTTCCGCCATCTTCTCTAAGATCCCAATATCCCACGATCAAGATCAATCATCATTCATCATCGCGGGAAGCACATGTCACCTCATAACTGCCCCTCGCACTCCATCTCTCCCATTCAAAACACGTCGTCCACCACCTGGGACCGAACCCTCTTCCTTTAAATACATCGTCTCCATCTATGTTCAACCTCATCCACCTTTACGATGGGCTTCCGCCCAGACCCTCTCTTCCTCCCCATGACAGGAGGAGGGCTGATCGAGGTGCAACAATGGCGGGAGCCCCCGATGTCGACCCCTGGTCATGGTAGGCTAGGACCGCGGTGGCTCAACCCCACCTAGCTGCCTCAAGTGGCTGAGGAGGTCCAACAATGACTAGAGCACCTCCTCGGAGCTCGCGTACAGGCCACCGCTCCGCCATTAACCAGGTAAACTGCTCTGATCTTCTGTGCACTTTTCCCCTATGTTCTCTTAATTAATTAGGCAATCTCAAGCATCTTCTTTCCCCATTAGACATCTCGTCAGCTTCACCACACCATACCCATCCTCACGCACACATTTGCTCGCCATTTCCCCTTCTTCAGTATATGATCACTGATGCACCACCTCCTCTCCGGTCGCCGGAGATGGAGTTATGGTCTCCCATCTCTACGCCCGCATGAGACCTCATTTCATTCACAATCATCTCGCATGTGCATGCCTCGGCTATTGGATTAACACTTGTAGGTACTAATCTTCATTGGCCGTAACATTGCCGAAGCAAACTTCCCAAGCCCTGTCTCTAACGTGCAAGCACCTCCAACCTTCTCTGGGATCTTCAAAGCCTCGCTCGTGCTGCCCAGATGGTCACCTCGCCTCCCAGTTCTCTTCGGGAGCTACACCGACCTCGAGGGACAATGGCGGTGCTCGGCGCCCTTCGCTAGAGGTTAGAACCCGTTGCCCGTTGCAGCCGAGGAGGAAGAAACAACAGCTGTTGGATGCTCCTCCTCGGAGCTCATCCAACGGATCAGAAGAAGCCACGTCGCCATCTCGTGCAACCTGCAGGTATCGTTGGATCCTCGATATCTGACGGTCTTCGATGGACCACGTGTGCAACAATGAAGGATTCAGTAGACGGTTGGATCCTCAAGATCCAATGGTCGACATTGGGCCACGTTTCAACACCGAACCTCGGCTCCAGATCTAGAGGCTTGGGTACTCCGAGCCTGTACCGAGCCTGCCTCAAGCCTACGTCGTCCGCCGAGCCTAACCGAAGCAACCCAAGCCTCCCCCGAGCCTAAGAATCATTCGAGCCTGGATTTATACGTACAAGTCACGTGCCATCTGAAAAATTGAGGGGAGGCCCCGTCGACTTCTCCATATTGCATCCAGGTCCCGAGCTCACGTGCTATCCACACACACTTGGGGTATTTAACATTGTTACCCTCGCGGGTTTTAATAATTGCAAAAATACCTCCGTGCGTGTGGGTTATTTACAGGGAAGGTCCCGAACTTTCTTTTATTTCCATTTTAGTCCCTCCCAGGGGCCTGTTTGCTATTTATCTTTCATGTTTTCTTGCATTTATGCCCATGGCTTCACTCGTGCATATCTTGAGCATCCTAGATCCGATTGAGCCGATTTCAGTGGCATTTTGAAGCTCATTTTATTTTCTTTTTGATGGCATGCTTGTATTTCAGATTTGACACTACATATTTTGATGTATTATTTTATTTGCTAAGTATCTTTAGTATAATGATTCCTATGCCTAATTTTCACATCAATGAAAGTAGCTTCATTGATGGACCCTGTTTTGACTAGTAATTAAATAGCTGAAGTATGCTTGTAATTCAGGCATATTTTTGTGTTGCATTGCATTGCATCTCTTTGCATGATAAAAAATGCATAGATTCATGTTTACTTAATGCATCTTGTGTTGTCCTCATGCATTTATTGACCTACTATACTCTAATCCAACAATTAATGAAATTAATAAGAGTCTAAATACGATGAGAGAGGCTCGTGTTCCTGAGTTCGACCTTGGTTACTTACCAAGTAAAAAAATAAATAAAACAATTTGATTTTATTGATATATTAAATTAGATGGTTTTTGACGGACCAAATTCAGCCCGACTGCAAAGACCACTGAGTGTTAATTCCACACTATTAAAGGGCAAGATTTTCGGTTCGTCAAATGGCGTCGTTGCTGGGGACACGACTCATTTTTTGTCTTTTTGGATATTTAATTATTTAATTAAGTTTCTTTTAACATAGGTCAATTTGTCCATTTTTCTTGCATTATAAAAATATTTCTTTTCAATTGATATCTAACTGTTGCTTTCGTGACATGACCCTTGATGTTCAAGGAGGCGAGGAGCAAATGCTACCCCGTTGCGAGAAGCCGCAAAAGCATACTTGGAGCAAGTCGAAAAGATTGCAAAAAAATGTTTCGCATTTTATTTCATTTCATGTGCATGTAATAATCGTCTTTACAATGGTCTTCGATCGAAGACTCGCAATTGTAAATGAACGATTTATATGTGGTTGTGTGGGGATCATCCCCACTTGAGTGTCGACCTAGGACTGGGCACGTGGCTCTTTGAGCTTCTTTCACATTTTCATTTTGCGTGCTTGCACGTAGGTAGGACACACTTCTAATATAGATGCACATAAATATCGCTTCACTTAGCCAAATTCCCAAGATGTTCTTCCCCGCTAATAGAAGCATCTTAGGTGCGGTTTTCAATCGACTTGCATACATATTATTCTGGTTTTCAAAACAGTCCAAGTTTTCACGTATTTTTGGCCAAGGCATTGCATGTTTTCTCGCTTAGCCTAGATCATGATTTTTATTGATTACATTGTTTTTCTCGATTTCTCCTCCTAGCTTGATCACGTAGGTTAAAGAAAAATGGGAATGAATGATAGACGATGATTGCTTGGTTTATGTGCGCATCGTAATTAAGTGATAACCTTTAGAAAAACAAATTGGGACTGTTAATTTCTAGTCAACCTAAAAAAATGGAGTAAAATCTTGTTTTGGGAGAACAACACCCTCGTTTACGCAATGGATTTTACTTGACATTTTCTTTCGTGTAAAATAGAATGTTTTAATCATCAATAAAAATAACAAGATAATAAACCAACACCTATGGGTTTCATGTGTGAGTTGGTGAATCAAATGGTTTTTGCTTGCTTGATTGAGCCTTGTTTGCTCCGACACCTTCCCCAGAGCCTTAGATACTCCACTGATCTCTGAAGATTCATCCACTCACTTGTATATCCATCCGTCTTCTTCGTTCACCTCGGGTCTCTCCCAGCATCAACTCTTAATCTTTATACTTTGGCTACTCTCAGCTTAAGTATAGGGGGACCCGAGACCCCGTGATTTTATATACTCATTTTTTCCTTGCCTCAATACTTAGGTTATTTCTAACCTAAGTATAGGGGGATCCCTCCTTAGTTTCCATATATTTTTCTATATTTAAATGGACCTATGGACTTTTATCATTTAGTGCTATGAGGACATAGAAAAGGTTAAGTATAGGGGGGTATACTGTATATACAGTATATGTACTTTAGCTACAATCTAAAAAAATTGAAAAATTTAAAACTTTTTGGCTAAAGTAAAATCCTTGGAACTAAGTGGACCAAATTATTTTCAAGGCTTTCTATATTATGTTACACTATTTTTATAGAAAAATATTTTTGAAAATTATTTGAAAATGAGGTTCTCTTGTTTTGAAAAATCTTTTGGAAATGTTTTGAAAATCTGTATTGGTGTGACATGATATTGAAAATTCTTTTTGATTTCAAGGAAAGATGAGTATAATTTGTGTTCTGAACTTTAATAAAAAATCTATAAAAAATAAGAAAATCCAAAAATCCCTTAAGAGTCAGATTGACTACTAAATCCAAATAAGTAGCCGCGTTCAGTGAGGGTTCTCCCTTAGCAGAGTGAGTGGTTTAGAGGACATCGTGTAAGGCTCCGTCCTCAAGTAATGGGCTCCGGCCTGTACTTACACCCATAATGGCTGAATGCAGATGCATCTACTTAATTGAGTTTAGGTAGTCATAATGTCTCTTAAAGTTAAAAAAAAGATGATGAAGGAGTTGGATTAGATCCCCTACATTCTCACTTCCACTCAGGATCATAGATGTTCAACAAAACTTCATTTTTGAGATTTCGAGATTTTAGGTTAACCAGCCTTAGCCATCAGGGTCTTAGACTTAATCAACCACATTTCCCTAGGTTTCTAGATTTGCGTGCTATATTGCATGCTTAGTCTCCGACCTTAAGAATATGATCAACACATCACAAGCACGACTGCGGTTTCGATGAGATGAGTTGACCTTCACTTGAGGGACTGGGCTGGGGGATTTGAGTATGGACTTGATCTAATGATACTCGAGGATGGGATAAAATATTTGAAGGCTTCATGAAACCTGAGTGTCAGCATCTTTAGACAGTATGAGAACTTGGTTCTTATACTAATCTTTTTAACATTGACCTAAGTGCCAGGGTGTGATAAAATAAAAAATTGTTGATCAGTGTGCCCCAACTCTTGGTAAAAGCAGTGGAGCTAGCCAAAAATACTACAAAGCAATGAAATATCAAAGAAAAGCTTTCATTCCATAAAGTTAAATATCAAAGAGCTTCCACCAAAGGCGAGCACTCCCAACCATTTTCAAAGTGTCCACTTGGACAACCGCTATTAGGACCAGGAGTCGGGCTTGCACCAAAAAAGGGCTCTGCATTGTAAATGCTACAAGTCTTGGTGTAGAAGGTTCGATAGGTACTCAAAAAAGACACACCCCGGTGTATTCCTAGGAAAACAAGTGCAGACGGCTCCAACTTCTCTTGACGGATGCACTGATCAACACCAAAAATATGTGTTGCGTAATAAAGCACTAGAGAGAATCCTTGTTCCAATGAGAGGGAGAGAAGCAATGACACAATCCCATGACCTCCATTACTGCCCTTCCATCTATACTTTCAAGTCTGACAACTAAAGAGACAGTGGAGTGGATGCAAGATTTGATTTATTCCCTAGTGTTGAGGATTGGGTCCTTAGGAGAATTTCTTGGACCAAGAACTTGGGTGACATTTTGACTCTACTCTTGTAAACACAGTCAACACTTAATGTCATATCCTTAGTTTATATGTACACCAGAGAGAGTCTAGATAACTACAAGAATTGGGTGCCTCTTTATTAAGGTTGGGTTGAGCTCTAAGATTTTGGATTTCTAAATTTAAGAAGGCTTCAACAGATCGGATCCTGTACACACATGAACAAGGGGGTTAATCAAATTCATTCATTTTCTTTGATGCTCGGGGACGAGCATAGTTTTAGTATAGAGGGTGATGAAACTCGATTTCATCATATTAATGTGTCTATTTTAACCCTCTTACTTAAACATGTGTCAATAAAAACCAGACAAAACCATGTAAATATCAGAGTCATTGAATAAATTAAAAACATAAAAAAATAGCAAAACTAAAATTCTTGGTGTTTTTACCCTTAAAAACGCCCTCAAAAATATTTTTTTGTCTTTAAATGATCTCAACTCCATTTTTGGTCAACCTGAAACTTGTACATCTCATCGAGATCTACAATTTTCATGTTTTGAGTTTTTCCAAATTCGGTCGTTTCCCTGATCATTTCTTCAAATCTTTGTTGCAATAAATTGATTGGGCCACCTGGCGCCTTCTGGTTGCGCCACGTGGCCCGCTTCTTCACGCGCCACGCACCCTCAATCTCAGCCGCCTGATCGCCTTCAGGCGCTTCTCATTACAACCGTAAATTCTGCTTTGACCCACGTCCTCCGATCCACACCCAAACTTCATCACAATCCTTCAGCAACGCCGCTCTTCCATTGTACCACGTGGTGTCTCCTACACCACACGATTAACTCCAGGAACCTCCATCCCATCCATCTATTCCCGCCCTCTTCTGAGCCCTTCGATCATAAACCTTATCTCCCCATCGTCGTCCACTTCCGCCCACCTGTGCGTACGACACGTGGTGCTCCCTATGCCATCCGATCAAGCCACCCGAGACCTAATCCCAACCACTCAAGCACGCCTCTTTCTCAACCGTTGGATCGTGAGATTGATGAATACCCATTCATCACTCTTTATTCTTATATTTTAGCTGCAAAAACCTTTGCAAATGCATGTAGATATATGTAAATATAAATAATTACCAAAAGCATGCATTGTGTAAAAACCTATAATTAGCAAGTTTTTGTGCAAAAATAAAAGAATAAAGATTAAAAAGAAAAAGAGGGAAATATTTAGAATAAATATTGAGCAACCTAACCCAAGGGAAGGCTTAGCATGGGCCTGACCGCATAAAAGCCAAAGTAGAGGGAGATAGGGGCTCATGTGTAAATATTTGTGTAAATAAATAAAACTATATTTTCCTCACCCAAAAATATGCTTGTAAATACTTGTATATATTTATAAAAATATAAAAGCAAAATAAAAAGTTAAAAATAAAAAAAAAATCAAAAATACTCCTTTCCTTATACACCACACCTATATATATTTATTCAGCTTTGTAAATACATAAAAGTAATTTTTATAATTTTTGTAAATAGTCTATATTATATATTGTAAATAAATAAAATAAAAACAATTAAAATCAAAACAAAATAAAAATAGAAAAATCAAAAATACAAAAATACATTGTACATATACCATGTATATAGATGTACATATCTATTTATTTTACCTATGTACATAAATAATAAAAATAAAATATACCTTTTTATTCCTTATTTTATTCTATAAATAAATAAAATATAAAATAAGGATAAAATTGTATAAAAATAATAATTAAAAATCAAAAATCAAAACCCTACACATTGTATATATACCTATATATAGTACATACTATGTAAATACCTTATTTTTATTTCAAAAAAATTATTAAAAATCACCAAAAAATAGAAAAAAATAAAAGAAAAATATTTCATGTTGGGAGTTTTTGCAGATTCGGCCCCTAGCTACCCCAATTTGTCACCTCAAGATCCAGCCACGTGGCCGAACCCCATTGGGTCCTGGGGATGTTGACCGCCCGGTCAACTAGCCCCCCCAGGACCACTTCCCACGGACCCGAGCTCCTGACCAGATTTCTCCAATTAATACCCGCTCGACCCGATCACCAATTCGCCAAACCCCGGGTCCGAATCATTCCCCTTGCATCCGACATCCTCGCCGGAGCCGCTCCCTCGGGATCCGCACGCTCCTGAGCTTGCCCGGACCCTTTCTTCTCGGACCCCTAATCGTATTTAGCCGCAGCTCTGCCACCTTCTCTTTCCATCTTTGACCATTTGTGTAGCCTTCCAGTGAGCTCCAGAGAGAGAGCGAGGTGACAGCTCGCATCCCCGACCTGTTGCAGCGAGGAAAGCCGGCGAATCCACTGATCCGGCGGAGTATCCGCCGTAGCTCCGCCACCTGAGCGAGCTGAGAGCCTCGGGCAGGGACATCCCTTGAGGCGACGACCGGGAGCTTCCCCAGCTCCGCCACAGTCTATTCCTTCACCCAGGTACCCTCTTAGCTTCGCCATTTCATCTGATTTCCATTCTCCCCCAAATCGCCTCACCGTAGTATTTCTTCGATTCACCCCGGTTCCGACCACCATCCGACCAGCGGACCTGACCCACATCTTCGCCTTCCTCCGCCGCACGTTCTGCACCCACTCACTCAACCCAGCTCGCACAGGAGCTGGGAACCGGGCTCCTCCGTCCACCACCTTCGCCGGAGCCCGCCACGCCGACGCACCAGCCACCTTCACATCGCCTAACAGGGTCGAGGCAATTTGCCCTCGACCCGCGAGTCTTTTGAGCCATCTTGCAGGTTCCATCGAGCCCATCTGAGGGCTTGGTCATTCAGGCCAGGAGACCCAGCTCCGCCGACCGCCCCTGAGCTCCTCCGAGCTCGGGTCGACCATCGGAGCATCGCATCCGACGCGGGAGCACTCCAGCATTCTTCTCCGACCTTCAGAGTGCTCCAAGGAGGAGCGCAACGCACGTACGAGCCTGGCGAAGCTCGCTGGGGCCTTGTTCTTCCAGCATCCTCCCGCACCGTCGATCTTCATCCCTCGCTCCAGTTCTAATCCGGGTCATCCATATCCGGAGCAGCCCTCACCGTCAGATCCGAGGAGACGTCATCTGGAGCGCCCACCAGTCCCAGCCTTCCCATCAGCCACGTGGAGCGCATCCAACGACCCCGCTTAATAAAGGGTAATTTACCCTTAGGCCCTTATCTTTGTTCTATTTCGTTTGAGTCCTGTAACTATTTAAACAAGATGTGTAATTTTAGGGTAATTTGCATACTGGACCTCGTACTATAGTTTATTTGCATCTATACCCCTGCCTGTTGTGAGCCACGTGCTTCGTCACGTGTTATTTTGGTGTATTTGCAGTCTATGCCCTTGTAGTTCTAGATGTTCTTAAAGGAATGAAATCTTTTTGATATTTGCATTTATGCCCCTGTGAATGGTTTATTTTCGCATGTGCGTGATATCTTGGGTTATTTGCAACTAAGGCCCCTGGACTTTTGGTACGTGTTACCAATAAGCCCTCTGGACTTATTTTTCTTACATTTAGGTCCCTGAGTGCCTCAGGCACGTGCGTGGTGCGTGTTTTGCTGGGTATTTTGCACCAGGACCCCCAGAACTGTGGGTATTTGCACTTTGGTCCCTGTGCACAGTGCCCTATCTCTATTTTTGAATAAAATATCAAATCACCTCCGAATCCAATGAGAATTTGATACATGGCTCCTGCCATGGTGTAGGATTTTCACGGATTTTTGAGGACATTTCTGAGTTTGTTTGATATTTTTAAAAATTCAAAAACCTCTATTTTTGTCACTGTCCAGATTGAAAAATCACAAAAAATATAAAAACTCCTTCAAAAATTCCCTAAAAATTATCTACTGCTTAGTTAAGTTTGCTTGATTTTCTAGCCAATTTTGGCTATTTTTCATCACTGAAAACCACTAAAAACTTAAAAACACTCAAAAAACCATAAAAATTCTAATAAACACATTAAAAATCCAAAAACAATAAACTTGGTACCTGAATTTTCCTTGTTTTCTGTATGTTACAGGAAAATTACCTCCAGGCCATTTTGAGGCCCTTAGATATTTTATCTAGGGTTTCTTGGCTCGGCTGGACAGTACCTCTTATTTTTGCTACTGTTTGATTTTTAGAAAATAAAATAAATATCAAAAAATTATCAAAAATTCACCAAAAACATAAAAAAATATAAAACACATAAAAATATTTTTGTTTTGATTTTTGGTTGATTTTTGGTGCTTGAAATAATTTGTTGAATTGTGTTCTTCCTTGCTTTTCTTATTCTCTTAATAAACTTAAAAATCCAAAAAAAATATAAAAATAATTAAAAACCACTAAAAATATTTTCCTTTTTTCTTGTATTTGTTTTGACTACTTCGTAGGCCTCTCGGCCAATCCGTGCTCCTTGAGTTCGACCCTGGGTGCTATACCAGGTTAATCACATAGCAGGACCGCTTATTCGTGCTTGATTGATTTCTGATTTATTTAGTGGTTCGATTTTTCTTGATTGACACATCGTCTGAGTGACCGAGGTCGCAACGACCACTTCTGTACCTTTACCTTAGTCGCTCGGTTTTTCGTGTCGTCAGAAAGGCGCCGTTGCCGGGGAGCACGGCTTAGTAGTCATTTTTTTAGCTTTTCCACGGTTTTTGATTTTCGCGGCTTTTTGTATAGATTTTTGTATATATATTTTTCTGATATTTTCTGATAATAATTTGGACTGACCACTTGTCTCTTTTTCTTGCGAGGGCCCGAGGATCGAGGCGGCCGATTTCGAGAAGCCGACGCAACCGCGAGACTCGGAGGCGGCTCCCTTCTGCACGGAGCCGCAGGAGAGAGCGAGAGAGAGAGTTGAGTGGGTGAGGATAGATTAGGATTATTTGGCTATTATTGTTGTAATAATACAGGGACTCAGACTGGACTTGGACTTGGTCGACCTAGCGGGTCTGTTTCGCCGAGCACCGGTGTGCTCGGGGGACCCTTAGGAGTTTTTGGCGGTTTTACGCGGCTTTGTTTTCTTTCTTTTTACTACCTTTTACGGTTTTAGCGGTTTTTCTCGAGCCCCTAGATTTAGGATTTTATGCTTGACTGTGCCGTAATTAGTAGGATCCCCACACCTAATTAATTGCCCGTTCCTATAGAACGATAATTGGACCTACTAATAAATCAATAATAAAAATAGCTTAGTCGCTTTCCTGAGAGCCTACGCGCCGTTAGCCTGCCACGTCAAGCGCTACTCCTGAACTCGACTTGTCGAGAAGAGGAGGGGTGGGTCTAGACCGGACTCTTTGGATCAAGGGCGAGTGACTAAGCTAGACGGTTCTGTCGAGTAGAAATTACCTGTTTAGGACTCGGTTTTCACCGCTGCACCATATAGGTAGTTTCTTTCCTGTCTTTACATTTATGCGCGGATCATATTGCATGTAGAGTGCTGGAGCCAGGTACGCCTTCCTTACTTTGCATGCATCATTGATTTCATCGTGCATCGGCTTTTTCGTCTTCTCCCCCCTGTTTTGGATTAAATAATCGGGAGAACCGAAAAATTCGTTAGGCGTTTGTTTGATATTTGAAAAATATTAAAAAAGAAAAACCATAAAATTGGGACTGGTTAACACTATTGATCTTAAAAGACGCTCACCCTAATAATTTTGTCTTGGGGAGAGCAACCCCCTCATTGTATGGTTTGGATGCGCGAGAGAGTGACCCGCACCCTAGGTAGAACCCTCCGGTGCTAGTCCCGACTGATTACCGACTTTTTCGTGCGGGCCAGTCGGTTGGGGTTAGTATCGGGTATCCTAACAGGTCACGTAAGCGCTCTGATATTTTGTGTGTTCACCTAATAAAATCGACAAGATAATTTGACCGAACTTTCACGGTCTTCAGCTCGCGTTGCGTTGGTGAACCGGGGGTTTGTTTTGTGATCATAGTTGCTCCAGATCTCATCCGCACTACTCGCCAGATCAAGATGATGGGTAGACACTCTCTTAGGCAGCCTCTGGCTGCACCGCTTTCGGGCACGTCTACCCGATCATCTAGGTTGGCCCGCGAGAGCCGAGACCAGCTCTCCGAGCCCGAGTACGACTCCGCCCTGTTCCCCCTCGATCCCCTTTCTTTTGGTACTGAGAGACATGAGCCCGAGGAGAGATTAGCAGATTTGACAGCACCTGAGTTGGGCTCGTTTGATTTTGCAGACATCGTTATGGCCGGCAGTTCAGATGATCACCCCCGTCAGCCCGAGCATTTTGTACTAGACCAGGGGGCGATCAACTCCACCTTGATCGCATCACTTGAGACAGTTCAGCAGCAGTTACGTGATCAGGGGGCATTCATGATAGAGATGAGGCGAGAGCAGAGCGAGACCAGCAGAGCGAGCCTGAGGAGATACCTGATGCAGAGGCACGAGCCGCAGCAGCCGCCGCAGCAGCAGCCGCCGCCGCAGCGGGAGGCGCCGCGGCAGGAGGACCACCACGACCGATGCGGGAGTTGCACAACCCCGGATCGACACTCATGCATCATTGGGTAGTAGTGCCAGCGATCGTGGGGGACTTCAAGTTCCCCCCGAACACCTTGCAGTTGCTGCCCCGTTTCCACGGACTTGCCACTGAGGAGCCCCACCTCCACCTCCAGGAGTTCCTGATGATCTGCAGCACTGTCCACGATCGCCACGTGGACCAGGACACGATCCGGATGATAGCCTTCCCCTTTTCACTGGCAGATAGAGCAGCCACCTGGCTGAAACACTTGGGGAAGTTTGTCTACACCTGGGAGCAGCTCCGCACCGAGTACTTGAACAAGTACTATCCACTCGGGCGGACGAATGCAGCGAGGGCCCTGATCAGCAACTTCTCCATGTTCCCCAACGAGCAGTTTCACGAGGCATGGGAGAGGTTTCGAGAGCTCCTAGACAGATGCCCGCACCACGACATCTCCAAGCCGAACTTAGTTCAGAGCTTTTTCAGCGGGTTGACGCCAGAGCTTCAGGGTCTGGTGAACGCTTCTTGCGGCGGGTCCTACTTTGCTAAGGACCACGACCAGGTCTGGGCCATCTACGAGGAGATGGCCGAAAACTACATGGTGATGTCCCAGACCAGGTTGTATACTCAGAGACCCCAGCCACAACAGCCAGGATCCGTGCAGTACCAGCGGATAGCACGGGTAGATGCAGGTCCATCCAGTTCGTCCGCAGTCACAGCAGCACAGGCAGAGTCATCCGCTGCAGACATGGGTATTATCAGCGAGAAGTAGGACCGCATGGAGCTGATTGAGAAGAAGCAGTGCCAGAGCATCACTCAGATGGAACAGATGGCACAGGTTCTGAGAGACATGAAGACCCAGCTCATGTGTCTCCAGGAGGCACAGACGGCTTCGCAGCCCCATCTTCTGTCGCGAGGTGATACCGGCGGCAGCAGCAGCTCGTCCCAGCGCTCCAGCTCCTCACAGCAGCCTAGACAGGTTCACCTTGTATAGGCGGAGCCGTACCAGTAGCCGCAGCCTACCTACCAGTCCCCACCATCTCCAGACATGCAGATGGTGGTCTACCAGCCGGATCAGCCTCTGGCAGTACTCCCGCCAGCCCCCTACGATGCAGAGCCGTTGATGGATGTCAACGGGATTTGGTATGACCGCCCCCAGCCTGGGATCGGACGAGACCATCCCGGATTCAGGTGGGGGAGTGGTGGTGCCCAGCCCCAGCAGCAGCCGTCAGGTCAGGGAGGGCAGTACGGTCAGCAGAGAGATCACCAGTCGCAGCAGCAGCCCCCAGCATACCAGTCACACCAGCAGTCGTCCGGCGTTCCTCGTCCCTATCAGCAGCAGGGACAGTCATGGAGACGTGAGCAACAGGCTCACCCAGTTCAGCAGCAGCACCCTTCCTCATACCCCTCTTACCACCAGCAGCAGTTCCAGCAGCCTCACCGCCAGAGAGGCTACCCGTCGGGCTCCCACGAGAGTCCCGCTTTAGATGACATTGCCCGCCTCCTCACGGACCAACAGGCCGCATTCAGACAGGAGATGGACGAGTTCCGCCAGGAGATGCGGGACTTGGTGAGAGGGAAGGCCGCCATTCCAGCCCAGATTGAGCCAAATCTGAATAACCTCAAGAGGAAATCTGAGCAGGTAGTACACATTGAGTTTGCCACTCCTAGTGACCCATTTGTTGATACATCTTCGGATCTATTTGATGCTGATTTTGTCACACTTGGGAGCGGTAGGACCCCAGCAGGCGGCGACGCCTCATCTGAGCTTCACCACGAGGATACTTCAGAGGCGCCACATGAGGAGGAGAGCGATACTGAGGCCGCTCCAGATGATGACGGTGGCACTGAGGCCACCAAGGATGCTGATCCCACAGACGGTACTGAGGCCGCCGCTTCACCAATTCGAGGAGGTGGTAATGATGCCACCCGTTTAGCCGAGCCAGCCTGCGGTACTGACGCCACGAGACGTCTACCACCAGCAGCAGCAGCAGAGCCAGCCAGAGGTGGTACTGAGGCCACCGGTGTTTGTTGTGATAGAGATGTTGTCTTTCCTTCAGTTCATGTACCTCAGAACACTGTTGTGAATAAAGGAAAAGGTTTAGTTTCTTATGGTCCCACTGTGGTGCATGATGTATGTGTGGATCCGGTCATCGAACCGTCTAGGCCTTTTCCTAGTCCTTCATCTGAGAAGGACCCTGTGATCCCCTTCCCTAGAGCCCTTCAGATGGGGAAGGGGAAGAAAAAAGAAAATCCGAAAAAGAGAGAGCTTGAGGAGTTCAGCCAGAGCATGATTGATCGATTCCACATCCAGCTGACCCTCCAGGAGGCTTTGCAGCACATTCCCCTTCTCCAGCGTTCTTTGAGAGACAGGACTACAGTCAGGAGGAGGAGGAGGAACCACACTTCAGAGATTCACGTGCTGACCAAAGCCACGTGTTTTGCGATCCAGAACCGCCTGCCAGCCAAGAGGCCAGATTCAGGGGCCCCGTATGTCAGATGCCAGATTAGTGAGCAGAGGTTCGACCGTACTCTTCTAGATAGCGGATCGTCGATCAACCTTCTTCCAGCAGCCCTTCTCGACCGCTTCGAGTTGGGCACTCTTCGACAGAGTAGGACAGTCCTTCAGTTCGCTGATCGATCTGTCAAGAGGCCGAAGGGGTTATTACGAGACGTTATCGTCACAATTCAGGGCCTGAAATTCCCCGTGGACTTCGTAGTGTTGGACATGGAGATCCCTGAGTCAGTGGCCGATACCCCCATCATCCTCGGTCGTCCATTCTTGGCCACAGCCAAGGCGGCGACTGATCATGATAGCGGGAAGGTGTACTTTCGCGTTGAGGGCGAGAGTCTACAAATAGAGACGGTCAAGGACTACAGAGCTAGAGAGATAGCCCGCTCAGATGCGAGTACAGATTCAGAGCAGCTGACAGACGCAGAGCCAAACATCCACCAGGACTGTGATTTTGTGATCACAGACGATGAGGCAGCTTGGGCAGATCCTGCAGCACAGACCATCCTCTCATATTCAGATACAACTGATGCCGAGATGAGAGCAGAGGAGAGTCTGGAGAGCACAACCCTGGTTCAGGATACCAGAGAGGCAGCAGAGCCGGTTCTTGATCGTGACACGATGTTCAGTAATGGTGGTGCTGAAGCCACCTTACTGTACGGTGGTACTGATGCCACCGTGATTGATACAGATCCCTCGGATTCAGAGTCTGATTGGGCTGATTGCTATGATCAGATGCCAGACCTGAGTCCACCTGAGCCTATAGATGAGGAGGTAGATGCAGAGCCGAGCAGAGACAGTGCATTGAGCAGCCTTCTCCCGATCCAGTTTGCGAGAGTACGCTTTCACTTTCCCAGGCAGATTTGGCAGACAACAGCTTTCACTCAGTTTCTTCTGCAGCCAGATTTGCCAGCACCCAGCATTCCAGAGCTGAAGCCGCTCCCTACTTCGCTGAAGTATCGATTCCTTGCGGGCGAGCCTGAGATGTACCCAGTCATCATCTCTGCTGATCTGACTGGAGAGCAGGAATCCCGTTTGATGGGGGTTCTTGAAAAGAACCGCAAGGCGATCGGATGGAGCGTAGCGGATCTCCATGGGATTAGTCCAGCAGTGTGCTCCCACCATATCTATCTTGAGGAGGGGGCGAAGCCGTCGCGTGAGTTCCAGCGGCGGTTGAACCCCAACCTGAGAGAGGTCGTTATGAAGGAAATATCGAAATGGTGGAGTGCAGATTTTATTTATCCCATTTACGACTCCAAGTGGGTCAGCCCCTTGCATGTGGTGCCCAAGAAGACGGGCATCACGACTGTGATCAGTGAGTCGGGAGAGGAGATCGCTACACGAGTACCCACCTCTTGGAGGGTTTGTGTTGACTACAGGAGACTCAACCAAGCCACCAAGAAGGACCATTTCCCCTTGCCTTTTATTGACCAGATCATTGAGAGACTGACAGGGAAGAGCCATTATTGCTTCCTGGATGGGTACTCGGGCTACAACCAAGTGGCCATCGCTCCTGAGGATCAGGAGAAGACCACCTTTACCTGTCCCTTCGGCACATATGCTTTTCGACGCATGCCATTTGGGCTATGCAATGCCCCTGCGACCTTTTAGAGGTGCATGTTGTCGATCTTTTCGGACATGGTAGGGGAGTGTTTGGAGGTCTTCATGGACGATTTCTCGGTCTATGGCGACGGATTCGACTCCTGTCTTGACTGCCTAGACCGAGTACTTCAGCGATGTATTGAGTACCATTTGGTTCTATCTTGGGAGAAGAGTCACTTCATGGTGACTCAAGGGACGGTGCTTGGCCACATCATCTCCAACAGGGGCATGGAGGTTGATCCGGCCAAGGTTGATGTCATTAGAAAACTCGCATCACCATCCAATTTGAGGCAGCTACGGTCATTCCTGGGGCACGTTGGATTTTATAGAAGATTTATTCAGGATTTCAGCAGGATTGCCCGACCGTTGACTGACCTTTTGACGAAAGACACCGAGTTCCTTGTCGATGACAAGTGTCTCTCGTCCTTTGCGACTCTCCAGCAGTGTGTTATTGAGGCTCCTGTTCTCCAGCCGCCTGATTGGTCTCTCCCATTCGAGATCATGACGGACGCCTCCGATTTTGCCGTAGGGGCAGTGCTGGGACAGAGGAGGGATGGAGTTCCGTTTGCCATCCACTACGCTAGCCGCACATTGGATTCTGCCCAGCGGAATTACACGGTCACAGAGAAGGAGATGCTAGCCGTAGTGTTCGCCCTAGATAAGTTTCGATCTTATATCATTGGATCTAGAGTGACTTTGTACACAGATCACACCGCCATCAGGTACCTCATGGCAAAGAAGGATGCCAAGGCCAGACTGACTAGATGGATCCTTCTACTCCAGGAGTTCGATATTGAGATTAAGGATAAGCCTGGAGTCAAGAATGTGGTGGCGGATCATCTCTCCCGACTAGAGCAGCCTGAGGATTCTGAGCAGATTGATCCCATTCGAGATACCTTCCCAGATGAGGCGATCCTTGCTATCGCCTCACTCCCGTGGTATGCCGATATTGTGAACTTTCTCGTTGCTGGGAAAGTCCCACAGGATTGGCCCAGGTAGAGGCTTGAGACCTTCCTTGCGAGGGCCAAGTCCTACCACTGGGAGGATCCCATCCTTTACCACGAAGGAGGGGACAACGTCTGGCGTCGGTGTATTCCTCAGGAGGAACACCATAGCGTCCTCACTTACTGCCACAAGCTTGAGGCAGGAGGACATCATTCTGGGAGGAGAACGACACAGAAAGTGCTCCAATCCAGCTTGTGGTGGCCTACCCTCTTCAAGGACTCTGATGAGTTCGTGAAGAGGTGTACTGACTGTCAGAGGATGGGCACTTGTGGACAGCGTGATATGATGTCGATGCAGCCCATTCACTTCTGTGAGGTTTTTGACGCATGGGGCATCGATTTCATGGGTCCATTCCCTAAGAGTCAGGGATTTGAGTACATTCTGTTGGCCGTAGATTATGTGAGTCGTTGGGTGGAGGCTATCCCCGCCCGAGCCGCTGATGCGAGGACCGTTTGCAGATTTTTGAGGAAGCACATCATCACGCGGTTCGGGGTTCCACGAGTTCTGATTTCTGATGGGGGGTCTCATTTCATCAACGACCAGGTGAAGGCCCTTGCTAGCGAGTTCAGTATAGACCATCGTGTTGCCACACCTTACCATCCACAGACGAATGGTCTAGCTGAAGTGTCGAATAGGGAGATCAAGACTATCTTACAGAAAGTCGTCCGTCCTGACCGAAATGATTGGTCACAGCTTTTGGACTCGGTCTTGTGGGCATATAGGACGTCTTTCAAGACTCCATTGGGCTCATCTCCCTTTCGCCTCGTATATGACAAGCCGTGCCATTTACCTGTTGAGCTGAGGCACAAGTCACTTTGGGCAGTCACAGATATTCTTATGGATCCAGATGGTGTAGGAGACCAGAGGAGGGCAGAGTTAGCTGCCCTGGAGGAGCTTAGAGATACAACTTTCTCAAACAGCCTACAATATAAGGAGAGAGTGAAGGAGTGGCATGATTCTCACATCAGCCACAAGCATTTTGAGATTGGACAGAGAGTATGGCTGTTTGATGCGAGGCTTCGTTTGTTTCCAGGGAAGCTGCAGAGCAAATGGAAGGGACCCTACTTGGTCAAAAAGGTACACGACAATGGTATCATTGATATATCCGAGTTGTCTTCTGAGAGTACCTTTCGAGTGAACGGCCAGCGGCTCAAGCCATTTCTAGATCATGAGCCGCGGGACGTTATTGTTGCCCCTATTCATTTTGCGTGAGATGTGGTCTCTTGACTCACATCTTTTGCATCTCACGCCTGATTTTCACTGTTCCTCCACCCTGTATAGATCCAGTTGTCCATATCATTCTATTCTTTAGTCCCACATCCCTTTTCTCATCTTTGATTATGCTATACTTAGGGTGTACTTTACTCTAAGTATAGGGGGGATGTAGGACCTGCGGGTATTCTTTTCATTCTTTCTGCTCCTGTTTTGCTGCCTATACTTAGGGATATTTTACCCTAAGTATAGGGGGGGCAGACTCTGTATCTTCTTCACTCGGATTTCCCTTCATGTACAGCTTGCTATACTTAGGATTAGTTAATCCTAAGTATAGGGGGAAACCACCGAGTTCCTCTCATTCTATTCATTCATTCATTTCTGTACTCAGCCATTCCTTTTCACTTCCCTTTTACTAAGCACGAGTTATGTCTTCTTCATCGCTCTTAATCACTCTGAGGACATCGTTCGAGCTAAGTATAGGGGGGGTGTGTATATATTTCATATATACTTTAGCCATAACTCGTACTTTGTGTGAGTGTGTTAATAAATAAAATGGCTAAAAATAACAAAAATTAAAAATTTTTCATGTACATAAACTTCTTTTATCTTGCACATACATAGCTAGTGTACAAAGTATTTTTGTAAAAATGATTTCAAAAATCTTTTGTGTAAAGCTTGTGTAAATATTTTTGTATCAAAATTATGTATATAGTACAAAATTTTTCCAAAATGTTTTGAAAATCAAAAGTTTGCAAAAATCTTGTGTAAATGTGTGTGAATATCTTTTTGCAAAACTTGCACTTCATGCATCATTCATCCATGATTTCAAAACATTTTTCAAAAATTTTGCACGATTGTAAAAATTTGTGTAAATAAGCATCTTGTGTACATATGTATATAGTTTTTCTGGATGAGAGTTGACATTTAAACTAAGCTTGGAATTAAATTGAGAAATGGAGCTTGAATAAGATCTTAATCCACTTAACTTTAAGAGGAACCTTATAGGACTTAGGGTTAAGGCTTTTCAGGTCCATAAGGACTTAATTCTTTGAGTCCACTAGGCTATGAGCATATGTCATCTTGATGAGCCTAAGTAGAACACTTAACAACACACGCATGACTCTTAGAGACAATGGCTTGACTTGCACCAGCACTTTACACATGGCTCTCCACGGATGAGGTGGTGAGGAGGCAGTTTCCTTTGGCTTGGGGTAGCATATGAGGGTAGTACTTCTAGACGGAACCTCTCTTCTTCTTCTATTGAAGGAAGTGCGTCTCAACTTGGTCTAGTGGTGATGAAGGCTAAAGACAGAAGCTGTGGGTTGCAATAAAGCTTCAAAAGAGGGATAGTCTACTGGCTCAAGAGGAAAATTTCTTGTATATATGCTGCACCATGTAGATATGTTGTATAGAAGTCCTTGAAAAAAAATGCAAAATGCAAAAAGAACTCCAAAAAAGTGGTGGGTCGGATTGAAAATTTAATAACCCCACCGGAGTGTATATAGTCAAATAAAGCAAAAGCTTATGGTATCCATGTTACATCTCATGAAGCTGGCAGCGGGAGACTTAGCTACACTGGCTGAGCTTCCAAAAGTCTATACTTCTTCCCCCTCTTCTTGAGCCGGTTGCACTTGAACTTAGAAGGGAATACCCCGCTTCTCGAGGAAAGAGTTGCTAGACCGAGGCATTAGAGTTACCAGGTTGAGGGAGGTTGTTTCTTTGTTACTTCTGAGGTGGGGAGCCACATATCACTTACACTGCATGGAAAGATTCATGGTCATTAGAGTTTGTGTATGTAGACTTGTTCTGATCTGGTTTATTGAGGAGTCTTGCCCATAGATTAGTGGAACTTAGAGACTGTTATGTTTTAAGCCTAAGTCTAAATAAGGTTCCGGCACATTAATAATCCAAAGATCTGATTGAGCTCCATATTTCAATTTAATGAAGGAAAGTTTAATAGTTCAACCTTGATCCACGTACATTCCCCTCTTTTTCTTTTTCTTTCTTTCTTTTTCACTTCTTTTTCAAATAAGTGTTTGCTAAGGGACTAGCAAAGTTAAGTATAGGGGGGGGGTGATGAATACCCATTCATCACTCTTTATTCTTATATTTTAGCTACAAAAACCTTTGCAAATGCATGTAGATATATGTAAATATAAATAATTACCAAAAGCATGCATTGTGTAAAAACCTATAATTAGCACGTTTTTGTGCAAAAATAAAAGAATAAAGATTAAAAAGAAAAAGAGGGAAATATTTAGAATAAATATTGAGCAACCTAACCCAAGGGAAGGCTCAGCATGGGCCTGACCGCATAAAAGCCAAAGTAGAGGGAGATAGGGGCTCATGTGTAAATATTTGTGTAAATAAATAAAACTATATTTTCCTCACCCAAAAATATGCTTGTAAATACTTGTATATATTTATAAAAATATAAAAGCAAAATAAAAAGTTAAAAAAAAAATACTCCTTTCCTTATACACCACACCTATATATATTTATTCAGCTTTGTAAATACATAAAAGTAATTTTTATAATTTTTGTAAATAGTCTATATTATATATTGTAAATAAATAAAATAAAAACAATTAAAATCAAAACAAAATAAAAATAGAAAAATCAAAAATACAAAAATACATTGTACATATACCATGTATATAGATGTACATATCTATTTATTTTACCTATGTACATAAATAATAAAAATAAAATATACCTTTTTATTCCTTATTTTATTCTATAAATAAATAAAATATAAAATAAGGATAAAATTGTATAAAAATAATAATTAAAAATCAAAAATCAAAACCCTACACATTGTATATATACCTATATATAGTACATACTATGTAAATACCTTATTTTTATTTCGAAAAAATTATTAAAAATCTCCAAAAAATAGAAAAAAATAAAAGAAAAATATTTCATGTTGGGAGTTTTTGCAGATTCGGCCCCTAGCTACCCCAATTTGTCACCTCAAGATCCAGCCACGTGGCCGAACCCCATTGGGTCCTGGGGATGTTGACCGCCCGGTCAAATAGCCCCCCCAGGACCACTTCCCACGTACCCGAGCTCCTGACCCGATTTCTCCAATTAATACCCGCTCGACCCGATCACCAATTCGCCAAACCCCGGGTCCGAATCATTCCCCTTGCATCCGACATCCTCGCCGGAGCCGCTCCCTCGGGATCCGCGCGCTCCTGAGCTTGCCCGGACCCTTCCTTCTCTAACCCCTAATCGTATTTAGCCGCAGCTCCGCCACCTTCTCTTTCCATCTTTGGCCATTTGCGTAGCCTTCCAGTGAGCTCCAGAGAGAGAGCGAGGTGACAGCTCGCATCCCCGACCTGTTGCAGCGAGGAAAGCCGGCGAATCCACTGATCCGGCGGAGTATCCGCCGTAGCTCCGCCACCTGAGCGAGCTGCGAGCCTCGGGCAGGGACATCCCTTGAGGCGATCACCGGGAGCTTCCCCAGCTCTGCCACAGTCTATTCCTTCACCCAGGTACCCTCTTAGCTTCGCCCTCTCATCTGATTTCCATTCTCCCCCAAATCGCCTCGCCGTAGTATTTCTTCGATTCACCCCAGTTCCGACCACCATCCGACCAGCGGACCCGACCCACATCTTCGCCTTCCTCCGTCGCACGTTTTGCACCCACTCACTCAACCCAGCTCGCACAGGAGCTGGGAACCGGGCTCCTCCGGCCACCACCTTCGCCGGAGCCCGCCACGCCGACGCACCAGCCACCTTCACATCGCCTAACAGGGTCGAGGCAATTTGCCCTCGACCCGCGAGTCTTTTGAGCCATCTTGCAGTATCACCGAGCCCATCTGAGGGCTTGGTCATTCAGGCCAGGAGACCCAGCTCCGCCGACCACCCCTGAGCTCCTCCGAGCTCGGGTCGACCATCGGAGCATCGCATCCGACGCGGGAGCACTCCAGCATTCTTCTCCGACCTTCAGAGTGCTCCAAGGAGGAGCGCAGCGCACATACAAGCCCGGCGAAGCTTGCCGGGGCCTTGTTCTTCCAGCATCCTCCCGCACCGTCGATCTTCATCCCTCGCTCCAGTTCTAATCCGGGCCGTCCATATCCGGAGCAGCCCTCACCGTCAGATCCGAGGAGACGTCATCTGGAGCGCCCACCAGTCCCAGCCTTCCGATCAGCCACGTGGAGCGCATCCAACGACCCCGCTTAATAAAGGGTAATTTACCCTTAGGCCCTTATCTTTGTTCTATTTCGTTTGAGTCCTGTAAATATTTAAACCAGCTGTGTAGTTTTAGGGTAATTTGCATACTGGACCTCGTACTATAGTTTATTTGCATCTATACCCCTGCCTGTTGTGAGCCACATGCTTCGTCACGTGTTATTTTGGTGTATTTGCAGTCTATGCCCTTGTAGTTTTGGATGTTCTTAAAGGAATGAAATCTTTTTGATATTTGCATTTATGCCCCTGTGAATGGTTTATTTTCGCATGTGCGTGATATCTTGGGTTATTTGCAACTAAGGCCCCTGGACTTTTGGTACGTGTTACCAATAAGCCCTCTGGACTTATTTTTCTTACATTTAGGTCCCTGAGTGCCCCAGGCACGCGCGTGGCGCGTGTTTTGCTGGGTATTTTGCACCAGGACCCCCAGAACTGTGGGTATCTGCACTTTGGTCCCTCTGCACAGTGCCCTATCTCTATTTTTGAATAAAATATCAAATCACCTCCGAATCCAATGAGAATTTGACACATGGCTCCTGCCATGGTGTAGGATTTTCATGGATTTTTGAGGACATTTCTGAGTTTGTTTGATATTTTTAAAAATTCAAAAACCTCTATTTTTGTCACTGTCCATATTGAAAAATCACAAAAAAATATAAAAGCTCCTTCAAAAATTCCCTAAAAATTATCTACTATTTAGTTGAGTTTGCTTGATTTTCTAGCCAATTTTGGCTATTTTGCATCACTGAAAACCACTAAAAACTTAAAAACACTCAAAAACCCATAAAAATTCTAATAAACACATTAAAAATCCAAAAACAATAAACTTGGTACCTAAATTTTCCTTGTTTTCTCTATTTTACAGGAAAATTACCTCCAGGCCATTTTGAGGCCCTTAGATATTTTATCTAGGGTTTCTTGGCTCGGCTGGACAATACCTCTTATTTTTGCTACTGTTTGATTTTTAGAAAATAAAATAAATATCAGAAAATTATCAAAAATTCACCAAAAACATAAAAAATATAAAACACATAAAAATATTTTTGTTTTGATTTTTGGTTGATTTTTGGTGCTTGAAATAATTTGTTGAATTGTGTTCTTCCTTGCTTTTCTTATTCTCTTAATAAACTTAAAAATCCAAAAAAAATATAAAAATAATTAAAAACCACTAAAAATATTTTCCTTTTTTCTTGTATTTGTTTTGACTACTTCGTAGGCCTCTAGGCCAATCCGTGCTCCTTGAGTTCGACCCTGGGTGCTATACCAGGTTAATCACATAGCAGGACCGCTTATTCGTGCTTGATTGATTTCTGATTTATTTAGTGGTTCGATTTTTCTTGATTGACACATCGTCTAAGTGACCAAGGTCGCAACGACCACTTCTGTACCTTTACCTTAGTCGCTCGGTTTTTCGTGTTGTCAGAGATCCAACGGTCTCTTCGTCCTATACCTCCGGTCACCCTCCATCCTACGTTCTCAACCTCACGAGACCACTTCACCCTTTCCATTTCCCCTGCATCTTCCGCCATCTTCTCCAAGATCCCAATATCCCACGATCAAGATCGATCATCATTCATCATCGCGGGAAGCACAGGTCGCCTCGTAACCGCCCCTCACGCTCCATCTCTCCCATTCAAAACACGTTGTCCATCACCTTGGACCGAACCCTCTTCCTTTAAATACCTCGTCTCCAGCTACGTTCAACCTCATCCACCTTTATGAGGGGCTTCCGCCCAGCCCCTATCTTCCTCCCCGTGACAGGGGGAGGGCTGATCGAGGCGCAACAATGGCGGGAGCCCTCGGTGTCGACCCTGGTCATGGTAGGCCAAGACTGCGGTGGCTCAGCCCCGCCTAGCCGCCTCCAGTGACTGAGGAGGTCCAGCGATGACCCGAGCACCTCCTCGAAGCTCGTGCACAGGCCACCGCTCTGCCATTAACTAGGTAAACTCCTCTGATCTTCTGTGTACTTTTCCCCTCTGTTCTCTTAGATAATTAGGCAATCTCAAGCGTCTTCTTCCCCCATTAGACATCTTGTCAGCTTCACCACACCATACCCATCCTCACGCACGTCTTTGCTCGCCATTTCCCCTTCTTCAGTATCTGATCACTGACGCACCACCTCCTCTCCGGTCGCCGGAGATGGAGTTATGGTCTCCCATCTCTCCGCCCGCACGAGACCTCATTTCATTCACAATCATCTCACATGTGCATGCCTCGGCTATTGGATTAACACTTGCAGGTACCAATCTTCATTGGACGGAGCATTGCTGGAGAAAACTTCCCAAGCCTTGTTTCCGACGTGCAAGCACGTCCAACCTTCTCCGGGATCTTCTGAGCCTCGCTCGTGCTGCCCAGATGGTTGCCTCACCTCCCAGTTCTCTTCAGGAGCTACACCAACCTCGAGGGATAGTGGCAGAGCTTGGAGTCCTTTGCTGGAGGTCAGACCCCGCGGCCCGTTGCAGCCAAGGAGGAAGAAGGAGCAACCGTTGGATGCTCCTCCTCGGATCTCATCCAACGGCTCAGAAGAAGCCACGTCGCCATCTCGTGTAGCCTGCAGGTACTGTCGGATCCTCAAGATCTAACGATCTTCGATGGATCACGTGTGCAGCAACGAAGGATTCGGCAGACCGTTGGATCCTCACAATCAATGGTCCACATCGGGCCACATTTCAACACCGAACCTCAGCTCCAGATCTACAGGCTCGGGTCCGAGCCTGGATTCTCACGTGCAAGCCACGTGCCATCTGAAAAATTGAGGGGAGGCCTTGCCGACTTCTCCAAATTGCATCCAGGTCCCGATCTCACCTGCTATCCACATGCGCCTGGCGTATTTTGCATTGTTACCCTCGTGTGTTTTAATTATTGCAAAATACCCCCGTGCATGTGGGTTATTTACAAGGGAAGGTCCCGAACTTTCTTTTATTTGCATTTTAGTCCCACCCAAGGACCTGTTTGCTATTTATCTTTCATGTTTTCTTGTTTTTATGCCCCTGGCTTCACTTGTGCATATCTTGAGCATCCTAGCTCCGATTGAGTCGATTTCGGTGGCATTTTGAAGCTCATTTTATTGTCTTCTTGATGGCAAGTTTTTATTTCAGATTTGACACTACGTGTTTTGATGTATTATTTTATTTACTAAGTGTCTTTAGTATAATGATTCCTATGCCTAATTTCCACATCAATGAAAGTAGCTTCATTAATGGAGCCTGTTTTGACTAGTGATTAAATAGCTGAAGTATGCTTGTAATTCGTGCATATTTTTATGGTGCATTGCATCGCATCTCTTTGCATGATAAAAATGCATAGATTCATGTTTACTTAATGCATCTTGTGTTGTCTTCATGCATTTATTGACCTACTATTCTCTAATCCAACAATTAATGAAATTAATAAGAGTAAATATGACGAGCGATGCTCGTGTCCCTGAGTTTGACCTTGGTTACTTACCAAGTTAAAAAAATACAACCATTTGATTTTATTGACATATTAAATTAGATGGTTTTTGAAGGACCGAATTTAGCCCGACTGCAAAGACCACTGAGTGTTAATTCCACACTATTAAAGGGAAGGATTTTCGGTTCGTCAAATGGCATCGTTACCGGGGACACGACTCATCTTTTGTCTTGTTTGGATATTTAATTATTTAATTAAGTGTTCAATTTATGTAGGTTAATTTATCCATTTTTCTTGCATTATAAAATTTTTTCTTTTCGATTGATATTTAACCGTTGCTTTTGGGATAGGTGATGAGCCGAAAATCCACCGAAATCAGAGTAAAGGTAAAATCAATCAAGGGTCATTGCGACCCGGGTCTCAGAGATAAGACTCAACAAGAAAAATAGACCACCAAATAAAAGTAATCAGAATAAATCCGAATAGCGGTCTCGCTATTTATTTAACCTGTTATAGCGACCATGGTCGAACACAAGGAGCACGGGTTGGCCAAGTGGCCTACGAAGTAGTCAGAAAATGAATAAAATGTTTTTTAGTGGTTTTTATGAATTTTTAATTTTTTTTGTATTTTTAATTTTTTTATAAAGAAAAGTCAAAAGGAGCACAATCAATGAATTATTAAACACCACAACACAACTCGAAAAAATTACAGTGTTTTTGGTAATTTTCTTAGAATTTTGTGATTTTTAGTTGATTTTCTAAAAATAGCAAAAAGCAAAAACAATGAACTAATGTGCAACCGGATTTGAAAGGCTATTTAAAAATAGCGAAATAGCTATAAAAATCTGGAGACAATTTTTATGCAAACTAGAAATGAAAACTAATCTACAAGAACAAAAATTGCATGTTTTTAATTTTTTAGAATTTTTAATGATTTTTATAAGATTTTTAGGGTTTTCCAATTTTTAGGTGTTTTATATATCCAAATGTAGTAAAAGTTGGATTGAAGCTAGAAAACACACAAACAAACAATAAGTAACTTTTTTAGAATTTTTGAGGTGTTTTTAATATTTTTAGTTGATTTTATATTTCAAACAGTAGCAAAGATTGATGTTTTTTATTTTTAAAAAATACCAAACAACAATAAAAATGTTGCAAAAAATTAGTGAAATTTTTACACAGTGGAAGGAGCCTCCTATCCAAATTTCACTTAATTTGGAATTAATTAGATATTTTACTCAACCAATACAAAAGCCACAGCACACTGGGACCAAAGTGCAAATAAACAAAGTTCTAAGGACTAAATCAAAACACGTGCAGAAACTATAGGGGGGTCAATGAAAAATACGCATCAAATCCAGCACATGTTCAATTCAGTACGCACAGGGGAATCAATGCAATATTCGAATGTAAACTTTCATTCCATAACAGTCATAAAAACCTAGCCCTGAACATGCAAAAAGTCCACAAAATCATGTGTCGAAGCACATGTATCCACAAAGTAGGGACTAAAATGCAAATACAAGAAACTACAGGTCTTGATATGCAAAATATCCAAATGTGCAAATTTATTTAATAAACTAATAGAAGCTAAAATAAATTGCAGGGGGTCGGGCACAAGTTACCCAGCCACAGTGCGTGCGGGGCGCGTAAGGGGTGACGTGTCGAGCGATGAGCGGCTGGCGTGCATATGGCTCTGATGACGCCTCTTGTAAGATCCAATGGTCCTGGCATAAAGGCAAACGTGGGATGCACGTGGCTGTCAGATGATAGATCTAACATCCTGACAATGGCAGGCGACGAACGGCTCAGATGTTGTCTGGAGGCGAGGTGTGATCCAACGGTGGGGAGATGGCCTGGAAGAACTCCTCCTGGGCGAACTTCTCCGGCGAGCTGGGAGTGCTCCGAGCATCTGAGGGAATATCAGAGAGGAGGGTTCTCCTCAGGATGACGTTCCGCATCAGACGATGGTGGCTGATGAAGCCCCAACGGTCAGATCCTCCGGCAAGGGAGGAGGGAGCTGGGCGACTCCGATGAGGGGTGCATGATGCGACTATGGGGGGTATCCTGCGCTTATTCACCTACAAGAGAAAGTTCTTGCTCGGAGGATGACTTCGGAATGGGTAATTTGAGAGAAAACCAAGGGAAGTGGGGTGGTTTGGCGAAAGGGGGTCCCGGCGGAGGTGGCGGAAGGGACCGAGCTCGATCTTGGCTCGGATAGCCAAGATTGAGGTGATCAGATCGTATACTGAGGGTAGCGATTAGTCGAGGGATCTACCTGTACGGATAGGATGGGGTGACGGGTCTCCGACCACTAGGGCGGAGCTGGCGGAGCAAGATCGGAAAAATTAACGCTACACGATGATCTAGAAGCTAAGGGAAGTACCTGATGGTCGGAATCGTCTGTGGGGGAGATGCTGGATCTCCGACGGTCTTCGCCTTGATGGAGCAATGCCTCCAGAGTCTCGGGCTATGCCGACGACGGAGCTCGACGACCATAGTCGCCAGTCCTAGGGAAAATGCCTCCAAATCCTCGCTACAACACACCCAATCATTCGCTGTCACTCAAGGATGAAGGTGGAGGTCCTGGGAGTCAAAGATGGGGGCCGAAGGTGCGTGAAAATGTGGTGGAGGCTCAGACTATATAGTGGTGGGGGTTCGAGAAGATGGGAGACGGGAGCGCGATTCGAGGCTCGGATCCCTAAGGAGAAGATCGGGCGAAGATCGCGGAGGTGCCCTCTGCAATCGGAACTAGGGGTTTGGCCAAATGGAGGTCGGGCCAAATCGGAAAAATTCAGAGAAATCGGGCACTCGAACAAGATCCGCAGAGAAGAGGTCCGCGGGGAAGAGTTGACCGGGGGTCAACATCCTCCGTGGACCAATGAGAATTCAACTTTTATTAATTATTGGTAAATTAAATAAAAAATAGGAAATGATTTTATTTTAAAATTTTTTCAACATGAAAAATGTTTATTATTTTTCAAAGTATTTTTAAGTGATTTTTATTAATTTTTGTGAAAAATAAATTAATGTATATACAAAGTATTATATTATATACATGTATATGTACCTATGTATTTTTTATTTTTATTTTTAATTGTTTATTTTTGTATAATTATCCCTATTTTATATTTTATTTATTTACAACATAAAATATGGGATTCAAAATAATTTTTATTTAATTTTTATTATTTATTTACAAGGGTAAAATAAATATGTATAGATACATATATACATGGTATATACAAGGGGAAGAGTGAGAATTTATTTTTATTTTATTTTTATTTTTCTTATTTTTATTTTATTTTTATAAATATATACACAATATGAGGAACACATAAATATTTTTATTTTATGAAAATAAAATATATACAAAAAGAGGGAAATATATGTATGATGGAGAATGGCCCTATCTCTCTCTACTTGTTTTATTTTGCGGTCAGGCCAATGATTGGCCCTCCCTTGAGTTCGGGTCACTCAATATTTATTTTAAATATTTAACTTTTTTTCTTTTATTCTTTATTCCTTTATTTTTGTGCAAAGACATGCTAATTATAGTTATTTACATGAAGCATGTATTTTGACAAATTATTGTATTTACAATTAATTTCATGGTATTTTGCAAAGAATTCTAGATAAAATAAAGGAATAAAGAGTGATGAATGGGGATTCATCACCCACCTATACTTTACTTCTACTAGTCCCTTAGCAAACACTTATTTGAAAAAGAAGTGCAACGGAGAAAGAAAAAGAAAAAGATGGGAAATCAAGGTTGATTATTAAACTCTCCTTCATTAAATTGAAAAATGGACCTCAGTCAGACCTTTGGATTATTAATTTGTCGGAACCTTATTTGGACTTAAGCTTAAAACTTAACAGCCTCTAAGTTCCACAAATCTATGGTCAAGACTCCTCAATAAACCAGATCAGAACAAGTCTACATACACAAACTCTAATGACCATGAATCTTTCCTTGTACTGTGTAAGTGATATGTAGCTCCCCACCTCAGAAATGACAAAGAAACAACCTCCCTCAACCAGGTAACTCTAATGCCTCGGTTTAGCAACTCTTTCCTCGAGGAGCAGGGTATTCCCTTCTAAGTTCAAGTACAACCAGCTCAAGAAGAGGGAGAAGAAGACAATGGACCATGACCAATGTAGCTCATGTTGCTGAGTCTAACCAGTGTTGCTGAGTCTCCCGCTGCAAGCTTCATGAGATGGTCATGTGTAACATAAGCTTTGCTTTATTTGACTAAATACACTCTGGTGGGATTATTAAATTTTCAATCCGACCCACCACTTTTTTGGAGTTTTTTCTTTCTTTGCACAATTTTTTTGATGTGCATATGTACAACAAATCTACATGGTGCAACATATATACATAAGGAGTTTTTCCTCTTGAGCCAGTAGACTATCCCTCTTTTGAAGCTTTATTGCAATCCACAACTCCTGTCTTTAGACTACATAACCACCAGACCAAGTTGAGATGCGCTTCCTTCACTATAAGAAGAAGAGAGGTTCCGCCTAGAAGTACTACCCTCATATGCTACCCCAAGTCAAAGGAAACTGCCTCCTCACCACCTCTTCCATGGAGAGCTAAGTGTAAAGTTCTGGTGCAAGTAAAGCCATTGTATCTGAGTCATGTGTGCGTTGTTAAGTGCTCTACATAGGCCCATCAAGATGACATATGCTCATAGCCTAGTGGACTCAAAGAATTAAGTCTCAATGGACCTAAAAAGTCTTAATACTAATCCCTATAAGGTTCCTCTTAGCATTAGGTAGATTAAGGTCTTAACCAAGCTCCATTTGTCAATTTAATTCCAGGCCTGTTTAAATGTCAACTATGATTTGGAAAAACTGTACAAATATTTACAAAGATGCAATTTTACAAATTTTTACAAATGTGCAAAAGTTTTTGAAAAATGTTTGAAAATGTGGATGTATGCATGAATGTGAAGTTTTGCAAAATATTTACAAATATATACACACGATTTTTGCAAAACTTTTTGTTTTTCAAACATTTTACGAAAATTTTGTATTATATACATAATTTTGATACGAAAATATTTGCAAACTATTTACATAAATCATTTTTACAAACATTTGTACAAAAATAATTTTTATAAATAGATAGGTATGTGCAAGAAGAATTTTATGTACAAGGAAAATTTTAAATTTTTATGTATTTTTAGCCATTTTATTTATTAACACACTCACATAAAGTACGAGTTATGGCTAAAGTATATATGAAATATATATGACACCCCCTATACTTAGCTCGAACAATGTCCTCAGAGTGATCAAGAGCGATGAAGAAGACATAACTCGTGCTTAGTATAGGGAAGTGAAAAGGAATGGAATAAAAAAGACGAATCAAAGAATAGAATGAAAAGGACTCGGTGTTTCCCCCTATACTTAGGATCAAGTGATCCTAAGTATAGCAAGTTGTACATGAAGGGAAATCCGAGTGGAAGGATGTACAGGGTCTACCCCCCCTATACTTAGGGTAAAATATCCCTAAGTATAGGCAGCAAAACAGAGGTAGACAGAATCAATAGATAAACACAAGAGTCCTATACCTCTCTGTAGTTACGGTAAAGTACACCCTAAGTATAGCATAATCATAAGATGAGAAAGGGGTGTGGGACTAAAGAATAGAGTGATATGGACAATTGGATCTATACAAGTGGGAAGAATAGTGATAATCATGCGTGAGATGCAATAGATGTGAGTCAAGAGATCACATCTCACGCAAAGTGAATCGGGGCAACGTGAACGACCCGCAGCTCATGATCTAGATATGGCTTGAGCTGCTGGCCGTTAACACGAAAGGTAACATCAGAAGATAACTCAGATATGTCAATACTCCCGTTGTCATGTACCTTTCGAACCAAATAGGGTCCCTTTCATTTTCTCTATAGCTTCCCTAGAAATAAACGAAGCCTAGCATAAAACAACCATACTCTCTGTCCTGGCTCAAACTGCTTGTGGCTGATATGAGAATCATGCCACTCCTTCACTCTCTCCTTATACTGTTGGCTGTTCGAAATGGCTGTATCACGAAGCTCCTCCAGAGCTGCTAACTCTGCCCTCCTCTGATCTCCTACACTTACTAGATCCAAAAGTATATCAGCAACAACCCAAAGTGACCTATGTCTCAGCTCAACAGGTAAATGGCAGGGCTTGCCATAAACGAGGCAAAAGGAAGATGTACCCAAAGGAGTCTTGAAAGACATCCTATATGCCCACAAGACCGAGTCCAAAAGCTGTGACCAATCCTTTCGGTCAGGGCAGACGACTTTCTGCAATATAGTCTTGATCTCCCTGTTTGACACTTCAGCAAGACCATTCGTCAGAGGGTGGTATGGAGTGGCTACTCGATGGTCTATGCTGAACTCACTAGCAAGGGCCTTTACCTTGTCGTTGACGAAATGAGACCCCCCACCAGAAATCAACACTCGAGGTACCACGAACGTGAAATGATATTCTTCCTCAAAAATCTGCAAACAGTCCTAGCATCTGCGGTTTGGGCGGGGATGGCCTCAACCCAATGACTCACATAATCCACATCCAACAGAATGTACTCGAATCCCTGAATCTTAGGGAATGGACCCATGAAATCGATGCCCCACGCGTCAAAAACCTCATAGAAGTGTATGGGCTGCATCTGCATCATATTACACTATCCACAAGTGCCCATCCTCTGACAGTCAATACACCTATTCACGAACTCATCAAAGTCCCTGAAGAGAGTAGGCCACCATAGGACGGATTGGAGCACTTTCTGTGTCGTTCTCCTCCCAGAGTGATGTCCTCCTGCTGAAGCTTGTGGCAGTAAGTAAGGACGCTGTGATGCTCCTCCTAAGGAATGCACCGATGCCATATACTATCCCCTCCTTCATGATAAAGGACAAGGTCCTCCCAATGGTAAAACTTGGCCTTCGCGAGGAAGGTCTCAAGTTTCTGCCTAGGCCAATCTTGTGGAACTTTCTTGGCAACAAGATAGTTCACAATATCGACATACAATGGGAGAGAGGCGATAGCAAGGATCGCCTCATCTAGGAAGGTCTCACATATAGGCTCAGTCTGCTCAAAATCCTCAAGATACTCCAATCAGGAGAGATGATCCGCCACCACATTCTTGACTCCAGGCTTATCCTTAATCTCTATATCAAACTCCTGGAGTAGAAGGATCCATCTGGTCAATCTGGCTTTGGCATCCTTCCTTGCCATGAGGTACCTGATGGCGGTATGATCAGTATAGATGGTCACTCTAGATCTAATGATGTAAGATCTGAACTTATCTAGGGCGAAAACTACAGATAGTATCTCCTTCTCAGTGACTTTGTAGTTCCGCTGGGTGGCATCCAAAGTACAACTAGCGTAGTGAATAGCAAAGGGGAGTCCATCCCTCCTCTGTCCCAGCACATCCCCCACAGCAAAATCGGAGGCATCCGTCATGATCTCGAAAGGGAGAGACCAATCAGGCGGCTGGAGAACAGGAACCTCTACAACACGACTCTTGAGAGTCTCAAATGACAATAGACACTTATCATCAACAAGGAACTGGGTGTCTTTCGTTATCAGATCAGTCAACGGTCAGGCAATCCTTCTAAAATCATGAATGAATCGTCGATAGAAACCGACGTGCCCCAGAAAAGACTGTAACTGCCGCAAGTTGGATGGTGGATTGAGTTTTCTAATGACATCCACCTTGGCCAGATCAACCTCCATGCCCCTGTTGAAGAGGATATGGCCAAGTACCGTCCCCTGAGTCACCATGAAGTGACTCTTCTCCCAAGACAACACAAGGTGAACCTCAATGCATCGCTGAAGGACTAGGTCTAGGCAGTCAAGATAAGAATCGAATCAGTCACCGTAGATCGAGAAATCATCCATGAAGACCTCAAAGCACTCCCCCACCATGTTTGAAAAGATGGACAACATGCATCTCTGGAATGTCTCCGGAGCGTTGCACAATCCAAAGGGCATGCATCTGAAAGCATATGTCCCAAAGGGACAGGTGAAGGTGGTCTTGTCTTGATCCTATGGTGCAATAGCCACCTGATTGTATCCGCAGTACCCGTTCAAGAAACAGTAATGGATCTTCCCTGCCAGCCTCTCTATAACGTGATCAATGAAGGGCGGGGGGAAATGATCCTTCTTGGTGGCCTGATTCAATCTTCTGTAGTCCACACAGACCCGCCAAGAAGTGGGTACCAGGGTAGCGATCTCCTCTTCGGACTCACTAACAACTGTGATGATGCCCGTCTTCTTGGGAACCACATGCAACAGACTGACCCATTTGGAGTTCGAGATCTCCTTCATGACAACATATCGAAGATTCGAGTTTAGCTGCCACTAGAACTCACGACGGCTTCACGTCCTCCTCGAGATAGATATGGTGGGAGCACAGGGCTGGACTTATCCCCTGGAGATCAGCTACACTCCATCCTATCGCCTTGCGGTTCTTTTCAAAAACCCCCATCAGACGGGATTCCTGCTCTCCAGTCAAATCAGCGGAGATAATGACTGGGTACATCTCATGTTCACCCATAAGGAACCTATACTTCAGCGACGACGGTAGCAGCTTCAGCTCTGGACAAGTAGGTGCTGGCGGATCTGGCCTCTGAAAAGTCTGAGTGAATGCTGCCAAATCGGCATGGGAGAATGAGAACTCTCGCTCGCAATCTGAATCTGGTGAAGGCTGCTCTGCTAGACTATCTCTGCTCTGTATGGAATCAACCTCCTCCCTAGATGTAGGCTCAGTGGAAGTCAGACATGGCATCAAATCGTCAAACTCTGCCCAATCAATATCTGACTCCGAGGGATCTGTATCAGAATCACAAAAATCTGCCTCATGATCGGGAACCTGATTTCCTTCTTGAGATGTATCCTGGACTAGGAATGCGCTCTCCAAGCTCTCCTCTGCTAGCGTCTCTGCATCAGCAAACTTTGAAGGTGAGAGGATGGCCTATGCTACTGGATCTGCCCAAACTGCCTCGTCATTTGTGATCACAAAATCGCAGTCCTGGTGGATGTCTCGTCCTGCCTCTGTCATCTGCTCTGAATATGAAGTCAGCTATGAGCAAGCTGAATCTCTGGTCTAGTCTCCTCAACTGTCTCTATTTGTATACTCTCACCCTCGACGCGAAAGTACACCTTCCCGCTATCATGGTCGTACACTGCCTTGGGTGTAGCCCATAACGGGTGTCCTAGAATGATCAAGGTATCAGTCACGGACTCAGGGATCTCCATGTCCAACACAACGAAGTTCACGGGGAATTTCAGGACCTGAATCGTGATGACAACGTCCTTCAGCAACCCCTTCAGCCTCTTGATAGATCGATCAACAAATTGAAGGACCGTCCTGCTTTGTCGTAGAGGGCCCAACTTGAAGCGGTCGAGAAGGGCTGCCGGAAGTAGGTTGATCGAAGAACCGTTGTCTAATAGAGTGCGCTCGAACCTCTGCTCATGGATGTGGCATCTGACATACGAGGCTCCTGCATCTGGCCTCTTGGCTGGCAGTCGGTTCTAAATCGTGAAACATGTGGCACGAGGGAGCACATGGATCTCTAACTAATGGTTTTGCCTCTTCCTCCGAACTGTGGTCCTGTCTCTAAGTGATCGCTGGAAAGAGAGGAATGTACTCCAAGGCCTCCTGTAGAGTCAGCTGTATCTGAAATCTGTCCATCATCTGCTGGCTGAACTCTATCTGATGGTTCTTTTTCTGATTTTCTTTTTTCTGCCCCTTAACCAAGTGGAGTGCTCGGAAAGGGGATTACGGGTTCTTTCTCAGGTGAAGGAGTAGGAAAGGGACTGGAATGCTTATGAATAGCAGAATCCACACAAAAATCATCAAACAACACAGGTGGATCCGAAAATAATAAACCCTTTTCTTTATTTGCAGAAATGTCCTGAGATACATGTACGGAAGGAAAGACAACATGACTAGCATAACTGAAAATGGTGGCCTCAGTACCACCCTCGACATCTGCATTCGTGGCATCAGCACCGTGCTCTGGCTCAGGAAATAAAATGGTGGTGTTAGTACCAGCTCCTCCAACTGGTGAAGTGACGGCCTTAGTACCGTCGGCTGGATCAACATCCTTGGTGGCATCAGTGCCACCGACATCGTCAAGCTCCTGAGAGGTATCAACACCGCTCTCCTCCTCGCCTGGCGCTCCTGAAGTAGCGTGGGATCGTCGCACAGACGAGGCGTCGCCTGCTGGCATCCTACCACTCCTAAGTGTAACAAAATCAGCATCAAACATGTATGCAAGCATATCACCAAGTGAAGCACTAGGAGTAGTAATCTCAATGAACTCTACCTGCTCAGAATTCCTCTTGAGGTTGTTCGGGTTAGGCTCGATCTGGGCAGGGATGGCAGCCTTCCCTCTCACAATCTCTCACATCTCCTAGCGGAACTCATCCATCTCCCGTCGAAAGGTAGCATGCTGCTCGGTCATGAGGTGGGCTAGATCATCCAAGGCAGGGTTCTCATAGGTCGGCCCATGAGAACTTGATGGGTGGCCTCGCTGGTAGTGAGGTTGTTGCTTCTGGTGAGGGTGAGAGGGGTTCTGATGACCGAAATATCACAAGATCTCTCTATCGGGCCAAGGTAAAAGTATTCGGTGTCGTTGAGACCTGAATAGAGAGACTCGATCAACAAGAAAAATAAAGGAACCACCAAATCGGAAGATAAATCAAGGAAATCAAATAGCGGTCCTCGCTAGTTTATTAACCTGGTATAGCGATCAGGGTCGGACTCAAGGAGCACGGGTTGGCCTTACGGCCTACGAAGTAGTCAAAAAAGATAAACTAATAAAGAAAATGTTTTTGGTGGATTATCCAAAATAAAAACAACACACTAAAATATTTGCAGGACTATTCTATAAATGCAGAAAGAGGAGGGGCCTAAGTGAAATTACCCCTCTTATTAACGATCGACGGCTGGAGGTGCGCCACGTGGAGATCTGATGGTGGAGAAGCATGCAAGCCTCTTCGCTGGATCGACGGCCTGGATCGGATCCTCAGATGGATCAGCGGCTGGGGGCCTCTCGCAGATGGACGGTGAAGATCTAAACTTGGCAAGAGGCTCGATCGAACGGTGGCTGAATCTCATCCAAGAACAGCTCGCCTATGAACTTCTCTGGCCCAGTACACACGGTGGAGGGCTCCTCCTGAGCTGCTGAGATGTGGAGAAGAAAGCCTACGCTGGTCCGCAGCTGGTGGGTGGCTCCGATGAGGCTGAGGAGCTCCGGAGAGCTCCGGCGATGAAGAAGTCGCGGAG
Source organism: Ottelia alismoides (assembly GCA_037367405.1). Classification (NCBI taxonomy): domain Eukaryota; kingdom Viridiplantae; phylum Streptophyta; class Magnoliopsida; order Alismatales; family Hydrocharitaceae; genus Ottelia; species Ottelia alismoides. Next base: position 226,623 of record JAZKJV010000510.1, on the reverse strand, counting down.
CTGCTGTGCTCGAATGGCTCGACCTCCAGATGAGGTCGATTGGACCTGCAAGCTGCACAGCAAGAAACCTGGGTCGAGGGCAAAGTGCCTTGACCCGTTAGTGGGCGAAGGCGTGGTCCAATGAGGCGGAGCGGGGGTCTCCGGTGAAGCAACGATGAAGGAGACTCGAGCCTTGGTTCCGGGGCAAACCAAGATGATCGGAAGTGCGGAGAATGTGGAGAGGAGTCTCGTGAGCGTGAATTAAGGGTCAGATGGTCAAATGGGTGATCGGAGGTACGTGAATCGGCCGACGAAGGCCGGCGACACAAATGGGGGAAATAAAAAATTGACCTAACCTAAGGGGTATCGGGGGTACCTGATGGACGTAGTCGACTGTGCTGGTTCTCAGAAAGATAGAGGCTCAGCTTGCTCGGTGCCGGAGCACGACGGCGCAGGTCGACGGATCAGTGGCTGCAATCCTTCACTCCTTGCTGCAACACCCTCACTCGGTAGCTATCACTTTAGGGAGAAGGATGGAGGTCCTGGGACTGGAAGACGATGGTCAAAGATGCGTCAAATGTGCGGCGGAGGAGAGACTTTATAATGACAGGGGTCCGGGAAGATGGGAGTCGGGCACGCTCGTCGATGCACAGACCCCTAGGCAGATGGTCGGGCGAAGGTCTCGGATCATCGAGCTGCAAATGGAACCTGGGGTTTAGGCGAATGGAAGGCAGATCAACTCACAAAAAATATGAGAAGTCGGGTCGAGGTGCAGGTCCGCTAAGCGAGTGGTCCTGGAAGGGGAGTTGACCGGGGGTTAACATCCCCTGTGGACCAATCAGATAATTCCGATTATTAATTACTTAGAAATTCATTTAAAAATAGCAAATGATTTTATTTCGATAAATTTTCATAACTAAAAATATTTATTTTTTTCAAAGTATATGTTAAAGATTTTTATTAAATTTTTTGAAATATAAATTATGTATTTACATTATATTATTATTATATATAGATATATACATATGTATTTTTTATTTTTATTTTTAATTGTTTATTTTTGCACAATTATTCCAATTTTATATTTTATTTATTTATAGCATAAAATTGGGAATAAATGATATTTTTATTTTATTTTTATGATTTATTTACATTAGTTAAATAAACAAATCTATATACATATGTACATGGTATATATACAAGGTAGGAAAGGAATTTTATTATTTTTCTTCTTATTTTTATGATTTTTATTTTATTTTTAAAATATATACTAAATATGAGAAACATCTTTATATTTTTATTTTGAGGAAAATAAAATTATTTATATACATAGGGTTATGTACACCATGATTGACCTTATCTCTCTCTACTTGGTTTCTTTTGCGGTCATCCCCATGCCGAGCCTTCCCTTGGGATTAGGTCACTCAATATTTATTCTAAATATTTCCCTCTTTTTCTTTTATTTCTTTATTCCTTTAGTTTTACACAAAAATATGCTAATTATGAATAATTACATGATGCATGCATTTTGATAATTTATGATATTTACAGGTATTTACATGGTATTTTGCCAAGGTTTCTAGCTAAAATAAAGTAATAAAGAGTGATGAATGGGGATTCATCACCCCCCTATTCTTTACTTTTGCTAGTCCCTTAGCAAACACTTATTTGAAAAAGAAGTGCAAAAAAGAAAGAAAAAGAGAGGAAATCAAGGTTGATTATTAAACTTTCCTTGATTAAATTGAAATATGGAGCTCAGTCAGACCTTTGGATTATTAATTTGTCGGAACCTTATTTGGACATAAGCTTAAAACTTAACAGCCTCTAAGTTCCACCAATCTATGGTCAAAACTCCTCAATAAACCAGATCAGAACAAGTCTACATACACAAACTCTAATGACCACGAATCTTTCCTTGTACTGTGTAAGTGATATGTAGCTCCCCACCTCAGAAGTAATAAAGAAACAACCTCCCTCAACTTGGTAACTCTAATGCCTCGGTCTAGCAACTCTTTCCTCGAGAAGCGGGGTATTCCCGTCTAAGTTCAAGTGCAATCGGCTCAAGAAGAGGGGGAAGAAAAGAATGGACCATGACCAGTGTAGCCATGTATCCTTGGGAGCTCTAACCAGTGTAGCTGAGTCTCCCACTGCAAGCTTCATGAGATGGTCATGTATAACATAAGCTTTGCTTTATTTGACTATATACACTCCGGTGGGATTATTAAATTTTCAATCCGACCCACCACTTTTTTGGAGTTTTTCTTCTTTTGCACATTTTTTTCATGTGCATGTATACAACATATTTACATGGTGCATCATATATACATAAGGAGTTTTTCCTCTTGAGCCAGTAGACTATCCCTCTTTTAAAGCTTTATTGCAACCCACAACTACTGTCTTTAGACTTCATAACCACCAGACCAAGTTGAGACGCACTTCCTTCACTATAAGAAGAAGAGAGGTTCCGCTTAGATGTACTACCCTCATATGCTACCCCAAGCCAAAGGAAACTGCCTCCTCAACACCTCATCCGTGTATAGCTATGTGTAAAGTGCTGGTGTAAGTAAAGCCATTGTCTCTAAGAGTCATGCGTGTGTTGTTAAGTGCTCCACTTAGGCTCATCAAGATGACATATGCTCATAGCTTTGTGGACTCAAAGAATTAAGCCCCAATGGACTTGAAAAGTTTCAATCATAAGCTTATAAGGTTCCTCTTATAATTAGGTGGATTAAGGACTTAACCAAGCTCCATTTGTCAATTTAATTCCTGGCCAGTTTAAATATCAACTATGATTTAGAAAAACTGTGCAAGTATTTACAAAGATGCAGTTTTGCAAATATTTACACATGTGCAAAATTTTTGAAAAATGTTTGAAAACATGGATGTATGCATGAATGCGAAGTTTTGAAAAATATTTACACAAGGTTTCTGCAAACTTTTGTTTTTCAAAACATTTTACAAAAATTTTGTGCTATATATATAATTTTGATATGAAAATATTTACGCACTATTTACACAAAAAGTTTTTGCAATCATTTGTACAAAAATAATTTTTATAAATAAGTAGGTATGTGCAAGAAGAATTTTATGTGCAAGGGAAATTTTTTAAATTTTTATGGATTTTTAGACATTTTTATTTATTAACACACTCACACAAAGTACGAGTTATGGCTAAAGTACATATGAAATATATACGACACCCCCTATACTTAGCTCGGACGATGTCCTCAGAGTGATCAGGAGCGATGAAGAAGACATAACTCGTGCTTAGTATAGGAAAGTGAAAAGGAATGGTATATACAAAGACGAATCAAAGAATAGAATGAAGAGGACTCTGTGTTTCCCCCTATACTTAGGATTAAGTAATCCTATGTATAGCAAGCTGTACATGAAGGGAAATATGAGTTGAAGGATGTACAGGGTCTACCCCCCTATACTTAGGGTAAAATATCACTAAGTATAGGTAGCAAAACAGGGGTAGGAAGAATCAATAGAATACCCGAGAGTCCTACATCCCCCTATACTTAGGGTAAAGCACACCCTAAGTATAGCATAATCATAAGATGAGAGAAGGGGTGTGGGACTAAAGAATAGAGTGATATGGACAACTAGATCTATACAAGTAGGAAGAACAGTGAAAATCAGGCGTGAGATGCAATAGATGTGAGTCAAGAGACCACATCTCACGCAAAGTGAATCGGGGCAACGTCAACGACCCGCAGCTCATGATCTAGATATGGCTTGAGCCACTGGCCGTTAACACGAAAAGTAGCATCAGAAGACAACTCAGATATATCAATACTCCCATTGTCATGTACCTTTCTAACCAACTAGGGTCCCTTCCATTTGCTCTGTAGCTTCACTGGAAATAGATGAAGCCTAGCATCAAAGAACCATACTCTCTGTCCTGGCTCAAACTGCTTGTGGCTGATATGAGAATCATGCCACTCCTTCACTCTCTCCTTATAGTGTAGGCTGTTTGAAAAGGTTGTATCATGTAGCTCCTCCAAGGCTACTAACTCTGCCCTCCTCTGATCTCCTACACTCTCTGGATCCAAAAGTATATCAGTAACAACCCAAAGTGACCTATGTCTCAGCTCAACAGGTAAATGACAAGTCTTGCCATAAACGAGGCGAAAGGGAGATGTACCCAAAGGAGTCTTGAAAGACGTCCTATATGCCCACAAGATCGAGTCCAAAAGATATGACCAATCCTTTCGCTCAGGGCGGAAGACATTCTGCAATATAGTCTTGATCTCCCTGTTCGACACTTCTGCAAGACCATTCGTCTGAGGGTTGTATGGAGTGGCAATTCGATGGTCTATGCTGAACTCGCTAGCAAGGGCCTTTACCTTGTCGTTGACGAAATGAGACCCCCTGTCAGATATCAACACTCGAGGTACCCCGAACCATGAAATGATATTCTTCCTCAAAAATCTGCAAACAGTCCTAGCATCTGCGGTTCGGGCGGGGATGGCCTCAACCCAACGACTCACATAATCTACGGCCAACAGAATGTACTCGAATTCCTGACTCTTAGGGAATGGACCCATGAAATTGATGCCCCATGCATCAAAAACCTCACAGAAGTGTATGGGCTGCATCGACATCATATCACGCTGTCCACAAGTGCCCATCCTCTGACAGTCAGTACCCCTCTTCACAAACTCATCAGAGTCCTTGAAGAGAGTAGGCCACCATAGGCCGGATTGGAGAACTTTCTATGCCGTTCTCCTCCCAGAGTGATGTCCTCCTGCCTCAAGCTTGTGGCAATAAGTAAGGACGCTGTGATGCTCCTCCTGAGGAATGCACCGATGCCAGATACTATCCCCTCCCTCATGGTAAAGGACGAGATCCTCCCAATGGTAAAACTTGGCCTTCGTGAGGAAGGTCTCAAGTTTCTACCTGGGCCAATCTTGTGGAACTTTCTTGGCGACAAGATAGTTCACAATATCAGCATACCATGGGAGAGAGGCGATAGCAAGGATCGCCTCATCTGGGAAGGTCTCACAAATAGGCTCAGTCTGCTCAGAATCCTCAAGATACTCCAATCGGGAGAGAGGATCCGCCACCACATTCTTGACTCCAGGCTTATCCTTAATCTCTATATCAAACTCCTGGAATAGAAGGATCCATTTGGTCAATCTAGCTTTGGCATCCTTCTTTTCCATGAGGTACCGGATAGCAATATGATTAGTATAGATGGTCACTCTAGATGCAATGATGGCGAAAACTAAGGCTAGCATCTCCTTCTCAGTGACTGTATAGTTCCGCTGCACGGCATCCAATGTATGGCTAGCATAGTGAATAACAAATGGGACTCCATCCCTCCTTTGTCTCAACACGGCCCCCACGGCAAAATCAGAGGCGTCCGTCATGATCTCGAATGGGAGAGACCAATCAGGTGGCTGGAGAACAGGAGCCTCTACAACACGACTCTTGAGAGTCTCAAACGACGATAGACACTTATCAAAAACAAGGAACTCGGTGTCTTTCGTCAGCAGATCAGTCAACGGTCAGGCAATCCTATTAAAGTCATGAATGAAGCGCCTGTAGAAACCGACGTGCCCAGAAAAGACCGTAACTGCCGCAAGTTGGATGGTGGATTGAGTTTTCTAATGACATCCACCATGGACGGATCAACCTCCGTGCCCCTGCTAGAGATGATATGGCCAAGCACCTTCCCCTGAGTCACCATGAAGTGACTCTTCTCCCAAGACAACACAAGGTGTACCTCAATGCATCGCTGAAGGACTCGGTCTAGGCAGTCAAGATAAGAATCGAATCCATCGCCTTAGACCGAGAAATCATCCATGAAGACCTCAAAGCACTCCCCCACCATGTCCGAAAAGATGGACAACATGCATCTCTGGAATGTCACCGGAGCATTGCACAATCCAAGTGGCATGCGTCTGAAAGCATATGCCCCGAAGGGATAGGTGAAGGTGGTCTTGTCTTGGTCCTCGGGCACGATGGCCATCTGATTATATCCGGAGTACCCATCCAAGAGACAATAATGGCTATTCCCTGCCAGCCTCTCAATAATATGATCAATAAAGGGCAGGGGAAATGATCCTTCTTGGTGGCCTGGTTCAATCGTCTGTAGTCCACACAGACCCGCCAAGAAGTGGGTACTCGGGTAGAGATCTCCTCTTCGGACTCACTGACAACTGTGGTGACGCCCATCTTCTTGGGCACCAGATGCGATGGACTGACCCACTTGGAGTCGGAGATGGGGTAGATAAAATCAGCGCTCCACCATTTCGAGATCTCCTTCATGACAACCTCTCGAAGATTTGGGTTCAGCCGCCACTGGAACTCACGAGACGGCTTTGCCTTCTCCTCAAGATAGATATGGTGGGATCACAGAGTCGGACTTATCTCCTGAAGATCAGCTACATTCTATCCTATCGCCTTGCGGTTCAATTCAAGAACCCCCATCATACGGGATTCATTCTCTCCAGTCAAATCAGCGGAGAAAATGACTGGGTACATCTCATGCTCACACGCAAGGAACCTATACTTCAGCGACGACGGTAGTGGCTTCAGCTTTGGACGAGTAGGTGCTGGCGGATCTGGCCTCTGAAAAGTCTGAGTGAATGTTGCCAAATCTGCATGGGAGAAAGAGAACTCTCGCTCACAATCTGGATCTGGAGAAGGCTGCTCTACTGGATTGTCTCTGCTCTGCACGAATCAACCTCCTCCCTAGCTGTAGTCTCCATGGTGTCAAATCATTGAACTCTGCCCAATCACTATCTGACTCCGAGGGATCTGTATCATACCCACAAAAATCTGTCTCGCGATCAGGAACCGGGTCTGCTGTCTGAGATGTATCATGGACCAGGAATGCGCTCTACAAGCTCTCCTCTGCTGACGTCTCTGCATCAGCGAACTCTGAAGGTGAGAGGATGTCCTGTGCGACTGGATTTGCCGAAACTGCCTTGTCATCTGTAATCACAAAATCGCAGTCCTGGTGGATGTCTCGCCCTGCCTCTGTAATCTGCTCTGAATCTGTGGTCGGCTCTGAGCAAGTTGAATCTCTAGCTCTAGTCTCCTCGACCGTCTCTATTTGTATACTCTCGCCATAGACGCGGAAGTATACCTTCCTGCTATCATGGTCGGATACTGCCTTGGCTGTGGCCATGAACGGGCATCCTAAAATGATGGGGGTATCAGTCACAGACTCAGGGATCTCCATGTCCAACACAACGAAGTCCACAGGGAATTATAGGCCCTGAATCGTGACGACAACGTTCTTTAGCAAACCCTTCGACCTCTTAACAGATCGATCAGCAAACTGAAGGACCGTCCTGCTCTGTTGTAGAGTGACCAACTCGAAGCGATCGAGGAGGGCTGCCGGAAGTAGGTTGATCAAAGAACCGCTGTCTAATAGAGTGCGGTCGAACCTCTGCTCCTGGATGTGGCATCTGACATACGAGGCTCTTGCATTTGGCCTCTTGGCTGGCAGACGGTTCTGAATCGCGAAACAAGTGGCACGAGTAAGCACATGGATCTCAGATTGATGGTTCCTCCTCTTCCTCCTGACTGTGGTCCTGTCTCTGAGTGATCTCTAGAGTAGAGGGATGTGCTCCAAGGCCTCTTGAAGAGTCAGCTGCATATGGAATCTATCTATCATCTGCTGGCTGAACTCTATATGATGATTCTTTTTCTGATTTTCTATTTTCTTCCCCTTTGACATATGAAGTGCTCGTGGAAAGGGGATCACAGGGTCCTTCTTAGATGAAAGACTAGGAGAGGGTTTGGCATGCTCATGAACAACATAATCCACACAAACATCATCAATCAATACATGCGGATTCGAAAACAACAAACCCTTTCCTTTATTTACAAAAATGTCCCGAGATACAAGTACTGAAGGAAAAACAACAGGACGAGTAGAAGTGGAAGTGGTGGCCTCAGTACCACCCGCGGCATCTGGACTTGCGGCATCAGTACCGTGCTCTGACTCAACAACTGTCGTGGTGGCATCAGTACCACCTCCTCCATCTGGTGAAGCGACGACATCAGTACCGTCGGCTGGATCAACATCCATGGTGGCATCAGTACCACCGTCATCATCTTTCGCGACCTCAGTACCGCGCCCCTCCTCGTCTGACGCTCCTAGAGTGGCGTGGGGTCGTCGCTCAGACGAGGCGCCTCCTGCTGGCATCCTACCGCTTCTAAGTGTAACAAAATCAACATCAAACATGTATGCAGACATATCACCAAGTGAAGCACTAGGAGTAGTAATCTCAGTGAACTCTACCTGCTCAAACTTCCTTTTGAGGTTGTTCGGGTTCGGCTCGATCTGGACAGGGATGGCGGCCTTCCCTCTCACAATCTCCAGCATCTCCTGGAGGAACTCATCCATCTCCCGTCGGAAAGTGGCTTGCTGCTCGGTCATGAGGCGGGCCAGATCATCCAATGTGGGGTTATCATAGGCTGGCCCATGAGAACCTGATGGGTGGCCTCGCTGGTAGTGAGACTGATGCGGGTGAGAGGGTTATTGTGGATGATACTGCTGAGGCTGCTCTCGCCTCCAAGGCTGTCCCTGCTGATAGGGACGAGGACCGTACTGCTCTGGCTGGGATGACACTGATGAGAGGGATTTTGTTTATTTTTACTTTTATTTTGGTTTTATTTATAAATATGTACAAAATAAGAGAAACACATATTTATTTTTATTTAGAGGAAAATAATTTTATTTATATACATAGGTATATGTACACATGATTGAGCTTCCATGTCTCTCTCTACTTGGATTCTTTTGCGGTCAGGCCCATGCTGAGCCCTCCCTTGGGATTAGGTCACTCAATATTTATTCTAAATATTTTCCTCTTTTTCTTTTATTTCCTTATTCTTTTATTTATGCACAAAAACATGCTAATTATCATTATTTACACAATGCATGCATGGTGATAATTTATTCTGTTTACATGAATATACAAGGTGTTTTGCATAGGTTTTGTAGCCAAAATGAAAGAATAAAGAGTGATGAATGGGTATTCATCACCCCCTATACTTAACTTTGCTAGTCCCTTAGCAAACACTTATTTGAAAAAGAAGTGCAAAAGAGAAAGAAAAAGAAAAAGAGGCGAAATCACGGTTGATTATTAAACTTTCCTTCATTAAATTGAAATATGGAGCTCGGTCAGACCTTTGGATTATTAACTTGTCGGATCCTTATTTGGACTTAAGCTTAAAACTTAACAGCCTCTAAGTTCCACCAAGCTATGGTCTAGACTCCTCAATAAACCAGATCAGAACAAGTCTACATACACAAACTCTAATGACCATGAATCTTTCCTTGTACGGTGTATGTGATATGTAGCTCCCCATCTCAGAAGTAACAAAGAAACAACCTCCCTCAACCTGGTAACTGTAATGCCTCGGTCTAGCAACTCTTTCCTCGAGAAGCGGGGTATTCCCTTCTAAGTTCAAGTGCAACCGGCTCAAGAAGAGGGGGAAGAAGAGAATGAACCATGGCCAGTGTAGCCATGTATCCTTAGGAGCTCTAACCAATGTAGATGAGTCTCCCGCTGCAAGCTTCATGAGATGGAACATGTATACCATAAGCTTTTGCTTTATTTGACTATGTACACTCCGGTGGGATTATTAAATTTTCAATCCAACCCACAACTTTTTTGGAGTTCTTTTCTTTTTACATATTTTTTTTCACGTGCATCTGTACAACATATCTACATGGTGCAGCATATATACAAGGAATTTTTCCTCTTGAACCAGTAGACTATCCCTCTTTTGAAGCTTTATTGCAACCCACAGCTTCTGTCTTTAGACTTCATAACCACCAGACCAAGTTGAGATTCACTTCCTTCACTAGAAGAAAAAGAGAGATTTCGCCTAAAAGTACTACCCTCATATGCTACCCCAAGCCAAAGGAAACTACCTCCTCACCACCTCATCCTTGGAGAGCTATGTGTAAAGTGCTGGTGCAAGTAAAGCCATTGTCTCTGAGAGTCATGCGTGTGTTGTTAAGTGCTCTACTTAGGCTCATCAAGATGACATATGCTCATAGCCTAGTGGACTCAAAGAATTAAGTCCCAATGGACCTGAAAAGTCTCAATCCTAAGCCCGACAAGGTTCCTCTTATTATTAGGTGGATTAAGGTCTTATCCAAGCTCCATTTGTCAAATTAATTCCAGGCCACTTTAAATGTCAACTATGATTTGGAAAGTCTGTGCATGTATTTACAAAGATGCTATTTACAAATATTTACAATTGTGCAAAATTTTTGAAAAATATTTGAAAACATGGATGTATGCATGAATGCAAAGTTTTGCAAAATATTTACAAAAATTTACACAAGGTTTTTGCAAACTTTTTGTTTTTCAAAAAGTTTGCAATTATTTGTACAAAATTTTGTACTATATACATAATTTTGATATGAAATTATTTACAAGCTACTTACACAAAAATATTTTACAATTATTTGTACAAAAATAATTTGATAAATAAATAGGTATGTGCAAGAAGAATTTTATATACAAGGAAAAAAATTTAAATTTTATGGATTTTTAGCCATTTTTATTTATTAACACACTAACACAAAGTACGAGTTATGGCTAAAGTATATATGAAATATATACACATCCCATATACTTAGCTCGAACGATGTCCTCAGAGTGATCAAGAGCGATGAAGAAGACATAACTCGTGCTTAGTATAGGGAAGTGAAAAGGAATGGCTATATACAAAGACGAATCAAATAATAATAGAATGAAGAGTGCTCGGTGTTTCCCCCTATACTTAAGATCAAGTAATCCTAAGTATAGAAAGATGTTCATGAAGGGAAATCCGAGTAGAAGGATGTACAGAGTCTACCCCCCCTATACTTAGGGTGAAATATCCCTAAGTATAGGTAGCAAAACAAGGATAGAAAGAATCAAAAGACTACCTGAGAGTCCTACATCCCCCCATACTTAGTGTAAAGTACACCCTAAATATAGCTTAATCATACGATGAGAAAAGGGATGTGGGACTAAAGAATAGAGTGATATGGACACTGGATCTATACAGCTCGGAAGAACATCGATAATCAGGCGTGAGATGCAATAGATGTGAGTCAAGAGACTACATCTCACGCAAAGTGAATAGGGGCAACATCAATGACCCGCGGCTCATGATCTAGATAAGGCTTGAGCCGTTGGCCGTTCACTCGAAAGGTAGCATCATAAGACAACTCAGATATGTCAATACTCCCATTGTCATGCACATTTCTAACCAAATACGATCCCTTCCATTTGCTATGTAGCTTCCCTAGAAATAATCTAAGCCTAGCATCAAACAACCATACTCTCTGTCCTGGCTTAAACTGCTTGTGGCTGATATGAGAATCATGCCACTCCTTTACTCTCTCCTTATAATGTAGGCTGTTTGAGAAGGCAATATCTTGAAGCTCCTCCAGGGCTGCTAACTCTGCCCTCCTCTGATCTCCTACACTCTCTGGATCCAAAAAGTGTATCAGTGACTGCCCAAAGACCTATGTCTCAGCTCAACAGGTAAATGACACGGCTTGCCATAAACGAGGCGAAAGGGAGATGTACCCAAAGGAGTCTTGAAAGACGTTTGATATGCCCACAAGACCGAGTCCAAAAGCTGTGACCAATCCTTTCGGTCAGTGCGGACAACTTTCTGCAATATAGTCTTAATCTCCCTGTTCGACATTTTAGCAAGACCATTCGTCTGAGGATGGTATGGAGTGGCAACTCGATGGTCTATGCTGAACTCGCTAGCAAGGGCCTTTACCTTGTCGTTGACGGAATGAGACCCCCCGTCAGATATCAACACTCGAGGTACCCCGAACCGTGAAATGATATTCTTCCTCAAAAATCCGCAAACAGTCCTAGCATCTACGGTTCGGGCGGGGATGGCCTCAACCCAATGTCTCACATAATTTACGGCCAACAGAATGTACTCAAATCCCTGACTCCTAGGGAATGGACCCATGAAATCGATGCCCCATGCATCAAAAACTTCACAGAAGTGTATGGGCTGCATCGACATCATATCACGCTATCCACAAGTGCCCATCCTCTGGCAGTCTGTACACCTCTTCACAAACTCATCAGAGTCCTTGAAAAGAGTTGGCCACCATAGGCCGGATTGGAGCACTTTCTGTGCCATTCTCCTCCCTGAGTGATGTCCTCCTACCTCAAGCTTGTGGTAGTAAGTAAGGACGTTGTGGTGCTCCCCGACAATGGCTTCATTCTGATGAGCCGTGAAATTTGGTCTCCTAAATCCGGGTAAGGTAAAAATACTCTCGGGTCGTTGCGACCCGGATCTCGGAGAATCAGACTCAACAAGAAAAAGAAGAACCACCAAACAAAGAGATAAAATCAATGAAAACAAAGAAGCGGTCCTCGCTAAATTATTAACATGGTATAGCGACCAGGGTTAGACTCAGGGAGCACGAATTGGCCTCGCTGCCTACAAAGTAGTCAAAATAAATAAAAAGGAATAAAATATTTTTTGGTAGATTTTAATGATTTGTAAATGTTTTTTGTAATTTTGATTTTTATTAAGAAAATGTAAAAGCAAGCAACACTCAAAAATTTATTTAATCAACCAAAAATGCTCCAAAAATTCAAATAAAATTGTTTTTGTGTTTTTAATATTTTTAAATGTTTTTGGTAATTTTCTGGAGATTTTATAATTTTTAATTTTTTTTAAAAAAAATCAAGAAAGGTGAAAACAAGAGATCACTGTATATCCAGACTTGAAAGGTCCACTAAAAATATAAAATGGACTATGAAACTCTGGAGGCAATTTTTATGAAAAGTATAAACAACAACTAAGATTAAGAAAAGGAGTTTGTATTTTTTTGATTTTTTTAGAATTTTTTAGAATTTTTATAAAGTGTTTAGAGTTTTTCAATTTTTAACTTTTTTATAAATCCAAAAAGCACGAAAAGTGGATAGAAATTAAAAGACACTAAAATTAACTACCTCTAATTTTTTAGATTTTTTAAAAGAGTTTTTATATTTTTATTTGATTTTCTAAATCAGACAGTAGTAGAAATCACTGTTTTTGAATTTTTAAAATATCAAAAAGCCTAAAAAATCTCCCAAAAATTTAGGGAAATTTTTACACAGTAGCAGGAGCCACATGTTCAAATTTCACCTAATTTGGATTTAATTTGCTATTTTATTCAATCAAAACGAGGCATACAGTGCACATGGACCTAAATGTAAAGAAAACTATTTCCAGGGACCAAACATTAAAAGCAAATAAAGCTCAGGGGCCCTTGCGCAAAAAGTCCACAAAATCACACGCAATGCACATGAATCAGGAATGGACGAGCATATGTGTAAATCCTATTTATAAAATATCAAACAATAACATTCCATAACTATAGGATGAAAAGTGCAAATAACCAAGGGCCTCACGTGTCGATGCACGTGGCTCACACACACAAGGACTGAAATGCGAATACTAGAAACATAGAGTTCCGATGTGCAATTTAACCTAATTAAAAACAACGTACGAAACTATTTACATGACTAAATAGCAAAAACTAAACGACAGGGGCCTAAGTGATATTACCCCATTATTCAGATCTGACGGCTGAAGGATTGCCACGTGGAGGATCTGACGGCTATGGTACATGTGGCTAACCCTTCGCTGGATCAACGACCAAGAGGATGCCACGTGTAGATCGGACGGAGCAGAGTAGATGGCGCCTGTTCGCTGGATGGGCGGTCTCGATCGAGCCTCAGATGGATCGAACGGTGGAGGCTCCTCGTAAATGAACGGCTCTGATCAGATCTGGAGCGGAGTCTTTGATCGAACGGCAACCAGAGGCACTCCAAGAACAGCTCATCGGCGAACTTCGCCGGCTCCGTGCGCGCGGTGGGGACCTCCGATGATGCTGCTGGGATGTGGAACGTGATCGCCAAGCTCTTCCGCAGCTGATGGGCTTCTCCGATGAAGCTAGGAACCACCGGAGCATCCCGATGATGAGGGAGGAGCGGAGCCTCTGTGCTCGATCGACTCGACCCTCAGATGGGTCGCTTGAACCTGTAAAACACCACAAAACAACTCCTGAGTCGAGGGCAAATTTCTTCGACCCATCAGTGGGCAAAATGGGGGGACGGGTACGTCGGATGGATGACCTCCGGCGAGGCGACGGCGAGGGAGGCCCGGTTCCTGGTTCCTGGGCTAACCAAGATGAGCGGGTGGGTGCAGAAGGTGGGGAGAAGTCTCACGAGGGTGATGGGATGGTCTGATGATGAAATAGGTGATCTGAGTGATGGAAATCGATCGGCGACGGTGGAAGAACGAATTGGGCGAAATGGAAAATTAGAGGAACCTAGGGGATATCAGAGTTACCTGATGAATGGAGTCGACCGGGGATGAGCTGTAGAAGCTCTGGGGGTCTTGGCCTCAAGGAAGCGTCGGGATCCGAGGCTCAGCGCACCTCGCGACGGCGCACGAGTACGAAGATCGTCGGATCGATGGTTGGAAGCACCTTCTCCTCTCTTCGACACTCTCCTCGCACAACTGTCACTCTGGGGAAGAAAATGGAGGTACTGGGATGAAGGAGAAGAGCCAAGGATGACGGGTAATGTGCGGCAGAGGTGTGACTATATATTGCTGGTGGTTCGAGAAGAAGGGATCGGGTGAAGCGCGGTGAAGCACGGACCCCTAGAAGGAGGATCGGGCGAGGGTCTCGGATGTACAAGGATCAAATGGAGCCTGGGGTTTGGGTATTTGGAGCTCGGATCAAGCGGGGAAAATGTGAGAAATCAGGTCGGGGCGCAAAGATCCGAATCGAATGGTCCAGGTGGGGAGTTGACCGGGGGTCAACATCCCCCGTGGACCAATCAGAAGCGACCATTAAATAAATATTTGTAAATTCAATTAAAATTAATAATTACCTTATTTCGAAAAAGTCAAATGATGAAAAATGTTTATTTATTTTCAAATTAATTTTTAGCGTTTTTTATTTATTTTTTTGAAAAATAAATAAGGTATTTACATTATATCATTATTATATGTAGGTATATACATAAAAGGGATTTTGATTTTTATTTTTAAATTATTTATTTTTATACAATTATTCCCATTTTATATTTTAATTATTTACAACATAAAATTTGGAATAATGAGGTACTTTTATTTCATTTTTATGATGTATTTACATGGAGTAAATAAATAGGGTTACATACATATGTACAAGGTGGAAATTGATTTTATTCTTTTCCTTTTTATTTTATTTTTATTTTTCTGATTTTTATTTTATTTAGTTACACCATGAAATATGGAATAATCAAATATTTTGATTTGATTTTTATTAGGTATTTACAAAGAGATAATAAATAGATATGTTATTTTATATACAAGGTCTATATACACTGATGAGAGGGATTTTGTTTATTTTTATTTTGGTTTTATTTATAAATATGCACAAAATGAGAGAAACACATATTTATTTTTATTTAGAGGAAAATAATTTTATTTATATATAGGTATATGTACACATGATTGAGCTTCCCTATCTCTCTCTACTTGGATTCTTTTGCGGTCAGGCCCATGTTGAGCCCTCCCTTGGGATTAGGTCACTCAATATTTATTCTAAATATTTCCCTATTTTTCTTTTATTTCTTTATTCTTTTATTTATGCACAAAAACATGCTAATTATTTTTATTTACACAATGCATGCATGGTGATAATTTATTCTATTTACATGAATATACAAGGTGTTTTGCATAGGTTTTGTAGCTAAAATGAAAGAATAAAGAGTGATGAATGGGTATTCATCAACTGCTACTGGGGTGCTGGGGGTTGCTGGTGCTGCTCTCGCTGATAGCCGTACTGGCCACCCTGAACTGGAGGCTGTTATTGGGAACTGGTGCCTCTGGCCGACCTACGGAATCCGGGATGGTCTCGTCGGATACCGGGCTGGGGTTGGTCGTACCAAATTCCATTGACATCCATCAACGGCTCCGGCTCGTACGAGGGTGGCGGGAGTACTGCCAGGGGCTGATCCGGCTGGTAGACCACCATCTGAGTGTCTGGAGATGGTAGTGACTGGTAGTACGGCTGTGGCTACTGGTACGGCTCCGCCTGTACAAGTTGAACCTATCTAGGCTGACTGGAGCGCTGGGATGAGCTACCACTGCTGCTCGGATCTCCTCATGACTGAAGATGGGACTGAGAAGCCGTTTGTGCCTCCTGGAGACACATGAGCTGTGTCTTCAGATCACTCAACATCTGTGCCATCTGATCCATATGTGTGATGCCTTGGCATTGCTTCTTCTCTATTAGCTCGATCCGGTCCAGCTTCTCGCTGATGATGCCCATGTCTGCGGCTGTGGACTCGGCCTGTGTGGCTGCCGTAGATGAAGTGGAAGGACCGGCATCGACCCGTGCTATCCTATGGTACTGCACGATCTATGGCTGGGGGCATCTCTGAGTGTAGAGTCGGGTCTGGGACATCACTGTATAGTTCTCGGCCATCTCCTTGTAGATGGTCCAGACCTGATCCTCATCCTTGGCGAAGTAGGAACCGCCACAAGAAGCATTCACCAGGCTCTGCAGCTCTGGTGTCAACCCGCAGAAGAAGCTCTGAACTAGGTTCGGCTTCGTGATGTATGGTGCGGGCATCTGTCGATGAGCTCTCGAAACCTCTCCCATGCCCTGTGAAACTGCTCATTGGGGAGCATGGAGAAGTTGCTGATCAGGTCCCTCGCTGCATTGATCTGCCCGAGTGGATAGTACTGGTTCAAGTACTCGGTGCGGAGCTGCTCCCAGGTGTGTACGAATTTCCCTAAGTGCTTCAGCCAGTTGGCTGCTCTATCGACGAGGGAGAAGGGAAAAGCAATCATCCTGATGGTGTCCTCGTCCACCTGCCGATCGTGGACGGTGCTGCAGATCATCTCGAACTCCTGGAGATGTAGATGGGGCTCCTCAGTAGCAAGCCCGTGGAAGCAGGGGAGAAGCTGAAGTGTGTTCAGGGGGAACTTGAAGTCCCCCACGATAGCTAGAAGATTCATCCACCGGTGTGTCAGTGTCGACCTGGGGTTGTGCAATTCCCGCATCGGTCTTGGCAGCTCGGCCGGCTGGTCTGGCTCATCTGGCTGATCTAGGCCTCTCCGTCCCTCAGCTCGCGGCTGCTCCCTTGCGGTCCTTAGCCTCTCCATCTCTCTCCTCATCTCCACCATGAAAGCTCCATGATCGCGTATCTGTCTCTGCATGGTCTCAAGAGAAGCTAACGTGGTGGTGTTTATCGCACCCTCGTCCAGAACGTAAGCGATTGTCTCTGGCCTCTAACCCTCGGTGCACTCCTCGCTATTGGCCATGGTCTCTGCAAAGGTAAAAGACCCAAACTCAGGTGCCGATAAATCATCTAACTATTGTCTCGCATCTGGCACTGGCATCTCAGAACTGGTAGAAGGGTGGTCGAGGGGGAATAGGGCGGAATCGAACTCGAGTTTGGAGAGCGGGTCTCGGCTCTCGCGAACCAACCTAGATGAACGGGCTGGAGTGCGGTCAAGCAGTGTAACCAAAGGCTGCCTAAGGGACCTCTTGCCCATCATCTTGATCTGGCGAGTCGGGCAGATGAGATCTGGAAAACACACAAGATGAGAAAACAAACCCTGGGTTCACCTACTCAACGTTGAGCTGAAGACCGTAAGAGCTCGGTCAATTATCTTGTCGATTTTATTTGGGTGATCACGTCAGGATATCAGAGCGGTTACGCGAGCTGATAGGAATCCAATCCGCCAACCAGACTGTCCCGTATAAAAGGCCGGTAGTCTGATCAGGGCTCGGATGTGGCACTAGCCTAGTGTGCGGGTCACTCTCTTGCTCAATCTGACAATGAGGGGGTTTCTCTCCCCAAGACAGATTTTTAAGTGAGATGTCTTTTAGGGTCAAGTGTGTTTAGCAGTCCCAATTTTATAGTTTTTGTTTTTAGGTATTTTTCAGATCAAACAATGCCTAATGAATTTTTCGGTTCTCCTGATTATTTAAGTCCAAAAACCGGGGGGAGAAGACGAAAAAGCCGATGCGCGATAAAATCAATGATGCATGCACGAGATAGAAGGCGTACCTAACTCCAGCAGTGTACATGCAAAATGATCCGCGCATAAAGTAAAGACTGAAATAAAACTACCTATATGATGCACGAGAATCCGGCCCTAGACGAAGCAATTTCTACACGTAAGCACAATAGCCGGGTACTCAAGCCTAAGTCCAGAGTCCTATCTTGGGAGCCACTCGGTGTCTGCCACAACGGATCTTGCACGAGCTGTATGTGAGTCCTCAAGGCACGTCGACTAGAGCCTAAATAATCCGACTTTTTCTTGTGATTTAATTAATTAGGTCCAGTTAACGATCTATAGGCACAAATAGATTATTAAGTATTTGGATCCTAATTAATTATGTCACAATCAGTCAAAATCCTAAGCTAAGGCCAAAACCGCGTAAATCAGATAAGCAGTGAAATAAATGCGATGAAAAAACAAAACCGGCGAAAATCGCGGTAAGGTCCCCCGAGCACACCGGTGCTCGGTGAAACAAACCCCAATAATATCACCACATTCGGAGTCTCTGTCCCTGTATTATTACAAATTAATAGTTTTTGTAGAAAATAAACCTAATCTTATCTACAGCTATTCCGCGGCTCCCGCACTTCGGTTCTCCTCCTAGCGCTCTCCCGCGGCTCCGTACATAAGAGAGCCGCCTCCGAATCCCGCAGTTGCTTCAGCTTCCGAAAAAGCCGCCTCAGTCTTTAAGCCCTTGCAAGAAACATAAACAGAAGTGTGTCAGTCCAGACAAATATGTAAATAAATCAGATAAAAAATATCTACAAATATCTACAGAAAAGCCGCAGAAAAGAAAACCATGAGAAATCGAAAAAGACTACTAAGCCGTGCTCCCCGGCAACGACGCTATTCTGATGACCGAAATATCACAAGATCTCTCTATAGGGCCAAGGTAAAAGTATTCGATGTCGTTGAGACCCGAATAGAGAGACTCGATCAACAAGAAAATTAAAGGAACCACCAAATCGAAAGATAAATCAAGGAAATCAAATAGCGGTCCTCGCTATTTTATTAACCTGGTAAAGCGACCAGGGTCGGACTCAAGGATCACGGGTTGGCCTTACAGCCTACGAAGTAGTCAAAAAGATAAAATAATGAAGAAAATGTTTTTGGTGGATTTTAAATATTTTAATTTTTTGTGTTTTTAATTATATAAGAAAATGGGTAAACAAGCAAATTCAACAATTATTTAAACACTCAAAAATGCTCCAAAAATTGAAATAAAATTGTTTTTGTGTTTTTTATATTTATAAGTGTTTTTAGTAATTTTATGGAAATTTTATAATTTTTATTTGATTTTCTAAAAATGGAGAAAGAGGAAAATAATGGATTAATGTGCATTCAGACTTGCATAGCCAATTAAAAATATATAATTAGACTATAAAAATCTAGAGACAATTTTTATAAAAAAATATATACAAAAACTAAGCTATAGAAAAAGAGTTTTCACTTTTTTGAATTTTATAGAATTTTTAATTATAAGATTTTTAGGGTTTTTCAATTTTTATTGGTTTTATAAATCCAAATAGCACAAAATGGATAGAAGGTAGAAAACAACAAAACAAACTACCCCTAATTTTTTTAGAATTTTTAGAAAAGTTTTATATTTTTCTTTGATTTTCTTTTCCAAACAGTAAGAAAAATACGTGTTTTTGAATTTTTAAAATATTAAAAAGCCTAAAAAATGAACCAAAAATTTAGTGAAATTTTTACAAAGTGGCAGGAGCCACGTATCCAAATTTCACTTGATTTGGAATTGATTTGTTATTTTATTCAATCAATAAAAGAGCTACAGCACACAAGGACCTATTTGCAAGAAAACAAAGTTCGGAGGGCTGAATTATAACACGTGCAAAAAATTTAAGGTAGAAAATGTAAAATTCCTAAACAATCAGCACATGTTCAAATTAAATCCACACACAGGGTTATAACTGCAAATATGGAAACTAAAATTTCAATTCATAACATAGCAGAAACCCAAGCCCATACATGCAATTTGTCTAAAATATCACGTGTCGAAGCACGCGTCTCACACAGGCAAGGACTAAAATGCAAATAAAATAAACATAAGGTCCCGGGTGCAAATTATCCAAAATAAAAACAACACACTAAAATATTTACAGGACTATTCTATAAATACAGAAAGAGGACGGGCCTAAGTGAAATTCCCCCTATTAACGAATGACTGGAGGCGCGCCACGTGGAGATCTGACGGTGGAGAAGCGTGTACGCCACTTCGCTGGATCGACGGCCTGGATCAGATCCTCAGATGGATCAACGGCTGGGAACCTCTCGCAGATGGACGGAAGATCTAAAGTGGGGAGAGGCTCGATCGAACGGTGGCTGAAGCTCCTCCAAGAACAGCTCACCGGCGAACTTCGCTGGCCTAGTACACGCGGTGGAAGGCTCCTCTTGAGCTGCTAAGATGTGGAGAAGAAAGCCTACGCTGGTCCGCAGTTGGTGGGTGGCTCCGATGAGGTTGAGGAGCTCCGGAGAGCTCCGACAATGAAGAAGTCGCGGAGCTACTGTGCTCGAATGGCTCGACCTCCAGATGAGGTCGATTTGACCTGCAAGCTGCACAACAAGAAACCTGGGTCGAGGGCAAAGTTCCTCAACCCGTTAGCGGGCGAAGGTGTGGTCGGAATGAGGCGGAGCGGGGATCTCCGACGAAGCGACGATGAAGGAGACTCGAGCCTTGGTTTCGGGGCTAACCAAGATGATCGGAAGTGCGAAGAATGTAGAGATGAGTCTCGTGAGCGTGAATCGAGGGTCGGATGGTCAAATGGGTGATCGGAGGTATCGAAAATTGACCTAACCTAAGGGGTATCGGGGGTACCTGATGGACGTAGTCGACTGTGCTGGTGCTCAGAAAGCTCCTGGGGTCTTTGCCTCGATGGCTCATCAGGGCCAGAGGCTCAGCTCGCTCAGTAGCGGAGCACGACGGCGCAGGTCGCCGGATCAGTGGCTATAACCCTTCACTCCTCGCTGCAACACCCTCACTCCGTAGCTGTCACTCTAGGGAAAAGGATGGAGGTCCTGAGACTGGAAGACGATGGCCAAAGATACGTCAAATGTACGACGGAGGAGAGACTTTATAATGCTAGGGGTCCGGGAATATGGGAGTCGGGCACGCTCGTCAATGCACGGACCCCTAGGTTGGTCGGGCAAAGGTCTCGGATCATCGAGCTACAAATGGTGCCTGGGGTTTAGGCGAATGGAAGGCGCATCAACTCGCGAAAAATCTAAGAAGTCGGGTCGGGGCGCAGGTCCGCGAAGCGAGTGGTCCTGGCGGGGGAGTTGACTGGGGGTCAACATCCCCCATGGACCAATCAGATAATTCCGATTATTAATTATTTAGAAATTCATTTAGAAATAGCAAATGATTTTATTTCAAAAACTCTTCAAAATGAAAAATGTTTATTTATTTTCAAAGTATTTTTTAGTGATTTTTATTTAATTTTTTGAAATATAAATTATGTATTACATTATATTATTATTATATATAGACATATATACATATGTATTTTTTATTTTTATTTTTAATTGTTTATTTTTGAACAATTATTCCAATTTTATATTTTATTTATTTATAGAATAAAATAAAAAAAAGGTATTTTTATTTTATTTTTATGATTTATTTACATTAGTTAAATAAATAGATCTATATACATATGTACATGGTTTATATACAAGGTGGGAAAGGAATTTTATTATTTTTCTTTTTATTTTTATTTTTCTGATTTTCATTTTTTTTATAAATATATACTAAATATGAGAAACATCTTTTTATTTTTATTTTGAGGAAAATAAAATTATTTATATACATAGGGTTATGTACACCATGATTGACCATATCTTTCTCTCTAGTTGGTTTCTTTTGCGGTCAGGCCCATGTTGAGCCTTCGCTTAGGATTAGGTCACTCAATATTTATTCTAAATATTTCCCTCTTTTTCTTTTATTTCTTTATTCCTTTATTTTTACACAAAAACATGCTAATTATGAATAATTACATGATGCATGCATTTTGATAATTTATGATAATTACAGGTATTTACATGGTATTTTGCCAAGGTTTCTAGCTAAAATAAAGGAATAAAGAGTGATGAATGGGTATTCATTAGGTATTGTTGATGATACTGCTGTTGAGGCTGCTCTCGCCTCCAAGGTTTTCCCTGCTGATAGGGACGAGAACCATACTGCTGGTGCTGGGATGGCTGCTGGTGCTGGTGTACTGGGGCTAGGGCTGCTGGTGCTGCTCACGCTGCTGGCCGTACTGGCTACCTTGAACTGGAGGCTGCTGCGGGGAACTGGTGCCTCCGACCGACTAGTGGAATCCGAGATGGTCTCGTCGGATACCGGGCTGAGGTCGGTCATACCAAATCCCGTTGACATCCATCAACGGCTCTTGCTCATAGGTGGGTACGGGAAGTACTATCAGGGCTGATCCGACTGGTAGACCACCATCTGAGCGTCCTGGGATGGTGGTGGCTGGTAGAACTGCGGTGGCTGCTGGTACGACTCCGCATGTACAAGGTGAACCTGTCTAGGCTGACTGGAGTGCTGGGACGAGCTACCACTGCTGCTCGGATCTCCTCGTGACCTGAGACGGCGCTGAGAAGCCGTCTGTACCTCCAGGAGACACATGAGATGTGTCTTCAGGTCACTCAGGGTTTGTGCCATCTGATCCATCTACGTGATGCCCTTGCACTACTTCTTCTCGATCAACTCGATCCGGTCCAGCTTCTCGCTGATAATGCCCATGTCTGCAGCTGTAGACTCTTCCTATACGGCTGCTGCGGACGAAGTGGAAGGACCGACATCGACTCGTGCTATCCTTTGAAACTGCATGACCTGTGGCTGGGGACGTCCTTGAGTGTAGAGGCAGGTCTGGGACATCACGGTGTAGTCTCGGCCATCTCCTCATAGATGCCCCAGACCTGATCCTCATCCTTGGCGAAGTAGGAACTGCCACAAGGAGCATTCATCAAGCCCTGCAGCTTTGGTGTTAGTCCGCAAAATAAGCTCTGAACTAGGTTCGACTTCATGATATCATGGTGCGGGCATCTGTCAGTAAGCTCGTTGAACGTCTCCCATGCCTCGTGAAATTGCTCATTGGGGAGCATGGAGAAGTTGCTGATCAGGGCCCTCACTGCATTGGTCTGCCCGAATGGATAGTACTTGTTCAAGCATTCGGTGCGGAGCTGCTCCCAAGTGTACACAAATCTCCCCAAATGCTTCAGCCAGTTGACTTCTCTGTCAACAAGGGAGAAGGAGAAGACAATCATCCGAATGGTGACCTCGTCCACCTGCCGATCGTGGACAGTGCTGCAGATCATCTTAAACTCTTGGAGATGCAGATGGGGCTCCTCAGTGGCGAGCATGTGGAAGCGGGGAAGAAGCTGAAGTGTCTGTGGGGGGACTTGAAGTCCCCCACGATCGTCGGAAGTACGATCCACCGGCGTGTAAGTGTCGATCCGGGGTTGTGCAACTCCCGCATCGGTCTGGCTGCTGCTGCCAGCTGGACTGGCTCCTCAGGCTGATCTGGTACCTCTCCCGTTCCTGCAGCTCTCGATTGATCTCGTGCTGTCCTCGGCCTCTCCATCTCTCTCTCATCTCCACCATGAAGTCTCCCTGATCCCGTATCTAGCGCTGCATTGTCTCGAGGGAAGCCAATAGGGTGTTGTTGATCGCACCCTGGTCCAATACGTATGTCGTCGTCTCTAGTCTCTAACCCTCGATGCGCTCCTTACTGCTGGCCATGGTCTCTCCAAAGGCAAAAGACCCAAACTCAGGTGCCGATAAATCATCTGCCTGTTGTCTTTGATCTGGCTGCGGCACTGGTATCTCTGAATCAGTGGTAGAAGGGTGGTCAAGAGGGAACATGGTGGAATCGAACTTTGGTTCAGAGAGCAGGTCTCGGCTCTCACGAATCAACCTAGATGAACAGGCTGGAGTGCTAAAAAGCAGTGCAGCCAAAGGTTGCCTAAGAGACCTCCTGCCCATCATCTTGATCTGGCGAGTCAGGCGGATGAGATCTGAAAAACACTTAAGATGAGCAAACAAACTCCAGGTTCACCTACACAACACAGAGCTGAAGACCGTAAAGGTTCATTCAATTATCTTATCAATTTTTATTTAGGTGATCAAGTCAGTCTATCAGAGCGTTAAGCGAGCTGATGGGAATCCAATCCTCCCAACAGACTGTCCTGTATAAAAGACCGCCTAGTGTGCGGGTCGCTCTCTCGCTCATCCAAACCAGACAAGGAGGGGGTTGCTCTCCCCAAGATAAATTTTTAGGTGGAGTGTCTTTTAGGGTCAAGTGTGTTTAGCAGTCCTAATTTTATAGTTTTTATTTTTTATGTATTTTTCAATGCAAACAATGCCTAACGAATTTTTCGGTTCTCCTGATTATTTAAGTCTGAAAACAGGGGAGACAGACGAAAAAATCGATGTGCGGTGAAATCAATTATGTATGTAGAGTAAGAGATGCGTACCTGACTCCAGCAGTCTACATGCAAAGTGATCCACGCATAAAAGTAAAGACTGAAAATAAACTACCTATATGATGCATGAGAAACCAGCCTTAAACAGGGCAATTTCTACACGATAAGAACAGTAACCGAGTACTCAAACCTAAGTCTGGAGTCCTATCTTGGGAGCCACTCCGTGTCCGCTACAACGGATCCTACACGCGTTGTATGTGACTCCTCAAGGCACGTGGACTAGAGTCTAAGTAATCCAACTTTTTATTGTAACTTAATTAATTAGGTCCAATTACGATCTAATAGGAGCAGGCAGATAATTAAGGTTTGGATCCTAAACAATTACGTCACAATCAAGAGAAAATCCTAAGCTAAGGCCAAAACCACGTAAATCAGATAGGCAGTTAATAAAATAAAGGCGAGAAAATGAAAACCGGCGAAAAACGCGGTGAGGTCCCCCGAGCACACCGGTGCTCGACGAAACAGACCCTGGTCCACAGTTCAAGCCTGAGTCCCTGTATTATTACAATGATAGTCTGTAGAAAAGTAAACTAAACTACAACTATTCTATGGTTATTTGCGGCTATTCCGCGGCTCCTGCACTCCTGCTCGGCTCCTCGTGCTCTCTTACGGCTCTATGCAGAAAAGAGTCGCCTCCGAATTCCGTGGTTGCTTCGGCTTCCGAAAAAGTCGCCTTGGTCCTCGGGTCCTCGCAAGAAAACAAGACAGAAATGTGTCAGACAAGATTATTATAAAAATATGCAAATAAACACGAAGAAGAATATCTATACAACTATGGACAAAAAACAGTGAAAAAGAAAGCCGCAAAAATAAAAAATGACTACTAAGTTGTGCTCCCTGGCAACGACGCCTATCTGATATGCCGAAAATCCCCCAAAATCTGGTAAAGGTAAAATCAATCAAGGGTAGTTGTGATCCGGGTCTCAGAGATAGGACTCAACAAGGAAAATAGACCACCAAAGAAAAGTAATCAGAATAAATCCGAATAGCGGTATCGCTATTTATTTAACCTGGTATAGCGACCAGGGTCGAACACAAGGAGCACGGGTTGGCCAAGTGTCCTAGGAAGTAGTCATAAAATGAATACAATGTTTTTTGGTGGTTTTATGAATTTTTAATTTTTTTGTATTTTTAATTATGAAGAAAATAAGGAAAAAATCAAAAGGAGCACAATCAATGAATTATTAATCAACACAACACAACTCCAAAAATTGCAATAAAAATATTTTTGAGTTTTATTAATTTTTAAGTGTTTTTGGTAATTTTCTAAGAATTTTGTGATTTTTAGTTGATTGTCTAAAAATAGCAAAAAGCAAAAAGCAAAAATAGTGAACTAATGTGCATCCAGATTTGAAAGGTTATTTAAAAATAGATAAATAGCCTATAAAATCTGAAGACAATTTTTATGCAAACTAAAAATGAAAACTAAGCTACAGAAATAAAAATTGCATTTTTTTGGATTTATTAGAATTTTAATGATTTTTATAAGATTTTTAGGGTTTTTCAATTTTTAGGTGTTTTATATATCCAAATGCAGTAAAATTTAGACTGAAGCTAGAAAAAACAAAAGAAACAGTAAGTAATTTTTTTAGAATTTTCGAGGAGTTTTTAATATTTTTAGTTGATTTTATATTTCAAATAGTAGCAAAAATAGTTTTTTTTTTATTTTTTAAAATACCAAACAACAATAAAAATGTCCCAAAAAATTAGTGGAATTTTTAAACAGTGGGAGGAGCCACGTATCTAAATTTTACTTAATTTGGAACTAATTTGATATTTTATTCAACCAATACAAAAGCCACGGCACACAAGGACCAAAGTGCAAAGAAACAAAGTTCTAAGGACTAAATCGAAACACTGCAGAAACTATAGGGGTTCAATGAAAAAAACGCATCAAATCCAGCACATGTTCAATTCAGTACGCACAGGGGCATCAATGCAATATTCGAATCTAAACTTTCATTCCATAACAGTCATAAAAACCCAGCCCTGAACATGCAAAAAGCCCACAAAATCACGTGTCGAAGCACGTGTATCCACAAAGCAGGGACTAAAATGCAAATACAAGAAACTACAGGTCCTGATATGCAAAATATCCAAGTGTGAAAATTTATTTAATAAACTAAACATAAACTAAAATAAAATGCAGGGGGTCGGGCGCAAGTTACCCAGCCACAGTGCATGCGGGGCGCGTAAGGGGTGACGTGTTGAGCGATGAGCGGCTGGCGTGCGTATGGCTCTGATGACGCCTCCTAAAAGATCCAACGATCCTGGCACGAAGGCAAACGTGGGATGCACGTGGCCGTCAGATGGTGGATCTAACAGCCTGACAGTGGCAGGCGATGAACGGCTCAGATGGTGACTAGAGGCGAGGTGTGATCCGACGGTGGGGAGATGGCTTGGAAGAACTCCTCCTGGGAGAACTTCTTCGGTGAGATGGGAGTGCTCCGAGCATACGAGGGAAGATCGGAGAGGAGGGTTCTCCTCGGGATGACGTTCCGCGTCAGATGGTGATGGCTGATGAAGCCCCGAACGGTCAGATCCTCCGACAAGGGAGGAGGGAGCTGGGCGACTGTTGGGCCGAAAATCCCCACGAAATCTGAGTAGGAATAAAATCAATCAAGGTTCGTTGCGACCCGGATCTTGTAGATCGAAAACAACAAGAAAAAGAGATCACCAAATATGAATAATCAGTCAAAAACCGAATAAGCGGTCTTGCTATTTATTTAACCTGGTATAGCGACCAGGGTCGAACTCAAGGAGCACAGTTTGTTTGAGAAGATCCTACGAAGTAGTAAAAAATGAAGGGAAAAGTAAAATATTCTTGGTGGATTTTATCTTTTTTTTTGTTTTTAATTATGAAGGAAATATGAAGAGAAGGCAAAAATCACACAAACAACAATTTATTAAACACTCCAAAATAACTCAGAAAATTTTAATAAAATTCTTTTTGTGTTTTGTAGGGTTTTAAGCATTTTTGATATTTTTCTCAAGATTTTACGATTTTTTATTGATTTTATAAAAATAGAAAAGGTTGAAAATCATAGTCAATGTGCAGCCAGATTTGAAAGGCTAATTAAAAATATGTAGTTAGCCTCTAAAAATCTGGAGACAATTTTTATGAAAACTAGATATAAAAATTATGCTACAGAAAGAGAGTTTGCATTTTTTTATTTTATAGAATTTTTGAGAATTTTTATAATTTTTCTAGGGTTTAGTGCTTTTTAGGTGTTTTATAAATCCAAATTCAACCAAAATTGGACTGACACTAAAAGACACTAAAAGAAACACTAATTATTATTTTTTGTAATTTTTGAATGCTTTTTTATATTTTTAATTGATTTTTGTAATTCAAACAGTAACAAAAATGCGTGTTTTTGAATTTTTAAAACTATCAAAACAACTCAAAAATGTCCCAAAAATTTAGTGAAATTTTTACACAGTGGTAGGAGCCGCGTAACCAAATTTCACTTGATTTGGAATTAATTTGATATTTTATTCAATCAAAACAAAAGCCACAACACATAGGGACCTATATGTAATTAATGAAAACCTTTCAGTCAATTGATAACATGCTCAGTAAACCCAAGACTAAAATTGCAAAAATCCCAATCAGGCACGCTTCTGACACGTGATTCACATTTAAAGGGACTAAAATGTCATTCCTATTAATAAAGATGCAAACAATAACAACACTAAATCCCAGGATGAAATATGCAATTAACCCATGAGTCATGTGTCGATGCACGTGCTCCACATACAGAGGGACATATTTGCAAATAAAATAAACACAAGGTCCAAGATGTAAATATTTCAAAATAAAAATAACTAAAGCTAATATTTACAAGACTAAACAACAAATACAAAAGGAGGAGGGGCCTAAAGTAAATTTATCCCTTTATTAAGATCCACGGCTAGCGGAGGTCCACGTGTTAGATCTGACGGCTGACAGCGGTGGGGACCCTTTCGCTGATGAGCGGCCTGGATCCGATCCTCAGATGGATCGACGGTCGGGAGCTACCCTCAGATGGACGGATAAGATCTAATCTGGCACGAAGGGGGCTCGATCGACGGTGAAGGAGGGACCCGGATGAACTGCTCACCGGCGACTTTTGCTGAGCCAATACGCATGCTGGGGTACTCCTCTGCTGCTGCTCAGAGAGGGGAAATGAAGCTCGAGATGCACCGTAGTGAGCGGTATGCTCCAATACGTCCGAGAGCGTCTGGAGAGCTCCGACGAGGAGAGGCTCCTTGAGCTCCTGTGCCCAAGTGGTTGGACCTCCAGATGAGATCCTTCTTCGATTCTACCTGCAAAGGAAGAAAGATGGGTCAAGGGCAAAGTTCCTCGACAGGGCGAAGTTCTCCGACGAGGCGATGGTGGAGGAAACCTAAGACCTAGTTCTGGGGTGAACCAGGGTGATCGGACGGGCATAGAAGGTGTAGAGGGGTCTCGCGAAGGTAATGCGATGATCGGATGGTCGAAAGGGAGATCAGAGCTAAGTGGGTAGGCCGGAATTGGCCGGCGGCGCAAAATACAAAACGAGGAATGGAAGCTAATCTAAGTGCTATAGAGGCTACCTGATGATCGCGGACGTCTGTGCTGGAGGTGGGTGACCTCCTGGGATTCTCGCCTCAATGGAGCTACGTCTCCAAAGGCTCGAGCTCGCCAATGGGCGGAGCACGGCGGCGAAGATTACCGGACCAGGGGCTAGATCGCTCCTTTCCTCGCTGCAACACCTCCTAGGGCTTGCTGTTACTCATGGCTAGAAGATGGTGGTCCTGGGAGTCGAAGACGGGGGCCAGAGGTGAGGAGGAAGGTGACTGGAGCTCAGACTATATAGTGGTAGGGGTCCGAGAAGATGGGAGTGGGGCACGCAAATCAAAGCTCGGACCCGTAGAAAGAACCTCGGGCATGGATCATGGATGAATCGTGGGTAATCGGGGCCCGGGGTTTTAGGAAATGATGATCGGATCAGTGCGAGAAAATTCAGCGAAAATCGATCGGAAAGCGGGTCCGAGTTCTAAGTGGTCCAGGCGGGGAGGGAGTTGACTGGGGGTCAACAATCCCCCGTGGACCAATCAGAACCCAGTATTTATTAAATATTTGTAAATTTAATAAAAAGTATTAAATGATTTTATTTCGAAAAATTTTCAACATGAAAAATGTTTATTATTTTTCAAAGTATTTTTTAATGATTTTTATTTACTTTTTTCAAAAATAAATTATGTATATACAATATATTATTATTATATACAGGTATATGTACATATGTATTTTTTATTTTTATTTTTAATTGTTTATTTTTGTACAATTATCCCTATTTTATATTTTATTTATTTACAACATAAAATATGGGAGTCAAAATAATTTTTATTTAATTTTTATTATGTATTTACAAGGGTAATATATATATATATATATATGTATGTATGTATGTACAAGGTATATACAAGGGGAAGAGAGAGAGAATTTATTTTTGCTTTATTTTTATTTTTCTGATTTTTATTTTATTTTTTATAAATATATATACACATTATGGTAAACCTATATATAATTTTATTTTTTGAGAAATAAAATATATACACTAAGAGGGAGTTTATGTGCAAGGCTGAGTTACCCTATCTCTCTCTACTTATTTTATTTTGCGGTCAGGCCCATGTTGAGCCCGCCCTGGGTTTAGGTCACTCAATATTTATTCTAAATATCTCCCTCTTTTTCTTTATTTCTTTATTCCTTTATTCGTACACAAAAACATGTTAATTATTATCACTTACACAATGCATGCATTTTGACAAATTATTGTATTCACAAACATTTACATGGTATTTTACCAAGGTTTCTAGCTAAAATAAAGGAATAAAGAGTGATGAATGGCGATTCATCACCCTCCTATACTTTACTTTTGCTAGTCCCTTAGCAAACACTTATTTGAAAAAGAAGTGCAAAAGAGAAAGAAAAAGAAAAAGAGGAGATATCAAGGTTGATTATTAAACTTTCCTTAATTAAATTGAACTATGGAGCTCAGTCAGACCTTTGGATTATTAATTTGTCGGAACCCTATTTGGACTTAAGCTTAAAACTTAACAGCCTCTAAGTTCCACCTATCTATGGTCAAGACTCCTCAATAAACCAGATCAGAACAAGTCTACATACACAAACTCTAATGACCATGAATCTTTCCTTGTATTGTGTAAGTGATATGTAGCTCCCCACCTCAGAAGTGACAAAGAAACAACCTCCCTCAACCTGGTAACTCTAATGCCTCGGTCTAGCAACTCTTTCCTCGAGGAGCGGGGTATTCCCTTCTAAGTTCAAGTGAAACCGGCTCAAGAAGAGGGGGAAGAAGAGAATGGACCATGACCAGTGTAGCCATGTATCCTTGGGAGCTCTAACAAGTGTAGCTGAGTCTCCCGCTGCAAGCTTCATGAGATGGTCAAGTGTAACATAAGCTTTGCTTTATTTGACTATATACACTCTAGTGGGGTTATTAAATTTTCAATCCGACCCACCACTTTTTTGGAGTTTTTCTTTCTTTGCACATTTTTTTCATGTGCATATGTACAACATATCTACATGGTGCAACATATATACATAAGGAGTTATTCCTCTTGCGCTAGTAGACTATCCCTCTTTTGAAGCTTTATTGCAACCCACAACTCCTATCTTTAGACTTCATAACCACCAGACCAAGTAGAGACGCACTTCCTTCACTATAAGAAGAAGAGAGGTTCCGCCTAGAAGTACTACCCTCATATGCTACCCCAAGCCAAAGGAAACTGCCTCCTCACCACCTCATCCATGGAGAGCTAGATGTAAAGTGCTGGTGCAAGTAAAGACATTGTCTCTGAGATTCATGTGTATGTTGTTAAGTGCTCTACTTAGGTTCATCAAGATGACATATGCTCATAGCCTAGTGGACTCAAAGAATTAAGTCCCAATGGACCTAAAAAATCTTAATCCTAACCCTATAAGGTTCCTCTTATACTTAGGCGGATTAAGGTCTTAACCAAGCTCCATTTTCCAATTTAATTCCAGGCCAGCTTAAATGTCATCTATGATTTGGAAAAACTATACAAATATTTACAAAGATGCAATTTTACAAATTTTTACAAAATGTGCAAAATTTTTGAAAATGTTTGAAAACATGGATGTATGCATGAATGCGAAGTTTTGCAAAATATTCACATAAATTGACACAAGGTTTTTGCCAACTTTTTGTTTTTCAATTATTTTACAAAAATTTTGTATTATATACATAATTTTGGTATAAAAATATTTACAAAATATTTACACAAATCATTTTTACAAACATTTGTACAAAAATAGTATTTATAAATAGATAGGTATGTGAAAGAAGAATTTTATGTACAATAAAATTTTTTTAAATTTTTATGGATTTTTAGCCATTTTATTTATTAACACACTCAAACAAAGTACGAGTTATGGCTAAAGTATATATGAAATATATACGACACCCCCTATACTTAGCTCGAACGATGTCCTCAGAGTGATCAAGAGCGATGAAGAAGACATAACTCATGCTTAGTATAGGGAAGTGAAAATGAATGGTATATACAAAGACGAATCAAAGAATAGAATAAAGAAGACTCGGTATTTCCCCCTATACTTAGGATCAAGTAATCCTAAGTATAGCAAGTTGTACATAGAGGGAAATCCGAGTGGAAAAATGTACAAGGTCTACCTCCCCTATACTTAGGGTAGAATATCCCTAAGTATAGGCAGCAAAACAGAGGTAGAAAGAGACGAAGAAGACAAATATATACAAGATGGGAGGACATCACTCCCCATATACTTAAGGTGAAGGATCCTTAAGTATAAGCAACGACAGGAGTAATGAAATAGAACGATATGAACAACTCAGTGTTTCCACCCCCCTACACTTAGGATGAGGTATATCCTAAGTATAACAAAGATAATCCTATACGAGACCTGACGTGAGAGCAAATACGGAAGAAAGAACGATCAAACCAAGACGAAACACGTATATACAAAAGGGTACGATGTTGAGGTGCCTCTCAACAAACGCTAGATTTTACGCCCCTAGCTGGGTGCAAAGTCTAGGATAAGGCTGTATCAAGGTTCAGGACGACATCTGTAAGGCAAATGTTGTACTGTCGTCGTAGTCTCGGTATGACCACAACGACGAAATCAACAATGTAAGGAATGACACCCAGGTAGGCAATCAGGCGGGTGTCTGCTACCAGCCAAGGATATGGGAAGATGTGATCGGGATCCGATATCACAAAAGAAATCATCAGCTCGGGGTCAGACCGGAGTGTAAGTGTGGAGCCGAAGAAATCAAACGTGGAGAAGGATGGATCAGTCATGGAATCCTCCACGTCAATCAATGTCTCAAAAATGTGTAGAAAATTAAGATCAAGAGACTCTCTACGAAAACTGATATTCGATGCATAAAATGGAGACAAATCAGACAGATCATTGAATATCTCAAGGATCGACTCATCTGCGCGAGGGTCGTAGAGGTGAAACAACTTAGAAGGATCAGAAGACTCGGTTTCGTGGTCTGACAGATTGGATAAACTCTAAGAAAATGAAACCGAGTACACATCGTGTATGGCATTCTCCCACGGATAACCCTCGGGGAGAAATGCAAGATCACCAGTGAGGAGTAGAGGATCAGGATCTATAATGGCATCTGCGCTGCTGTCAAGCACCCACTCTGTGCACCAGGATGCATTATCATATGAAGTTTGGCTCTGGTCAATCTAGAAGCAGGAGAAGGTACTGGTCAACACCGCGGAGACTGGCAATGTGGCTGAAATTGATCCTCACTCTACGGTAATGCTGGCTGTCATCTGGTCCTCAGAAATTGTATCTGTCTCATCAAAGTGGAAGACAAAAGGCTCTAATACAAGACTCTCTATATCAATCATCCCCAAGTGTAGTCCAGTATCAAGCTGTGGTTGTTGGAATGAGTCATGATATCTGTCTGAGTCCAAGAAGTATCTCTGCAAAATGGAAGCTGAGTCATCTGGAACTGGGCACTGAAATGGCTGGATCGATGGCTGTAGTAGCGGGAGCTCCTCCATCTCCTGGAATATCAGAAGATCTGATATCCAAGATTCGTCGACTGAAAACTCTGGGTTGACTCGAACTCTAGCAGGAAGACCAATGGGAACTCGAGTAGTCTCTGGGTCGGAACCTCCACTGTGGTAGTCATCTCCTCTATCATCTGTGCTGTAGCAGAATCCAAGTTCTCTATCGGGTGTATAGAAGATGTATCCTCATGTATGGCAGCACACCCAACTGGTACTGCAACATCCTCATGTGTTGTCCCGACTACGGCATCCCGTGAAGATGGGATATGTGAAAGTGATCTCGAGATGGCATCAAGTAACTCAATGTCGGAACTACGGTGTAAACCGCCACACGAGGTCACGACTAGTGCTATCTGATTGGCGGTCATCCCCTTCATGGAGATCTCGATGAGGTCTGTCAGTGAAAGTCCGTGATCGGGGAATCTCCTCAAGAGGTCAAGAAACTTCAGCCATGCATCATGCACTAGCTCTTGGCGGTCTACTGAATAATCCATGATCAAAGACCGCATCATATCTGCTCTACGCTGGGGATAATATCTCTGTAGAAACTCGAACCATAACTCTCCCCACATAGAAAATATCCTTCCCAGTCATCTGTGCCATCTCATGGCTCTATCCTGGAGTGTAAATGGGAAGGTCTTCAGCATCAGATCCTCTGCAGTGATGTCTGAATAGATTTGTGTCCTGCAAAACTCTTCGAACTCGGACAGGTTAAGATAGGGCTCCTCGTGCACCTCCCCTGAAAATATCAGTAGTCTCTGAATGAACCCAAAATCCAGAATGAATGGACCTAATGTAGAAGCTGACTCAGCTCCCTGTCCTCTCTGCTCATCCACCGTACTGGCGTCGGAGGAATCTGATACTCGCATATGCTCTCTGTGATCGTGTGTGAAGCGCACTCTAAATCCAGCCATGGCATCGTCTGGGTCTCGCATCTGCTCAATCTGATCTCGGCGGACGTCTAGCGCAGCATGCCCAGAAGAATGAAAGGGATGGGAGGGAGGGAGTGGAAGGTCGTTCGAAGATCCGACCTTCCTCGAAAGTGGACTGGACTGATGGTCAGAGGATGGAGAAGCCGTAAGAGTCGGCAATACGTGAGGGGGGTCCATCATCCAGGGATACAGAAGGGAAAGAGAAAAGTGAAGGGAGGGTGGGAGGGAGAAAAATGACTGGAGGGTAGGCAGAGGAGAAGATAGATGGGAAGGCGGAAGGGATATGGAAACACACAAGATGAGAAAACAAACCCCCGATTCACCTACTCAACACTGAGCTGATGACCATAAATGTTCGGTCAATCATCTTGTCAATTTTATTTAGGTGATCAAGTCAGTCTTTCAGAGCGATTACGTGAGATGATAGGGATCCAATACTCTTAACAGACTGTCCCGAATAAAAGGCCGGTAGTCTGTCAAGAAATCGGATATGGCTCTAGCCTAGGATGCGGGTCAATCTCTCGCTTACCCAAACCAAACAAGTAGGGGGTTACTCTCCCCAAGACAGATTTTTAAGTGAGGTGTCTGTTAAGATCAAGTGTGATTAGCAATCCTGATTTTATTGTTTTTGTTTTTAGGTATTTTTCAAGCAAACGATATCTAACGAATTTTCCGTTTTCTTTTATTCCTAAATCCAGAAAACAGGGGGAGGAAGACGGAAAAGTCGAGACGCGATGAAATCAATGATGCATGCATGAGATAGAAGGCGTACCTTGCTCCAGCAGTCTACATGCAATTATGATCCGCGCATAATATTAAAAATAATCTATATGGATGCAAAAGCGAGAACTGTCCTAAACAGAAGCTGCTATTATCGTGAAGCATCGGTTTATTTGTCTAAGTCTAAGCGTGATCTATAGGAACATATATTCTTATTAGGGCTTTGGACCTAGTGCTACCCGGCTCAACGAAATAAAAACCTAGATCTAGGGGCTCAAGCACAGAAATCCACGTGAAATCAAAGATAAGAAAAACGAGAAAACCAAAACAGCGGTAGGGTCCCCCGAGCACACCGGTGCTTGGCGAAACAGACCCCAGGAAGTCAAATGTCTCTGAAAGTCCTAGTACACGTATTATTACAACAATCAAATAGTTTGCAGAGAAAGTAAAACTAAACTATCCTACGGCTATTCTACGGTTATTTGTGTGGCTATTCTGCGGCTCCCGCACTCCTACTCGATTCCTCGCGCTCTCCTACGGCTCTATGCAGAAAAGAGCCCCGCGGTTGCTTCGGCTTCCGAAAAAGCCACCTCGGTCCTTGGACCCTCGCAAGAAGTCAAACAAGAATGTGTCATACCATATTATTATAAAAAATATGCAAATAAAATTAGACAAAAAATATCTACAGAAAAGCTGCGAAAAAAGAAAACCACGAAGAATAAAAAATGACTACTAAACCATGCTCCCCGATAATGGTGCCATTCTGTTGGGCTGAAAATCCCCACAAAATCCGAGTATGAATAAAATCAATCAAGGGTCGTTGCGACCCATGTCTCGCAGATCGGACTCAACAAGAAAAAGAGACCACCAAAAAAGAATAATCAGTCAAAAACTGAATAAGCGGTCTTGCTATTTATTTAACCTGGTATAGCAACCATGGTCGAACTCAAGGAGTACGGGTTGGCTCAGAAGAGCCTTGAAGTAGTTGAAAAATGAAGGGAAAGAGTAAAATATTTTTGGTGGATTTTATTTTTTTTAATTTTTTGTGTTTTTAGTTATGTAGGAAATATGAAGAGAAGGCAAAAATCACACAAACAACAATTTATTAAATACTCCAAAACAACTCAGAAAATTCAAATAAAATTCTTTTTGTGTTTTATAGGTTTTTAAGTATTTTTGGTAGTTCTCAAGATTTTAGGATTTTTTGTTGATTTTATAAATAATAGAAAAAGGTTGAAAATCAGAATCAATGTGCAGCCAGATGTGAAAGGCTAATTAAAAATATGTAATTAGCCTCTAAAACTCTGAAGATAATTTTTATGAAAACTAGATATAAAAACTAAGCTACAAAAGAGAGTTTGCATTTTTTATATTTTATAGAATTTTAAGAATTTTTATAAGATTTTTAGGGTTTTGTGTTTTTTAGGTGTTTTATAAATCCAAATTCAATCAAAATTGGACTGAAACTAAAATACAGTAAAAGAAATAGTAAGTATTTTTGTAATTTTTGAATGATTTTTTATATTTTAATTGATTTTTTTAATTCAAACAGTAACAAAAATGCATGTTTTTGAATTTTTAAAAATATCAAAACAATTCAAAAATGTCGCAAAACTTTAGTGAAATTTTTACACAATGACAGGAGCCACATTTCCAAATTTCACATGATTTGGAATTAATATGATATTTTATTCAATCAAAACAAAAGCCATAGTACACATGGACCTATATGTAATTAATGAAAACCTTTCAGTCAATTGATAACATGCTCAGTAAACCCAAGACTGAACTTGCAAAAATCTCAATCAGGTACGCGTCTGACACGTGATTCACATTGAAAGGGACTAAAATGTCATTCCTATTAATAAAGATGCAAACAATAACAGCACTAAATCCCAGGATGAAATATGCAATTAACCCATGAGTCATGTGTCGATGCACGTGCTCCACATACAGAGGGACTGATTTA
Source organism: Ottelia alismoides (assembly GCA_037367405.1). Taxonomy (NCBI): domain Eukaryota; kingdom Viridiplantae; phylum Streptophyta; class Magnoliopsida; order Alismatales; family Hydrocharitaceae; genus Ottelia; species Ottelia alismoides. The sequence continues at coordinate 189,369 of JAZKJV010000510.1, read as the reverse complement.
CAAATAAAATAAACACAAGGTCCAAGATGCAAATATTCAAAAATAAAAACAACTAAAGATAATATTTACAAGACTAAACTACAAATACAAAAGGAGGAGTGGCCTAAGGTAAATTTACCCCTTTATTAAGATCCACAGCTGGCGGAGATCCACGTGTTAGATCTGATGGTTTAGAGCGGTGGGGACCCTTTCGCTGATGAGCAGCCTGTATCTGATCCGCAAATGGATCGATGGTCGGGAGCTACCCTCAGATGGACGGATAAGATCTAATCTATCACGAAGGGGGCTCGATCGATGGTGAAGGAGGGACCCGGATGAACTGCTCGCCGACGACTTTTGTCGGGCCAATACGCGTGTTGGGTTCCTCCTCACTGCTACTCGGAGAGGGGAAATGAAGCTCGAGATGCTCCGCAGCGAGCGATATGCTCCAATAGGACCGAGAGCGTCTGGAGAGCTCTGACGACGAGAGGCTCCTTGACCTCCTGTGACCAAGTGGTTGGACCTCCAGATGAGGTCCTTCTTCGATTCTACCTACACAGGAAGAAAGCTGGGTCGAGGGCAAAGTGCCTCGACCTGGTTATGGGTGGTCGTGTGGAGCGGGGTGAAGGTCTCCGACGAGGCGACGGTGGAGGAAACCTAAGACCTGTTTCTGGGGTGAACCAGGGTGATCAGAGGGACGTAGAAGGTGTAGAGGGGTCTCGCGGAGGTGATGCAATGATCGGATGGTCGAAAGAGTGATCGGAGCGGAGTGGGTAGGCCGGAATTGGCCGGCGGGGGAATGGAAGCTAATCTAAGTACTATAGAAGCTACCTGATGATCGCAGACGTCTGTGCTGGAGGTGGGTAACCTCCTGCGATCCTCTCCTCAATGGAGCGATGCCTCCAGAGGCTCGAGCTCGCTAATGGGCGGAGCTCAATGGCGAAGACCACCGGACCAGGGACTAGACCGCTCCTTTCCTCGCTGCAACACCTCCTAGGGCTTGCTGTCACTCAAGGCTAGAAGATGGAGGTCCTGGGAGTCGAAAACGGGGGCCAGAGGTGTGGAGGAAGGCGACTGGAGCTCAGACTATATAGTGGTAGGGGTCCGAGAAGATGGGAGTCGGACACGCAAATCAAATCTCGGACCCCTAAAAAGAACCTCGGACGTGGATCATGGATGAATCGTGGGTAATCGAGGCCTGCGGTTTTAGGAAATGATGATCGGATCAGTGCGGGAAAATTTAGCGAAAACGGGTCAGAAAGTGGGTCCGGGTTCTATGTGGTCCAGGGCGGGAGTTGAACGGGGGGACCAATCAGAGCCCAGTATTTATTAAATATTTGTAAATTAAATAAAAATATTAAATGATTTATTTCGAAAAAGTTTCAACATGAAAAATGTTTAATATTTTTCAAAGTATTTTTTAGTGATTTTTATTCATTTTTTGAAAAATAAATTATGTATATACATTATATTATTATTATATACATGTATATGTACATATGTATTTTTATTTTTGTTTTTGTACAATTATACCTATTTTATATTTTATTTATTTACAACATAAAATATGGGAGTCAAAATAATTTTTATTTAATTTTTATTGTGTATTTACAGGGGTAATATATATATATATACATGGTATATACAAGGGGAAGAGAGAGAGAGAGAATTTATTTTTGCTTTATTTTTATTTTTCTTATTTTTATTTTATTTTTTATAAATAAATATATACATTATGGAAAACCCATATGTAATTTATTTTTTTGGAAATAAAATATATACACTAAGAGGGAGTTTATGTGCAAGGTTGAGTTACCCTATCTCTCTCTACTTATTTTATTTTGCGGTCAGGCCCATGTTGAGCCCTCCCTTGGGTTTAGGTCACTCAATATTTATTATAAATATCTCCCTCTTTTTCTTTATTTCTTTATTCCTTTATTTGTACACAAAAACATGCTAATTGTTATCATTTACACAATGCATGCATTTTGACAAATTATTGTATTTACAAACATTTACATGGTATTTTACCAAGGTTTCTAGCTAAAATAAAGGAACAAAGAGTGATGAATGGTGATTCATCAGGACTCCGGCGAGGGGTGCAAGACGTGACTAAGGGGGGTATCCTGCGCCACCTGCAAGAGAAATCTCGTGCTCGGAGGATGACCCCGGCATGGGTTATTTGAGAGAAAACCAAGGGAAGCGGGGTGATTTAGCGAAAGGGGGTCTCGACGGAGGCGGCGGAAGGGACCGAGATCGATCTTAGATCAGATAGCCAAGATCGAGGTGATTGGATCATGGACTGAGGGTGGCGATGGTCGAGAGATATATCTGTACGGATAGGATGGGGGACGGGGCTCCGGCCATTGAGGCGGATCTGGCGGAGCAAGATCGAAAAAATTAACGCTACACGATGATCTAGAAGCTAATTGAAGTACCTGATGGTCGGAATCGTCTGTGGGGGAGATGCTGGATCTCCGACGCTCTTCGCCTCGATGGAGCGACACCTCCAGAGGCTCGGGCTACACCGGCAGTGGAGCTCGATGACGATAGTCGCCGGACCTAGGGCAAACACCTCTAAATCCTCGCTACAACAGACTCAATCACTCGTTGTCACTCAAGGATGAAGGTGGAGGTCCTGGGAGTCGAAGACGGAGGCCGAAGGTGCGTGAAAATGCGGCGGAGGCTCAGACTATATAGTGGTAGGGGTCTGAGAAGATGGGAGTCGGGCGCGCGATTCGAGGCTCGGACCCCTAAGGAGAAGATCGGGCGAAGATCGCGGATGTGCCCTCTGCAATCGAAGCTAGGAATTTGGCCAAATGGAGGTCGGGCCAAATCGGGAAAATTCAGAGAAATTGGGGACTAGAACAAGATCCGCGAAGAAGAGGTCCACGGGGGAGAGTTGACCGGGGGTCAACATCCTCTGTGGACCAATGAGAATTCAGCTTTTATTAATTATTGGTAAATTAAATAAAAAATAGTAAATGATTTTATTTCAAAATATTTTCAACATGAAAAATGTTTATTATTTTTTAAAATATTTTCTAGTGACATTTATTTATTTTTTTGAAAAATAAATTAATATATTATACAAGTACATGTACCTATGTATTTTTTTATTTTTAATTTTTTATTTTTGCACAATTTTCCCTATTTTATATTTTGTTTATTTAAAACATAAAATATGGGATTCAAAATAATTTTTATTTAATTTTTATTGTGTATTTACAATGGTAAAATAAATATGTATAGGTACATATATACATGGTATATACAAGGGGAAGAGAGAAAATTTATTTTTGTTTTATTTTTATTTTTCTTATTTTTATTTTATTTTTATAAATATATACACATCATGAGGAACACATAATTATTTTTAATTTATGAAAATAAAATATATATACATAAAGGGGGAAATATATGTATGATGGAGAATGGCCCTATCTCTCTCTACTTGTTTTATTTTGCGGTCAGGCCAATGATTGGCCCTCCCTTGGGTTCAGGTCACTCAATATTTATTTTAAATATTTCCTCTTTTTCTTTATTTCTTTATTCCTTTATTTTTATGCAAAAACATGCTAATTATAGTTATTTACATGAAGCATGCATTTTGACAAATTATTGTATTTACAATTAATTTCATGGTATTTTGCAAAGAATTCTAGCTAAAATAAAGGAATAAAGAGTGATGAATGGGGATTCATCAATAGGGCCGTTGATATTCAAGGAGGCGAGGAGCAGATGCTACCCCGCTGCGAGAAGCCGCAAAATCTTACTTGGAGCAAGTCGAAAAGAATGCAAAAAAAATGTTTGGCATTTTATTTCATTTCATGTGCATGTAATAATCGTCTTTACAGCGGTCTTCGATCGAAGACTCGCGATTGTAAATGAATGATTTATATGTGGTTGTGTGGGGATCGTCCCCACTTGAGTGTCGACCTAGGACCAGGCACGCGGCTCTTCGAGCTTCTTTCACATTTTTATTTTACGTACTTGCTCGTAGGTAGGACACACTTCTAATATAGATGCATATAAATATCTCTTCACTTAGCCAAATTCCCAAGATGTTCGTCCCCGCTAATAGAAGCATGTTAGGTGCGGTTTTCAATCAACTTGCATACATATTATTCTAGTTTTCAAAATAGTCCAAGTTTTCACGTATTTTTGGTCAAGGCATTGCATGTTTTCTCGCTTAGCCTAGATCATGATTTTTATCGATTACATGGTTTTCTCGATTTCCCCTCCTAGCTTGATCACCTAGGTTAAAGGAAAATGGGAATGAATGGTAGACGATGATTGCCTGGTTTATGTGCTCACCTTAATTGAGTGATAACCATAAGCAAAACAAATTAGGACTGTTAATTGCAAGTCAACCTAAAAAATGGAGTAAAATCTTATTTTGGGAGAACAACACCCTCGTTTATGCAATGGGTTTTACTTGACATTTTCCTTCGCGTAAAATAGAATGCTTTAATCAACAATAAAAATGACAAGATAATAAACCAACACATGTTGGTTTCATGTATGAGTTGGTGAATCAAATGGTTTTTACATGCTTGATTGAGCCTTGTTTGCTCCTACACCCTCCTCAGAGCCTTAGATACTCCATTGATCTGCGAAGATTCATCCACTCACTTGTATATCAATCCGTCTTCTTCGTTCGCCTTGGGTCTCTCCCAGCATCAACTCTCAATCTTTATACTTAGGCTACTCTCAGCCTAAGTATGGGGGGGACCCGAGTTCCCGTGATTTTCTATACTCATCTTTCCTTGCCTAAATACTTAGGTTACTTCTAACCTATGTATAGGGGGGACCTCATTAGTTCCCGTATATTTTCCTATATTTAAATGGACCTATGGACTTGTATCATTTAGTGTTGTGGGGACATAGCAAAGTTTATGTATAGGGGGGTATACCGTATATACAGTATATGTACTTTAGCTACTATCTGAAAAAATTGAAAAATTTAAAACTTTTTGGCTAAAGTAAAATCCTTGGAACTAAGTGGATCAAATTATTTTCAAGGCTTTCTATATTAGGTTACACTATTTTAATAGAAAAATATTTTTTAAAATGATTTGAAAAATGAGTTTCTCTTGTTTTGAAAAATCTTTTGAAAATCTTTTGAAAATCTTTGCTGGTGTGACATGATATTGAAAATTCTTTTTGATTTCGAGGAAAGTTGAGTCTAACTTGTGTTCTGACCTTTAATAAAAAATCCATAAAAATAAGAAAAATCCAAAAATCCCCTAAGAGTCAGATTGACTACTGAACCCAAATAAGTAGCCATGTTCAGTGAGGGTTCACCTTGAGCAGAGTGGGTGGTTTAGAGGACATTGTGTAAGGCTCCGTCCTCAAGCAATGGGCTCCAGCCTGTACTTACACCCATACTGGCTGAATGCAGATGCATCTACTTAATTGAGTTTAGGCAGTTATAATATCTCTTAAGGTTAAAAAATGATGATGAAGGAGTTAGATTAAATCCCCTACATTCTCACTTCCACTCAGGATCAGAGATGTTCAAGAAAACTTGGTTTTTGAGATTTCGAGATTTTAGGTTAACCAGCCTTAGACATCAGGGTCTTAAGCTTAATCATCCACATTCCCCTAGGTTTCTAGATTTGCGTGCTATATTGCATGCTTAGTCTTCGACCTTAAGAATATGTCAGCACATCACATGCACGACTGCGGCTTCGATGAGATGATTTTACTCTTCACTTGAGGGACTGGGTTGGGAGATTTGAGTCTGGACTTGATTTAATGATGCTCGGGGATGGGATAAAATCTTTGAAGGCTTCATGAAACCTGAGTGTCAGCATCTTTAGCCAGTATGAGAACTTGGTTCTTATACTAATATTTTTGACATTGACCTAAGTGCCAGGGTGTGATAAAATAAAAAATTTGTTGATCAATGTGTGCCAACTCTTGGTTAAAGCAATGGAGCTAGCCAAAAATACTACAAAGCAATGAAATGTCAAAGAAAAGCTCTCATTCCACAAAGTCAAATATCAAAGAGCTTCCACCAAAGGCGAGCGCTCCCAACCATTTTCAAAGTGTCCACTTGGACTGCCGCTATCAGGATAAGGAGTCGGGCTTGCACCAAAAAAGGGCTCTGAATCGTAAATGCTACAAGTCTTGGTGTAGAAGGTACGATAAGTACTCAAAAAAGACACACTCCAATGTATTCCTAGGAAAACAAGTGCAGACGGCTCCAACTTCTCTTGACGGATGCACTGATCAACACCAAAAATATGTGTTGCGTAATAAGGCACTGGAGAGAATCTTTGTTCCAATGAGAGGGAGAGAAGGAATGACACAATCCCATCACCTCCAATACTAGCCTTCCATATACACTTTCAAGTCTGACAACTAAAGAGACGGTGGACTGGATGCAATATTTGATTTATTCCCTACTGTTGAGGATTGGGTCCTTAGGAGAATTTCTTGGACCAATACCTTGGGTGACGTTTTGACTCTACTCTCACAAACGCAGTCAACACTAAATGTCATATCCTTAGTTTATATTTACACTGGAGAGAATCTAGATAACTAGAAGAATTGGGTGCCTCTTGATTAAGGCTAGGTTGAGCTCTAAGATTTTGTATTTCTAAATTTAAGAAGGCTTGAACAAATCGGATCCTGTACACACATGCCCAAGGGGGTTAATCCAAATCATTCATTTTCTTTGATGCTCAAGGACGAGCATAGTTTTAGTATAAGGGGGTGATGAAACACGATTTCACCATCTTAATGTGTCTATTTTAACCCCCTTGCTTAAATATGTGTCAATAAAAACCAGACAAAACCATGTAAATATCAGAGTCATTGAATAAATTAAAAAAACAAAAAAATAGCAAAACTAAAATACGTGGTGTTTTGCCCCTAAAAATGCCCTCAAAAATATTTTTATCTTTAAATGACTTCATCTCCGTTTTTGGTCAACATAAAACTTGTACATCTCATCGAGATCTACAATTTTTGTGTTTTGAGTTTTTCGAAATTCGATCATTTTCCCCTTCATTTCTTCAAATCTTTGTTGCAAAAAATTGATTGGGCCACGTGGCGTCTTCTGGGTGCGCCACGTGGCCCTCTTCTTCACGCGCCACGCGCCCTCAATCTAAGCTGCCTGATTGCCTTTAGGCGCTTCTCATTACAGCCGTAAATTCCGCTTTGACCCCCGCCATCCGATCCACACCCAAACTTCATCACAACCCTTGAGCAGTGCCGCTCTTCCATTGTGCCACGTGGTGTCTCCTGCACCGCACGATTAACTCCAGGAACCTCCTCCCAGCCATCTATTCCCGCCCTCTTCTGAGCCCTTCGATCATAAACCTTATCTCTCCATCGTCTTCCACTTCCGCCCGCCTGTGCGCACGACACGTGGCGCTCCCTACGCCATCCAATACAGCCACCCGAGACCTAATCACAACCACTCAAGCATGCCTCTTTCTCAACCATTGGATCGCGAGATCCAACGGTCGAATCTTCATCCCCTACCTCCAGTTACCCTCCATCCCACGTTCTCAACCTCGTGAGACCGCTTCACCCTTTCCACTTCCCCCGCGTCTTCCGCCATCTTCTCCAAGATCCCAATATCCCACGATCAAGATCGATCATCATTCATCATCACGGGAAGAACATGTCGCCTCGTAACCGCCCCTCGCGCTCCATCTCTCCCATTCAAAACACGTCGTCCACCACCTGGCACCTAACCCTCTTCTTTAGATACCTCGTCTCCTACTACATTCAACCTCGTCCACCTTTACGAGGGGCTTCCGCCCAGCCCCTCTCTTCCTCCCCATGATAGGGGGAGGGCTGATCGACTCGCAACAACGACAAGAGACTGCAGCGTTGACCCCTGGTCATGGTAGGCTAGGACCGCGGTGACTCAGCCCCGCCTAGATGCCTCCAGTGGCTGAAGAGGTCCAGTGATGACCAGAGCGCCTTCTCGGAGCTCGCACACTGGCCACCACTCCGCCATTAACCAGGTAAACTCCTATAATCTTCTGTGTGCTTTCCCCTCTATTCTCTGAATTAATTAGGCACTCTCAAGCGTCTTCTTCCCCCATTAGACATCTTGTCACCTTCACCACACCATACCCATCCTCGTACACGCCTTTGCTCGCCATTTCCCCTTCTTCAGTATCTGATCACAGACGCACCACCTCCTCTCCAGTCACCGAAGATGGAGTTATGGTCTCCTATCTCTCCGCCCGCACGAGACCTCATTTCATTCACAATCATCTCGCATGTGCATGCCTCGGCTATTGGATTAACACTTGCAGGTACCAATCTTCATTGGCCGGCGTATTGCCGGAACAAACTTCCCAAGCCCTGTCTCCGACATGCAGGCACCTCCAACCTTCTCTGGAATCTTCAGAGCCTCGCTCGTACTACCCAGATGGTCGCCTCACCTCATAGTTCTCTTCAGGAGCTACACCGACCTCAAGGATAGTGGCGGAGCTCGGAGCCCTTCGTCGGAGGTCAGAACCTGCAGCCCATTGCAGCCGATGAGGAAGAAGCAGCAACTGTTGGATGATCCTCCTCAGAGCTCATCCAACGGCTCAGAAGAAGCCACATCGCCATCTCGTGCAGCTTGCAGGTACCGTCGGATCCTCGAGATCTGACGGTCTTCGATGGACCACGTATGCAGCAACGAAGGATTCAACAGACAGTGGGTACCTCACGATCCAATGGTCCACATCGGGCCACATTTCAGCACCGAACCTCGGCTCCAGATCTATAGGCTTGGGTACTTCGAGCCTGTACCAAGCCTGCCTCGAGCCTATGTCGTCCGCCGAGCCTAACCGTAGCAATCCCGAGCCTCCCCTGAGCCTCAGAATCATCCAAGCCTGGATTCGCACATGCAAGTCATGTGCCATCTGAAAAATTACAGGGAGGCCATGCCGACTTCTCCATATTGCATCCAAGTCTCGAGCTCACGTGCTATCCACGCGCGCATGGGGTATTTTGCATTGTTACCCTCATGGGTTTAATAATTGCAAAAATACCCCTGCATGTGTAGGTTATTTATAGGTAAGGTCCCGAACTTTCTTTTATTTGCATTTAGTCCCTCTTAGGGACCTGTTTGCTATTTATCTTTCATGTTTTCTTGTATTTATGCCCCTAGATTCACTCGTGCATATCTTGAGCATCCTAGCTCCGATTGAGTCGATTTTAGTGGCGTTTTGAAGCTCATTTTATTGTCTTCTTGATGCATGCGTGTATTTCAGATTTGACACTACGTGTTTTGATGTATTGTTTTATTTGCTAAGTGTCTTTAGTATAATGATTCCTATGCCTAATTTTCACATCAATGAAAGTAGCTTCATTAATGGACCTTGTTTTGACTAGTAATTAAATAGCTCAACTATGCTTGTACTTCGAGGATATTTTTATGTTGCATTACATTGCATCTCTTTGCATGATTAAAAAAATGCATAGATTCATGTTTACTTAATGCATCTTGTGTTGTACTCATGCATTTATTGCCCTACTATTCTCTAATCCAGTTATTAATGAAATTAATAAGAGTCTAAATATGACGAGAGAGGCCCGTGTCCCTGAGTTTGACCTTGGTTACTTACCAAGTAAAAAAACAAATACAACCATTTGATTTTATTGACATATTAAATTATATGGTTTTGACGGGCTGAATTCAGCCCGACTGCAATGACTGTTGAGTGTTAATTCCACACTATTAAAGGGCATGATTTTCGGTTCATCACAGTCCTGCAACCTATTGAAGATCAAATTTGCCTCTTTAAGAATCGATAATTGTAGTATAGGAGGCAGAAAGCAATTCAACAAAAACCACAATCTTCGAATGTTGTGGAATATTTTTACTTGGCAAGTCTACCAAGGTCGAACACAGGAAACAGAGATTCTCAGTTGGGGGGTTTTAATTAAATTAAATAATTAATCAATGTTTGATTAATTTCTATGTTGGGATAATATAATACAATACAATGATGAAGATGCGATGCAAAGAAATAAACAGAGAAGATTATGCCCAGGATTTGTGATTTTAAACGTATTAAATCCACAAATAATCTGATCTATATTTTTGCAAAATTAATCACAAATCAAAATGGATCGATCTTGACTCAATGCTTCAGGTTATTAAATCAATTGATGCTCAGAATAGTTTGAAGTAAAATATCTGGTCCATAAATTTCTTTGACTCAATTCCTTGAATAGTCGACAATAATCTTAATGAATCCCTTGTGAATATGAAACTACTAAGAATAATCAACAAAGATCACAATAAATTAATCGAATTGACATCCTCGTCCGAATTCCAGCAAAAGATTAGCCTGCATATATGTCACAAGCACAAATATGTCACAATTAGCCTGCATATGTCAACAGAGATCCTCAAATAATAATTATCAATAAACAACCTCATATCTATCCACAAACTATGTTAAGTGATAGAGCATAAAAATAGCTTCAAAAGGACATATTATATGCTAAAAACGGAGTTCGTATGAGAAAGATATGCTAGAATGAATTTGCAGCGACTAAATATAAATAAAATAAAGTTTTTCTTTTAAAAAGGTCCCTAGAGGGGCTAATCTATAATTTCATAAATTGAGAAGGAGCCCCTCTGCAATTTATTCCAAGCAGGGGTATATTTGTGATTTCCAAACCTCGTGGGGGTGTTGTTGGAATTTTTTCCCAAGCGTATGTGCGTCGCACGTGGACCTGGAGGCTCGGAGGCGGTCGACGGCTCAGAGGGGACGAGCTTGAGGTTCGGAGCCTCGAACCCAAGGATCGGATGGCGGGCGAGAGTCTCGGACCAAGGCTTAGGCTCGGATGGTCCGAGCCTCCATGTGGCTAGCCAGAGTGGCTCGGAGAGCCCAAGCCTCTGGACTAGGGCCTAGTCTCGGAGGGGGAGGCACGGTGAGACGCTGACAGTTGGATCCCCCAATCCAACGGTTGTTGAGGCTGAGGAGAAAGGCGAAGCGGCCATAGCATCGGGTGGAGGCGGTGGGTGAGTTGAGCTTCTGCAGAGGAGGAAGAGCGCAGTGTCGAGGCGGAGCTCGGCTGGTCGATGGTCGGTCAGAGAAGCTCTATGGTGACACGTGAGGGTGAGACTTAGGTCGGTCGATACATGATCGAGGTTGGTGTGCTGCTGGAGAGGTTGTAGACGATGGGACGGTGCCTTCGCACGGCAGATGCGAGGGCGCGGAGGGGATCGGTGGTACAGGGTGCTTTTGCACCTGGGAACGATTCAAATGGCGGCACAACAGGTTTATTTGAGGTGGAGCAACTCAAAGTGGTGGAGGAACGTGCAGGAGGCAGGGATCTCAAAGCGAGGAACTAAACCTGCAGGGATTGACGAGATCGTATGCGAAGAGGAATGGTGGTGGTCTCCTATCAGGGCATGGGAATAGGAGCTAGACTCCAACCCTTGCAAGGTCGGAGGTACGGGGGACCTAGAAGGTAGAGAGGAAGCGACAAGGAGAAGAGGCGACGGTGATGGCAGATGCAGGAGAAGACATTCACCTGGGAAAGAGACGGTACTCGACGATCGCTTGACTGGAGTTGTAGCAGACCTCAGTGGGGGAGGTTGCGACAAGGCTGCAAGGACTCGGATATCACCACAGGATGGTTCGACCGACTTTGACGTTGTCACCGTCGAGGAGGTGGCCGCTCTATCCTCTTTGCTTGTAATGGCGGATGGGCAGACTTGGCCAGCAACGATGGATATTTAAAAGGAGGTGCTTTACGAGGGAGGAGGAGAACGAGGGCGGTGGTAATGGCCGCAACATGCATGGCAGAGGCTTTGATGGCCGCAGGAGCTGGGAATGGCTGTAGGGAAGGATTAATTATGTACATAAAAACCTTGGTCAAAAATATCAAAAAGTTAAAATGCACAAAAGAGGCCCAAAGCCCAACTTTCACATATGAGCTCCGAATTTTACGAAATTGGTCTTGTTTTGAAGGTATTTCAAAGTGGAGTACTTTAAAAGTGAGTAGACCAAAATCGGATACTGTATGAGGGAGATATGCTCGTTTTAGTCCATCAGATGTGAAATTAGACTTTGGGATTATTTGACACTTATTTGAGTTAGTATTTTTTGTATTTTTTACTTAATATTGTTAGTGTTATCTACACAATTAAAAATATGTGAAGTTAGCAGCTTTTTGGGTTAATTTACACTTGGAATTTTTAATGCAATTATGCATGATGAAATGCAAATATTATTTACATATATATGAATTCTAATTAGCTCTATTAATGATAAAATTCATGTGAATTTTGAATAATAGAGCCTAATTGACCAATTTTAGCATGATGAATGCAAGATTCATCATACCCCTATACTTAGACCATGCTTGTCCCCGAGCATCAATGAATGAATGACTTAGTTGAATATATCTTTAACTGTGCATGTGAATTTTCAAGACTCAATTCATAAAAGACCCTTAATTTGAGTGATCCTAAAATTCTGGGCTCAACCATGCTCTAGTCAGAAGGAATCCAACTTTTTTAATTTTCAGACTCTCTATTTGTACATATAATATAAGGATATGATTTTTAGTGTAGCATTCATGAGAGTCAAGTCGAGACATCACCCAAAGTTCCAATCCAAGAGACTCTCCTCTACTATTCTTGCTTCAGTCAACCATCTCATTAGTTTGTCAGACTTGAAAGTGTAGATGGATGGCCAGATGATGGAGGGCATAGGATTGTGTCTAATTTTCTCTCCCTCACATTAGAACAAGGTTCCTCTCGAGTTCCTTATTACTTAACACAAGTATATTTTTATTTTGTTGATCAATGTGTCCGTCAAGAGAATTTAGTCGCCTGCACTTGTTTTTCTAGGAGTACACCGAGGTGTGTCTCTTTTGAGTATCTAAGATACCTTTGACACCCTGATAAACCCAAAAATCCAGCGGTCGTGTATTCCACACAAGGCGGGAACACAGAAGTCGCTGCGATGACCGCTAAGAAATCCAGATTTAATCAACAATAAACCCACAATCAAATCAATCAAACAGTGAGAATCAAATATGGAGTCAAATTTATTTTTAACTCTACAAATAGGTGTATAGTGTGTAAGTATGCGTAGAGTGTCGAACACAGGGAGCAAACAAGATAGATCGGGCAATAATGCACAAAGAATGTGATGTGATTAAATGTCTACAAATATGCAATTTTTTGTGGGTTTTTAATTTTATATATATTTTTATTTTATTTTTAAAATTTTTAATTTTGTATTTGGTTTTTGATTTTCTGATTTTATATTTTTCTTTTTATATTTTATATTTTTGTATTTTCATTTTCAATAATAGAATATATATATATATAAGATACAAGAAAGAAGAAGGTAAGGTATTTATAAAAAAAGGTAAAAATAGCTAAAATTCAGAAAATGAAATGTTTTTGGTCTTTTTATATTTTTCTACTATTTTTGTGATTTTTGGGAATTTTTCAGAATATTTTTGGAATGTTTAAAAGGCAGAATACCAGAAAACAATGAATAACAATGCTGGCCGAAATTAAAATGGGAATGAAAAATAGCAAACAATAACAAAATTTTCCCAAATTACTTTCAAATAAAAGACAATAAAATAGAGAAACTATAGAAACTGAGTTTATATTTTTAGGATTTTTAGGAATGTTTTTGGGCTTTTCTAATTTTTAGGAGTTTTGTTTTGTATTTTTTCGTGATTTTTGGATTGGAGTTAGAACACAATAAGATAAGCAAAATATAATTTTTTGGGATTTTGCTGATGTGTTTTTATATTTTTATGGATTTTATAATGGAAACAATGCTGAAAATGCATGTTTTTGAATTTTTATAAATATTAAAGTGCAATGAAATGCAAAATAAAAATGTTGGCGTGAAACTACAATGCAGCAGGAATTTATGGTGATTTTTTGGTGATTTTTGGAGTTTTATATAGGCATGCAATAAATATAAATCATAGCAAGAAAGTACACAAGCCATGGATATATTTGTAAATAGCTAGAAATTCATGGGCCAAAGTGCAACTTCTCCAAAATATTACAATGCAATCTGAAAGTTATAAGACCAAGACAAAATATGTAAGCCCTAAGGGCCTCCGTGCAAAATTGCACTACTCACGTGTATGTGCACGTGAGCCACGCTGTCGGGGGCATAATTGTAAATAGCATAAAGTACGAGATGAATTGCAAATTATACAGAACAAATTAGAATGCAGATGAATGCTTTGAGTCCTAAATAAACATTACAGAAAATGGCCGGGGAAATGGCACAAAATACCCTCGCCCAAGCAGATCGGACGGCTCCTGTGCAATCTGGGACACCTTGATGATTCGACGGTGAAGATGGCTGCTGGATGAATGGGGACGGACTCCACCATTGCGACGTTCCTTCGGCAAGATCCTCCTTCTCCGGCGGTCCTTCATGCTCCAAAATGGCGCCCAACGCTCCTGCGGTATTTCTCTATCTTCTGGAGGCCTCAAAAGGGGTGGAGGATCACCGTAGGTCCACCACGAAGTCGGAGATGGTGGCGGCCCTAGGATGCTCCAGCCAACAACAAAATCTCCTCCCATGTGCACGTGAAGCTCCAAGACCTACCAGACGAGTTAAGAGAATAGTGGTCAAAATGCCATGACCCTCAAGCGGTGGAAATACGGTGGGAGTGACAGATGGTTGTTCGCCGGAGCGAGCTCCAACGAAGGATGGAGAAGGTGGGTCAAATAGGTGAAACACGAAATAGAGGATGGGGATTGAATCCTAAGATTACTGCGAACAAGAAAATGCAAGAAAATGAATGAAATGCGAACCTCAATGGCAGAAGAAGACAGAGATATACCTCACGACCAAGAAGACCGGAGATGGGTGGAACCTGCTCCATGGCCGCCTAACCTTGCCTCTAGAGAGCTGGAGGAACTCTTGTCACAAGATCCAATCCTGGGCTCACCAAAGAGAAGGGAAAAACGGTCTAAAGAGGGTTCAAAGGAGGACGGGAAGAGATGGGGGTTGTTTTGAAAGATGGCTCTGGCGGCTCGCAAATCGAAGATTATCTGACGAATCTTGGGTCCAAAGCCAATCTAAACCATGGGTGTGTATGTACATTCCTCGAGGAAGAAACGTCGTGAAGAACACGACACGAAATGGTGCAAGGTGCGACCTCCAAAATTAGGAGAAACAAGGCGAGAAAGTTGTTCAGACAGCTGCGGAGGGTTTTTTTTTGAAAAGATGGCCGATGGGGCTCAAAGATTGAGGTGGATCTCACAAATAGATGCCCCAATCCTCGAGATGAAGGCTTGGCGCGTAAGAGAGATCCTCGAGGACAAAAAGTCGTGAAGACATTAACATGAAATGGTGAAAGACGCGTCCTAGAAAAAGGACGAAAACAGCCAAAAACGCAACTCTGACACAGCAGTAGGGGACAGGTCAAAGAGTGGGCGAGACAGCATGAAGATCGAGGTGTATAAAGCGCATCATCGATCCAATTCTGATACAAAAGATGGGCGTGTATATATATGGGGAGAAAAAGTGAAGAAGGGACCGGGGTCAAATTGTGAACGATGCGAGCTGGAAATTTCCAAGAATTGGGGCCAAAACCCATTCTGACCGGGCGCAGGGGGTGGCAGTGCAGTTGACCGAGGTCAACTGCCACTGCGCCCTAGTCGGTCCACGTGGACCAACCAGGAAAAACCTCCTGGAAAATATTTGTTAATTCAATTTAAAATAATAAATGATTTTATTATTTTTAGGTTATTAATTAAAAATGTTTATTATTCTATAAATTATTTTATGGTGATATTTATTTATTTTTTCGAGATAAATAATTACAAGTTACCATTTTAGGTCCATATAGGTATATATATATATATATATATATATCTATATACTTGAATATTTTATTTTTATTTTGTGTTTTTAATTTATTTATTTTTGTTTATGATTTTATAAATTTATAAAGTATTTTTATACACTAAAAAGTATTTTTATTTTATTTTTCTGGAGTGTTTTGGATATTTAATAAAATAAAAGTATAGTTTATGTAGGTATACTTATAGGTATAATACCTATGTATTTTATATACAAGTATTTTATTTTGAGTTTTCTTTGAGTTTTTATTCTAATTTTAATACACATATTTATTATAAGTAATATTTAAAAAATTAATAAAAATATAAAATTATAAAAATAATGAATAATAAATAAAGTGAATATTATAATCTGTACAAGTATACAAGAGGGGTCCAAAACTCAACTTTCAAACCGTAACTATGAAAAATACGAAACCACCTCCATTAAATAGATTATTTAAAATTATACAAATAAAGGTGAGTTTGGTACATTTCAAGTTTTTACTTGCAAGATACATGTCTGGGAAGTTGGGATTCTGGAATCTTATTCAGATCATATCTTTTTATCTGTACATTATTTTTGTATGAAATCAATTTTGTATTTTTCTTTATTTAATTATCTACAACTTTCACGTACAAAGTTTCTTTATTTGAGGTATAAAAGGTGTAACCAAAAATAGGTCCCAAACTAAATAAAGAATGAATTGAATAAAAGGTATTTTTATTGTATTTTGGCCCTTATCTCCCCCTACTTTATTCCTTGTCGACCTAGTCATCGAGATGCCTAGGTCTCGGGGTTTCGGGTCATAAAATATTTGCAATATTTTATTCTTTTTTCTTTTCTTTATTCTATAATTTTGGCTTTAAAAACCGCATTTTATACACATTTTACACAATGATGCATGAATGATAAAGTACATGAATTAACGCTATTTACACGCATTTACTAGGGTTTTTAAGGCCAAAATGATAGAATAAAGATGATGAAATGTAGATTCATCATCCCCCTATACTTGCCTTTGCTAGTCCCTAGCTAACACTTATGCAATAAGTGCAGAAAAGAAAAACAAAGAAAAGAAAAAGAAGAAAATTGGAATAAGTTTAATTGTCAAACTTGTCTTCATAAAATCAAAGTTTGGAGCTTAAGTCGGACCTTTGGATTTTTAGTACGGGTAGAACCTCAATGAGAACCGGATTTGAAATCCAACAACCTTCGAGAATCCCAAAACTCTGCTCAAGTCTCCTCAATAGCCAGGTCAGAAATATTTCAACTCATACGCAAACCCTTACGACTATGAATCTGACTCGTACAGTATAAGTGATGGTGGCTCTCCCCAACTGAAATGACAAAGAGACTGACTTCTCCAATATGACAACCCAATGATTCCCCAATCCAACAACTCATCCTCAAGGAGCAGGGTATTCCCTTCTAAGTTCAAGTGGCAACCAGCCCAAGAGGAGGGGGTGAAGAGAATAATGGACGGTAGCTAGTGTAGCTACCTATCCTATGATGCAAGACCAGTGTAGACAAGTCATCCAGCTGCAGGCTCACATGATTTGATGTTGAAGCTCAAGCCTGCTTATTTGACTTTACACATATGTACACTCCGGCAGGAATTTTTATTTTTGTATAGGCCTGTCCACTTTTTTGGAGGTTTTTTTTACTACTATATACAATAGCATTTTCATAGGGAATTTTTCCTCTTGAGCAAGTGGACTATCCCTCTTTTGAAGCTTTATTGCAACCCACGATCTCCTATCCTCGAAACTCATCATCACTTGACGAGTTGGGGCGCACTTCCCTCCCTAGAGGAGGACAAGTGTTTCCACCTGTGTGCGTCTGATACCGGCAAATCCAACCCCCTCACCACTCCAACTGAGTTGAGCCATGTGAAAGGTGCAGGTGTCCAAGTTAGGTCATTATCAACAAGAGTCGTGTGTGTGCATCGAAATACTCTACTTAGGCAGTTAAGAATCCATTGAAACAAGTCCCGTGATCATCAAAGAATTAAGTCAACTAGACCTGAAGTACCTCAATCCCAACTCCTATAAGGTTCCTATTAATTAGGTAGATTTAAGGTCCAACCAAGCTCCAATCTTGGAATTTTACTTAGACTTGTTCAACTATCAAACTCAATCCGAAAAATGTGAATGCCATGCAAATGCTATGCAGAAAATATTTTTGTGATGCAATTTTCAAAGATTTTGAACTTTTTATAAAATTTTGAAAATATGATGCACATGTATTTTTTGTATTTTTCAAAGAGTTTTTCAAATGTTTTTGGATTATAATTTTGCAAATGTTTTTGGGATTTTTGAAAATAAAAGGTTTTGGTCAAAAACTAGGTACAAATATTTACACAGGGATGCATTTAAGAATTAGATTTTAAGGATTTACAAAGGGTAAGTGGTCGATTTTATAAGTATATGTAGTGAATTTTGGTGTGATGTATATATTCCTCAAACTTATTTGACACAAGTTTTTCAAAAAAATTTGAAAACTATAGTCCAAAATAATTTTTGCAAACAGTTTTTACACACATGTACACACATTTGAAAATCATTTTGCAATGGTTTTCCTAACAGTATATATTTATTTTTCAAATATTTTTGCAACCATTTTTTCAAACCATTTGCAAATCATTTTTCAAACCTTTTATTTTACACAAAGAAAATAATTT
This sequence comes from Ottelia alismoides, assembly GCA_037367405.1. Classification (NCBI taxonomy): domain Eukaryota; kingdom Viridiplantae; phylum Streptophyta; class Magnoliopsida; order Alismatales; family Hydrocharitaceae; genus Ottelia; species Ottelia alismoides. The sequence goes on along the minus strand of JAZKJV010000510.1, from coordinate 170,886 downwards.
TACAATCAAAATGTTTTTATAAAGGCTGAAAACATGTAACAAAATGTTTTCCAAATAGTTTTCAAAAGATTTTTCACAAGGTTTTTCAAACTATTTTTCAAACATTTTGCAAAAAATATTTTCATTGATTTATTAATCAGTATATATAAAAAGAATTTGAGGAATGATAACATCTTTTTATCAGGGTTTTTAATGAATTTTAAAGAATTAATAGCCAAACTTATTTGGAAAATACGAAAGTACGAGTGATGGCTAAAGTATATACGTAGTATATACGACCCCCCTATACTTAGCTTGAGCTATGTCCTCATAGATCAGAGAGAAAAAAGAAGACATAACTCGTACTAAGTATAGAAAAGTCTAAAGAATGAATGAATAAGATATGAAGGAATGAACGAATGAGATGTCGACTGTCGCCCCTATACTTAGGATCAAATAATCCTAAGTATAGCAAACTGTACACAAAGTAGGGAGGGTCAAGGGTGGGAATGAACAGATCGTACTCGGACTGTCACCCCCTATACTTAGGGTAAGATATTCCTAAGTATAGACAAGAAGAGGAGACAATGGAGAGGATCAAAGAATAGAAGAAACTCGGGGTGCATACCCCCCTATACTTAGGACAAAGTACGTCCCAAGTATAGAAGTCTGACAAAAAGGGGTGGCACCTTTTCGGTAGATAAAGAAGATAGAAGAGGAAAAGAAGAAAAGAGATCTGAAGATGGAAGAAGAGATCAGAGGATATACACATCACTCCCCCTATACTTAGGGTAAAAGAAGCCCTAAGTATAGGCAACAACGGGAGTAATGAAATAGAACGACGAATGAACACTCGGCTTGTCCACCCCCCTATACTTAGGACAAAGTACGTCCTAAGCAAGGCAAACACGAGGATGGGTGGATGAGCAAAACGGGAGAGAGACTGAGATGAACAAAAGTGAATATACAACAGAGATGGATATACACAGGGTCAAGAAGGTCGAAAGCAAACCTTTTTGTGAGACCGCTAAGGAATAGATCTGGTGTGGTGCAGGTCGACATCGGGGTCCACAGTGGACAGAAGCCGATCAGGGTCAACAGAGTGAACATCCTCAAGGGCCTTAGGGTGTGAAGGCACAGACTGGTGAGTGGAAGAAGTACGACTAGATCTGGCCTTAGGAGTCCCGCTGGTGTCAAAGTGAAAAGGGACAAACTCCTCATCATCGGAAGTAGTGTAATCAGAGTCATCCTGCGAGGTCTCGTCCAGGTCAAAAGGAGCGAACTCATCAGTGGAAGTAGTCGAACTCTGTTCGTCCTCTATAATCTCAACTGGATCATCTTTCTCATCAAAAGGCCTGAATTCTCAAATAAAAGCAATCAGATCAAATTCAGCCTTTGGCTCATCTGAATCTAAGTGAACAGGAGCGGACTCATCAGTGAAAGTAGTCGAGTCATGTCCGTCCTGTCTAGTCTCAATATCTGCCCTCCACTCAATGGTATCAATCATGTAAATCTCGCGGATGTCATCAACACAACGCCAAGTCCCAGAAGAAGGAATCCAAGGTCCATGCTTTCCAAGTCTTCCTCCTGGGAGATGGATTCTTGGGTCTCAGTGGAATTGATAGTCTCATCAAGGTCATGGTCCTCAGGGCCAGCCAAGATAGGTAAAGTCGTATCATGTGCAGGTCTCTGGTCGGCAGTGGTTGCGGTGATCAATACTTCGCTTTCGACAACAGGATGGAAGTGAATCTCTCCTGATCCGTAGTCAATAACGACCCTCGCAGAGGTGAGGAATGGTCGTCCCAAGTTGATTGGAGAGTGCTCCCCTGTGGAGGTTGACGACACGAAAAACCGAGCGACTAAGGTAAAGGTACAAAAGTGGTCGTTGCGACCTCGGTTACTCAGATGTGTCAATCAAGAAAAATCGAACCACTAAATAAATCAAAAAATCAATCAAGCACGAATAGCGGTCCTGCTATGTGATTAACCTGGTATAGCACCCAGGGTCGAACTCAAGGAGCACGGATTGACCGAGAGGCCTACGAAGTAGTCAAAATAAAGGGAGAAAATCTTTTTAGTGGTTTTTAATTATTTTTATATTTTTTTGGATTTTTAATATATAAAGAAAATACGAAAAGCAAGGAAGAACACAATTCAACAAATTATTTCAAGCACCAAAAATCAACCAAAAATCAAAACAAAAATATTTTTATGTGGTTTATATTTTTTTATGTTTTTGGTGAATTTTTGATAATTTTCTGATGTTTATTTTATTTTCTAAAAATCAAACAGTAGCTGAAAACAATGGTACTGTCCAGCCAAGCCAAACGTCCCTAGATAAAATATCTAAGGGCCTTAAAATGGCATGGAGGTACTTTTCCTGTAAAGATCACAAAACAAGGAAAATTTAGGTACCAATTTTATTGTTTTTGGATTTTTAATTTATTTACTAGAATTTTTATGGGTTTTTGAGTGTTTTTAAGTTTTTAGTGTTTTTAAGCAATGAAAAATAGCCAAAATTGGCTGGAAAATCAAACAAACTAAACTAAACAGTAGCTAATTTTTAGGGAATTTTTGAAGGAGTTTTTATTTTTTTTTGTGATTTTTCAATCTGGACAGTGATAAAAATATAGGTTTTTGAATTTTTAAAAATAGCAAACAAAATCAGAAATGTCCTCAAAATTCCGTGAAAATCCTACACCATAGCAGGAGCCATGTGTCAAATTCTCATTGGATTCGGAGGTGATTTGATATTTTATTCAAAAATAGAGATAGGGCACTGTGCACAGGGACCAAAGTGCAAATACCTGAAGTTCTGGGGGTCCTGGTGCAAAATACCCAGCAAAACACGTGCCAAGCGCGTGCCTGGGGCACTCAGGGACCCAAATGTAAGAAAAATAAGTTTTGAGGGCTTATTGGTAACAAGTACCAAAAGTCCAAGGGCTTATCTACAAATAACCCAACAATTTTACGCACATGTGGAAATAAATCACGTACAGGGGTATAAATGCAAATATCTAAAAACTTTCATTCCTTTAAGAACATCCAGAACTACAGGGGCTTTAATTTCAAATACACCAAAATAACACGTGACGAAGCACGTGGCTCACAACAGGCAGGGGTATAGATGCAAATAAACTATAGTACGAGGTCCAGTATGCAAATTACCCTAAAACTACACAATTGGTTTAAATATTTACAGGACTAAAACGAAATAAAACTAAAGACTGGGCCTACGGGTAAATTACCCGTTATTAGGCGGGGGCGTTGGATGCGCTCCACGTGGCGATCTGACGGCTACGGATGGTGGGCGCTCCAGATGACGTCTCCTCGGATCTGACGGTGATGGTTGCTTCGGATATGGACGGCCCAGATTAGAACTGGAGCAAGAGATGAAGATCGACGGTGCTGGAGGATGATGGAAGAACAAAGCCCCGGCGAGCTTCGACGGGCTCGTACGTGCGTTGCGCTCCTCCTTGGAGCACTCTGAAGGTCGGAGAAGAATGCTGGAGTGCTCCTGCGTCTGCTGCGATGCTCCGATGATCGGCCCGAGCTCAGAGGAGCTCAGGGGCGGTCGGCGGAGCTGGGTCTCCTGGCCTGAATGACCAAGCCCTCAGATGGGCTCGGTGGAACCTGCAAAGTGGCTCAGAAGATTCGCGGGTCGAGGGCAAACTGCCTCGACCCAGTTAGGTGGAGTGAAGGTGGTTGGTGCGTCGGGGTGGCGGGCTCCGGCGAAGGTGGTGGACGGAGGAGCCCGGCTCCCAGCTCCTGTGCGAGCTGGGTTGAGTGAGTGGGTGCAGAAGGTGCGTCGGAGGGAGACGGTGATGGTGGTCGATTCCGATGATCAAGATAGGTGGTAGGGTGGTCGGAATCAAGGAACGACGGCGGAGCTGCGATTTGGGCGTAAACGGAAATCGAACGAAATGGGAAAGCTAAATGGCTACCTGAATGGTCGAAGAGACTGTGGTGGAGCTGGGGAAGCTCCCGGTCTTGGCCTCAAGGGACGTCTCGGCCCGAGGCTCGAAGCTCGCTCAGGTGGCGGAGCTACGGCGGCAAAGTCGCCGGATCAGTGGATTCCTCCTCCTCTCCTCGCTACAACAGGTGGAATCGCTCGCTGTCACTCTCGCGGTCTCTCTGGAGCTCACAGGGAAGGAGGCGAATGACCAAAGATGCTCAAATCGAGTGGCGGAGCTCCAGCTTTATATGGCTAGGGGTCCGGTTAACAGAGGTCGGGGCGAGCAGCGTAGCGCGCTGATCCCCAAAAACCTCCCCGGGCGTGGATCATGATCGAAAAATCTCGGATTAGAACCCGGGGTTAGGCGGAGTGGTGATCGGGTCGAGCGGGTAATAATTGAAGAAATCGGGTCCGGAGCTCGAACCCGTGGGAAGTGGTCCTGGGGGGGGGGGTAGTTGACCGGGCGGTAAACATCGCCAGGACCCAATGAGGATGGGCCACGTGGCAGGATCTTGAAGCTCAAAATTAAGGTAGCTAGGGCCCGATTTTGCAAAAACTCAAAACAGGAAATATTTTTATTTTATTTTTTTCTATTTTTTTGGTGATTTTTAATTAATTTTTGGAAATAAAAATAAGCTATTTACATAATATGTACTAGATATAGGTATATACAATATATATAGGGTTTTGATTTTTGATTTTTTTATATATTATTTTTATACAATTTTATCCTTATTTTATATTTTATTTATTTATAGAATAGAATAAGGAATAAAAAGGTATTTTTATTTTATTTTTATTATTTATGTACATAGGTAAAATAAATATATATACATCTATATACATGGTATCTGTACAATGTATTTTTGTATTTTTAATTTTTCTATTTTTATTTTGTTTTGATTTTTTTAATTGTTTTTATTTTATTTATTTACAATATATAACATAGACTATTTATAAAAATTACTTTTATATATTTACAAAGCTAAATAAATATATAGGTGTGGTTTATGTACATGATGAAAGGGAGTATTTTTGATCTTTTTGATTTTTAACTTTTTATTTTGTTTTTATATTTTTATAAATATATACAAGTATTTACAAGCATATTTTTGGGTAAGGAAAATATAGTTTTATTTATTTACACAAATATTTACATATGAGCCCCTATCTCCCTCTACTTTGGCTTTTATGCGGTCAGGCCCATACTGAGCCCTCCCTTGGGTTAGGTTGCTCAATATTTATTCTAAATATTTCCTTCTTTTTCTTTTTAATCTTTATTCTTTTATTTTTGCACAAAAACATGCTAATTATAGGTTTTTACTCAATGCATGCTTTTGGTAATTATTCCTATTTACACATATCTACATGTATTTGCAAAGGTTTTTGTAGCTAAAATATAAGAATAAAGAGTGATGAATGGGTATTCATCACCCCCCTATACTTAACTTTGCTAGTCCCTTAGCAAACACTTATTTGAAAAAGAAGTGAAAAAGAAAGAAAGAAAAAGAAAAAGAGGATGTACATGGATCAAGGTTGATTATTAAACTTGCCTTTAGCAAATTGGGGTATGAGCTCGATCAGATCTTTGGATTATTAATGTGTTGGAACCTTATTTAGACTTAGGCTTGAAACTCAACAGTCTCTAAGTTCCACCAATCTATGGGCAAGACTCCTCAATAAACCAGATCAGAACAAGTCTACATACACAAACTCTAATGACCATGAATCTTTCCATGCAGTGTAAGTGATATGTGGCTCCCCACCTCAGAAGTAACAAAGAAACAACCTCCCTCAACCTGGTAACTCTAATGCCTCGGTCTAGCAACTCTTTCCTCAAGAAGCGGGGTATTCCCTTCTAAGTTCAAGTGCAACCGGCTCAAGAAGAGGGGGAAGAAGTATAGACTTTTGGAAGCTCAGCCAGTGTAGCTAAGTCTCCCGCTGCAAGCTTCATGAGATGTAACATGGATACCATAAGCTTTTTCTTTATTTGACTATATACACTCCGGTGGGGTTATTAAATTTTCAATCCGACCCACCACTTTTTTTTTGGAGTTCTTTTTGCATTTTGCATATTTTTTTAAGGACTTCTATACAACGTATCTACATGGTGCAGCATATATACAAGAAATTTTCCTCTTGAGCCAATAGACTATCCCTCTTTTGAAGCTTTATTGCAACCCACAACTTCTGTCTCTAGCCTTCATCACCACTAGACCAAGTTGAGACGCACTTCCTTCACTAAAAGAAGAAGAGAGGTTCCGCCTAGAAGTACTACCCGCATATGCTACCCCAAGCCAAAGGAAACTGCCTCCTCACCACCTCATCCGTGGAGAGCCATGTGTAAAGTGCTGGTGCAAGTCAAGCCATTGTCTCTAAGAGTCATGCGTGTGTGGTTAAGTGCTCTACTTAGGCTCATCAAGATGACATATACTCATAGCCTAGTGGACTCAAAGAATTAAGTCCTTATGGACCTGAAAAGCCTTAACCCTAAGCCCTATAAGGTTCCTCTTAAAGTTAGGTGGATTAAGATCTTATTCAAGCTCCATTTCTCAATTTAGTTCCAGGCTTAGTTTAAATGTCAACTCTCATCCAGGAAAAACTATATACATGTATGTACACAAGATGCTTATTTACACAAATTTTTACAATCGTGCAAAATTTTTGAAAAATGTTTTGAAATCATGGATGAATGATGCATGAGGTGCAAGTTTTGCAAAAAGATATTTACAAACATTTACACAAGATTTTTGCAAACTTTTGATTTTCAAAACATTTTGGAAAAATTTTGTACTATATACATAATTTTTATACCAAAATATTTACACAAGCTTTACACAAAAGATTTTTGAAATCATTTTTACGAAAATACTTTGTACACTAGCTATGTATGTGCATGATAAAAGAAGTTTATGTACATGAAAAATTTTTAATTTTTGTGATTTTTAGCCATTTTATTTATTAACACACTCACACAAAGTACGAGTTATGGCTAAAGTATATATGAAATATATACACACCCCCCTATACTTAGCTCGAACGATGTCCTCAGAGTGATCAAGAGCGATGAAGAAGACATAACTCGTGCTTAGTAAAAGGGAAGTGAAAAGGAATGGCTAAGTACAGAAACGAATAAATGAATAGAATGAGATGAACTCGGTGGTTTCCCCCTATACTTAGGATTAACTAATCCTAAGTATAGCAAGCTGTACATGAAGGGAGATCCGAGTGAAGAAGATACAGAGTCTGCCCCCCCCTATACTTAGGGTAAAATATCCCTAAGTATAGGCAGCAAAACAGGAGCAGAACGAATGAAAAGAATACCCGCAGGTCCTACATCCCCCCTATACTTAGGGTAAAGTACACCCTAAGTATAGCATAATCATAAGATGAGAAAAGGGATGTGGGACTAAAGAATAGAATGATATGGACAACTGGATCTATACAAGGCGGAGGAACAGTGAAAATCAGGCGTGAGATGCAAAAGATGTGAGTCAAGAGACCACATCTCACGCAAAATGAATAGGGGCAACAATAACGTCCCGTGGCTCATGATCTAGAAATGGCTTGAGCAGCTGGTCGTTTACTCGAAAGGTACTCTCAGAAGACAACTCGGATATATCAATGCTACCATTGTCGTGTACCTTTCTGACCAAGTAGGGTCCCTTCCATTTGCTCTGCAGCTTCCCTGGAAACAAACGAAGCCTCGCATCAAACAGCCATACTCTCTGTCCAATCTCAAAATGCTTGTGGCTGATATGAGAATCATGCCATTCCTTCACTCTCTCCTTATACTGTAGGCTGTTTGAGAAAGCTGTATCTCTAAGCTCCTCCAGGGCGGCTAACTCTGCCCTCCTCTAGTCTCCTACACCATCTGGATCCATAAGAATATCTGTGACTGCCCAAAGTGACTTGTGCCTCAGCTCAACAGGTAGATGGCACGGCTTGCCATATACGAGGCGAAAGGGAGATGTGCCCAATGGAGTCTTGAAAGACGTCCTATATGCCCACAAGACCGAGTCCAAGAGCTGTGACCAATCCTTTCGGTCAGGGCGGACGACTTTCTGCAAGATAGTCTTGATCTCCCTATTCGACACCTCAGCTAGACCATTCGTCTGTGGATGGTAAGGTGTGGCAACACAATGGTCTATACTGAACTCGTTAGCAAGGGCCTTCACCCGGTCGTTGATGAAATGAGACCCCCCATCAGAAATCAGAACTCGTGGAACCCCGAACCGCGTGATGATGTGCTTCCTCAAAAATCTGCAAACTGTCCTCGCATCAGCGGCTCGGGCGGGGATGGCCTCAACCCAACGACTAACATAATCAAAGGCCAACATAATGTACTCAAATCCCTGACTCTTAGGGAATGGACCCATGAAATCGATGCCCCATGCGTCAAAAACCTCACAGAAGTGAATGGGCTGCATCGGCATCATATCACGCTGTCCACAAGTGCCCATCCTCTGACAGTCAGTACACCTCTTCACGAACTCATCAGAGTCCTTGAAGAGGGTAGGCCACCACAAGCAGGATTGGAGCACTTTCTGTGTCATTCTCCTCCCAGAATGATGTCCTCCTGCCTCAAACTTGTGGCAGTAAGTGAGGACGCTATGGTGTTCCTCTTGAGGAATACACCGACGCCAGACGATATCCCCTCCTTCGTGGTAAAGGATGGGATCCTCCCAGTGGTAGGACTTGGCCCTCGCAAGGAAGGTCTCAAGCCTCTGCCTGGGCCAATCCTGTGGGACTTTCCCAGCAACGAGAAAGTTCACAATATCGGCATACCACGGGAGTGAGGCGATAGCAAGGATTGCCTCATCTGGGAAGGTATCTCGAATAGGATCAATCTGCTCAGACTCCTCAGGCTGCTCTAAACGGGAGAGGTGATCCGCCACCACATTCTTGACTCCAGGCTTATCCTTCATCTCAATGTCGAACTCCTAGAGTAGAAGGATCCATCTAGTCAATCTGGCCTTGGCATCCTTCTTTGCCATGAGGTACCTGATGGCGGTGTGATCTGTGTACAAAGTCACTCTAGATCCAATGATATAAGATCAAAACTTATCTAGGGCGAACACTACGGCTAGCATCTCCTTCTCTGTGACCGTGTAATTCCGCTGGGCGGAATCCAATGTGCGGCTAGCGTAGTGGATAGCAAACGGAACTCCATCCCTCCTCTGTCCCAGCACTGCCCCTACGGCAAAATCGGAGGCATCCGTCATGATCTCGAATGGGAGAGACCAATCAGGCGGCTGGAGAACAGGAGCCTCAATAACACACTGCTGGAGAGTCGTAAAGGACGAGAGACACTTGTCATCGATAAGGAACTCGGTGTCTTTCGTCAAGAGGTGAGTCAACGGTCGGGCGATCCTGCTGAAATCCTGAATAAATCTCCTATAAAATCCAACGTGCCCCAGGAATGACCGTAGCTGCCTCAAATTGGACGGCGGTGCGAGTTTTCTAATGACATCAACCTTGGCCGGATCAACCTCCATGCCCCTGTTGGAGATGATGTGGCCAAGCATTGTCCCTTGAGTCACCATGAAGTGACTCTTCTCCCAAGATAGAACCAAATGGTACTCAATACATCGCTGGAGTACTCGGTCTAGGCAGTCAAGACAGGAGTCGAATCCGTCGCCGTAGACCGAGAAATCATCCATGAAGACCTCCAAACACTCCCCTACCATGTCCGAAAAGATCGACAGCATGCACCTCTGAAAAGTCGCAGGGGCATTGCATAGCCCAAATGGCATGCGTCAAAAGGCATATGTACCAAAGGGACAGGTAAAGGTGGTCTTCTCCTGATCCTCAGGATCGATGGCCACCTGGTTGTAGCCCGAGTACCCATCCAGGAAGCAATAATGGCTCTTCCCTGCCAGTCTCTCTATGATCTGGTCAATAAAAGGCAGGGGAAATGGTCCTTCTTGGTGGCCTGGTTGAGTCTCCTGTAGTCAACACAGACCCTCCAAGAGGTGGGTACTCGTGTAGCGATCTCCTCTCCCGACTCACTGATCACAGTCGTGATGCCCGTCTTCTTGGGCACCACATGCAAGGGGCTGACCCACTTGGAGTCGGAAATGGGATAAATAAAATCTGCACTCCCCCATTTTGATATTTCCTTCATCACGACCTCTCTCAGGTTGGGGTTCAACCGCCGCTGGAACTCACGCGACGGCTTCGCCCCCTCCTCGAGATAGATATGGTGGGAGCACACTGATGGACTAATCCCATGGAGATCTGCTACGCTCCATCCGATTGCCTTGCGGTTCTTTTCAAGAACCCCCATCAAACGGGATTCCTGCTCTCCAGTCAGATCGGCAGAGATGATGACTGGGTACATCTCAGGCTCGCCCGCAAGGAACCGATACTTCAGCGAGGTAGGGAGCGGCTTCAGCTCTGGACAGCTGGGCGCTGGCAATTCTGGCTTCGGAAGAAAATGTGTCAATGCTGCTAAGTCTGCCAAATCTGTCTGGGAGAAAGAAAGTGAACTCTCGCAAACTGGATCGGGAGAAGGCTGCTCAACTGTGTTGTCTCTGATCTGCTCTGCATCTGCCTCCTCCTCATCTGTAGGCTCAGGTGGACTCAAGTCTGGCATCTGATCGTCGCAATCTGCCCAATCAGACTCTGAATCCGAGGGATCTGCATCCAAAAAGGTGGCATCAGTACCACCGCAACACAAGGTGGCCTCAGCACCACCATCACTAAAATCCGTATCGCGATCAAGGACCAGCTCTGCTGCCTCCGTGGTATCCTGAACCAAGGATGTGCTCTCCAGACTCTCCTCTGCTATCATCTCGGCATCAACTGTATCTGAAAATGAGAGGATGGCCTGTGCTGCAGGATCTGCCCATGCTGCCTCGTCATCAGTGATCACAAAATCACAGTCCCGGTGGATGTCTAGCTCGGCGTCTGTCAGCTGCTCTGAATCGGTGCTGGCCTCTGAGAGTGCTCTCTCTCTGGCTCTGTAGTCCTCGACCGTCTCTATTTGTATACTCTCACCCTCGACGTGAAAGTACACCTTCCCGCTATCATGATCAGTCATCACCTTGGCTGTGGCCAAGAACGGACGACCAAGGATGATGGGGTATCGGCCACTGAATCAGGGATCTCCATGTCCAACACTACGAAGTCCACGGGGAATTTCAGGCCCTGAATCGTGACGATAACATCTCGCAACAACCCCTTCGGCCTCTTGACAGATCGATCAGCAAACTGAAGGACTGTCCTGCTCTGTCGAAGAGTGCCCAACTCGAAGCGGTCGAGAAGGGCTGCCGGAAGAAGGTTGATCGACGATCCGCTATCCAATAGAGTCCGGTCGAACCTCTGCTCACTAATCTGACATCTGACATACGGTGCCCCTGAATCTTGCCTCTTGGCCGGCAGACGGTTCTGGATCGCAAAACACGTGGCTTTCATCAGCACATGGATCTCTGAAGTGTGGTTCCTCCTCCTCCTCCTGACTGTGGTCCTGTCTCTCAAAGATCGCTGAAGAAAGGGGATGTGCTGCAAAGCCTCCTGGAGGGTCAGCTGGATGTGGAATCTATCGATCATGCTCTGACTGAACTCCTCCTGCTCTCTCTTTTTTGGATCATTTTCTTTTTTCTTCCCCTTCCCCATCTGAAGGGCTCTAGGGAAGGGGATCACAGGGTCCTTCACAGATGAAGGACTAGGAAAAGGCCTAGACGGCTCGACGGCCGGATCCACACATACATCAAGCACCACAGTGGGACCAGAAGAAACTAAACCTTTTCCTTTATTCACAACAGTGTTATAAGGTACATGAACTGAAGGAAAGACAACATCTCTATCACAACAAACACCAGTGGCCTCAGTACCACCTCGGGCTGGCTCTGCTACTGCTGCTAGACGTCTCGCGGCATCAGTACCGCGGGCTGGCTCGGCTAAACGGGTGGCGTCAGTACCACCTCCTCGAACTGGTGAAGCGACGACCTCAGTACCGCCGGTGGGATCAACATCCTTGGTGGCTTCAGTGCCACCGTCATCATCAGGAGCGGCCTCAGTACCGCTCCCCTCCTCCTCATGTGGCGCCCCGGACATATCCTCGTGGTGAAGCTCAGATGAGGCGCCGCCGCCTGCTGGGGTCCTACCGCTCCTATGTGTGACAAAATCAGCATCAAATAGATCCGAAGACATATCATCAAATGGGTCACTAGGAGTGGCGAGCTCAGTGTGTACTACCTGCTCAGATTTCCTCTTGAGGTTGTTCGGGTTTGGCTCGATCTGTGTAGGGATGGCGGCCTTCCCTCTCATCAAGTCCCGCATCTCCTGGCGGAACTCGTCCATCTCCCGTCTAAATGTAGCCTGCTGGTCCGTGAGGAGGCAGGCTATATCATCCAAGGCGGGGCCCTCACGGGAGCCCGACGGGTAGCCTCTCTGGTGCTGAGGCTGCTAGAACTGCTGGTGGGGCTGCTGAGAGGGGTAAGAGGAGGGATGCTGCTGGTATGCTGGGTGAGACTACTGCTCACGTCTCCAAGTCTGTCCCTGCTGCTGATAGGGACGAGGAACGTCGGATGACTACTGGTGTGACTGGTATGCTGGGGGCTGCTGCTGCTGGTGGTGATCTCTCTGTTGGGCGTACTGCCCTCCCTGACCGGATGACTGCTGCTGGGGCTGGGTACCTCCACTCCCCCACCTGAATCCGGGATGGTCTAGTCAGATCCCAGGCTGGGGGCGGTCATACCAAATCCCGTTGACATCCATCAACGGCTCTGCATCGTAGGGGGCTGGCGGGAGTACTGCCAGAGGCTGATCCGGCCGGTAGACCACCATCTGCATGTCTGGAGATGGTGGGGACTGGTAGGTAGGCTGCGGCTGCTGGTACGGCTCCTCCTGTACAAGGTGAACCTGTCTAGGCTGCTGTAGGGAGCTGGAGCGCTGGGACGAGCTGCTGCTGCTGCCGGAATCGCCTCGCGACTGAAGACGGGGCTGTGAAGCCGTTTGTGCCTCCTGGAGACACATGAGCTGGGTCTTCATGTCGCTCAGAGTCTGTGCCATCTGCTCCATCTGCGTGATACCCTGGCACTGCTTCTTCTCAATCAGCTCCATGCGGTCCAACTTCTCGCTGATGATACCCATGTCCACAGCGGACGACTCTGCCTGTGCTGCTGCGACTGCGGACGAACTAGATGGACCTGCATCAACCCGTGCTATCCTCTGGTACTGCACGGATCCTAGCTGATGCTGGGGTCTCTGTGTATACAACCGGGTCTGGGACATCACCATGTAATTCTCAGCCATCTCCTCGAAGATGGCCCAGACCTGGTCGTGGTCCTTGGCGAAATAGGACCCTCCGCACGAAGCATTCACCAGGCCCTGGAGCTCTGGTGTCAACCCACTGAAAAAGATCTGAACAAGGTTCGGCTTCGTGATGTAGTGGTGCGGGCATCTGTCTGTGAGCTATCGGAACCTCTCCCATGCCTCGTGAAATTGCTCGTTGGGGAGCATGGAGAAGTTGCTGATCAGGGCCCTCGCTGCATTCGTCCGCCCGAGTGGATAGTACTTGTTCAAGTACTCGGTACGGAGCTGCTCCCAGGTATAGACAAACTTCCCCAGATGCTTCAGCCAGGTGGCTGCTCTATCTGCCAGTGAAAAGGGGAAGGCGATCATCCGAATCGTATCCTGGTCCACATAACGGTCGTGGACATACTGCAAATCATCAGAAACTCCTGGAGGTGGAGGTGGGGCTCCTCAGTGGCAAGTCCGTGAAAACGGGGAAGCATCTGCAGGGTGTTCGGGGGGAACTTGAAGTCCCCCACGATAGCAGGTACCACCACCCAATGGTGCATCAGTGTAGATCCGGGGTTGTGCAACTCCCGCATCGGTCTAGGTGGTCCTCCTGCCGCGGCGGCTGCCGCTGCGGCGGCGGCGGCTGCTGCTGCTGCTGCTGCTCGTGCCTCTGCATCTGGTATCTCCTCAGGCTCGCTCTGCTGGTCTCGCTCTGCTATGAGCCTCTCCAACTCTCGCCTCATCTCAATCATGAATGCTCCCTGATCGCGTAGCTGCTGCTGGACTGTCTCAAGTGATGCGATTAGGGTGGTGTTGATCGCTCCCTGGTCTAGTTCAAAATGCTCAAGCTGACGGGGGTGATCATCTGAACTGCCGGCCATGGTGACGTCTGCAAAATCAAATGAGCCCAACTCAGGTGCTGTCAAATCTGCTAATCTCTCCTCGGGCTCATGTCTCTCAGTACCAAAAGAAAGGGGATCGAGGGGGAACAGGGCGGAGTCGTACTCGGGCTCGGAGAGCTGGTCTCGGCTCTCGCGGGCCAACCTAGATGATCGGGTAGACGTGCACGAAAGCGGTGCAGCCAGAGGCTGCCTAAGAGAGCGTCTACCCATCATCTTGATCTGGCGAGTAGTGCGGATGAGATCCGGAGAAACTATGATCACAAAACTAACCCCCGGTTCACCAACGCGACGCAAGCTGAAGACCGTGAAAGTTCGGTCAAATTATCTTGTTGATTTTATTCGGTGAACACACAAAAATATCAGAGCGCTTACGTGACCTGTTAGGATACCCGATGCTACCCCAACCGACTGGCCCGCACGGAAGAGTCGGTAATCAGTCGGGACTAGCACCGGAGGGTTCTACCTAGGGTGCGGGTCACTCTCTCGCGCATCCAAACCATACAATGAGGGGGTTTCTCTCCCCAAGACAAAATTTTTAGGGTGAGCGTCTTTTAAGATCAATAGTGTTAACCAGTCCCAATTTTATGGTTTTTCTTTTTTAATATTTTTCAGATATCAAACAAACGCCTAACGAATTTTTCGGTTCTCCTGATTATTTAATCCAAAACAGGGGGGAGAAGACGAAAAAGCCGATGCACGATGAAATCAATGATGCATGCAAAGTAAGGAAGGCGTACCTGACTCCAGCACTCTACATGCAATATGATCCGCGCATAAATGTAAAGACAGGAAAGAAACTACCTATATGGTGCAGCGGTGAAAACCGAGTCCTAAACAGGAAATTTCTACTCGACAGAACCGTCTAGCTTAGTCACTCCCCCTCGATCCAAAGAGTCCGGTCTAGACCCACCCCTCCTCTGCTCGACAAGTCGAGTTCAGGAGTAGCGCTTGACGGGGCAGGCTCGCGGCACGTAGGCTCTCAGGAAAGCGACTAAGCTATTTTTATTATTGATTTATTAGTAGGTCCAATTATCGTTCTATAGGAACATGCAATTAATTAGGTGTGGGGATCCTACTAATTACGGCACAGTCAAGCAGAAAATCCTAAATCTAGGGGCTCGAGAAAAACCGCTAAAATCGTAAAAGGCAGTAAAAAGGGGAGAAAACAAAGCTGCGTAAAAACCGCGAAAAACCCCTAAGGGTCCCCCGAGCACACCGGTGCTCGGCGAAACAGACCCGCTAAGTCAACCAAGTCCAAGTCCAGTCTCTGAGTCCCTGTATTATTACAACAATAATCAAATAATCCTAATCTAACCTCACCCACTCAACTCTCTCTCTCGCTCTCTCCTGCGGCTCCGTGTAGAAGGGAGTCGCCTCCGAGTCTCGCGGTTGCGTCGGCTTCTCGAAATCGGCCGCCTCGATCCTCGGGCCCTCGCAAGAAAAAGAGACAAGTGGTCAGACCAAATTATTATAAAAAATGTCAGGAAAAATATGTATATCTACAGAAATCTATACAAAAAGCCGCGAAAATCAGAACCGCGGAAAAACTCAAGAAAAACGACTACTAAGTCGTGCTCCCCGACAACGGCGCCATTCTGACGACACGAAAAACAGAGCGACTAAGGTAAAGGTACAAAAGTGGTCATTGCGACCTCGGTTACTCAGATGTGTCAATCAAGAAAAATCGAACCACTAAATAAATCAAAAAATCAATCAAGCACGAATAGCGGTCCTGCTATGTGATTAACCTGGTATAGCACCCAGGGTCGAACTCAAGGAGCACGGATTGACCGAGAGGCCTACGAAGTAGTCAAAATAAAGGGAGAAAATCTTTTTAGTGGTTTTTAATTATTTTTATATTTTTTTTGGATTTTTAATATATAAAGAATATACGAAAAGCAAGGAAGAACACAATTCAACAAATTATTTCAAGCACCAAAAATCAACCAAAAATCAAAACAAAAAATTTTTTATGTGTTTTATATTTTTTTATGTTTTTGGTGAATTTTTGATAATTTTCTGATGTTTATTTTATTTTCTAAAAATCAAACAGTAGCTGAAAACAGTGGTACTGTCCAGCCAAGCCAAAAGTCCCTAGATAAAATATCTAAGGGCCTTAAAATGGCCTGGAAGTAATTTTCCTGTAAAGATCACAAAACAAGGAAAATTTAGGTACCAATTTTATTGTTTTTAGATTTTTAATTTATTTACTAGAATTTTTATGGGTTTTTGAGTCTTTTTATGTTTTTAGTGTTTTTAAGCAATGAAAAATAGCCAAAATTGGCTGGAAAATCAAACAAACTAAACTAAACAGTAGCTAATTTTTAGGGAATTTGTGAAGGAGTTTTTATATTTTTTTGTGATTTTTCAATCTGGACAGTGACGAAAATATAGGTTTTTGAATTTTTAAAAATAGCAAACAAAATCAGAAATGTCCTCAAAATTCCGTGAAAATCCTACACCATCGCAGGAGCCATGTGTCAAATTCTCATTGGATTTGGAGGTGATTTGATATTTTATTCAAAAATAGAGATAGGGCACTGTGCACAGGGACCAAAGTGCAAATACCCAAAGTTCTGGGGGTCCTGGTGCAAAATACCCAGCAAAACACGTGCCAAGCGTGTGCCTGGGGTACTCAGGGACCCAAATGTAAGAAAAATAAGTTCCGAGGGCTTATTGGTAACAAGTACCAAAAGTCCAAGGGCTTATCTGCAAATAACCCAACAATTTCACGCACATGTGGAAATAAATCACGCACAGGGGTATAAATGCAAATATCTAAAAACTTTCATTCCTTTAAGAACATCCAGAACTACAGGGGCTTTAATTGCAAATACACCAAAATAACACGTGACGAAGCACGTGGCTCACAACAGGCAGGGGTATAGATGCAAATAAACTATAGTACGAGGTCCAGTATGCAAATTACCCTAAAACTACACAACTGGTTTAAATATTTACAGGACTAAAACAAAATAAAACTAAAGACTGGGCCTACGAGTAAATTACCCGTTATTAGGCGGGGGCGTTGGATGCGCTCCACGTGGCGATCTGACGGCTACGGATGGTGGGCGCTCCAGATGACGTCTCCTCGGATCTGACGGTGATGGCTGCTCCGGATATGGACGGCCCAGATTAGAACTGGAGCGAGAGATGAAGATCGACGGCGCTGGAGGATGATGGAGGAACAAAGCCCCGGCGAGCTTCGTCGGGCTGATACGTACGTTGCGCTCCTCCTTGGAGCACTCTGAAGGTCGGAGAAGAATGCTGGAGTGCTCCTGCGTCTGCTGCGATGCTCCGATGATCGGTCCGAGCTCAGAGGAGCTCAGGGGCGGTCGGTGGAGCTGGGTCTCCTGGCCTGAATGACCAAGCCCTCAGATGGGCTCGGTGGAACCTGCAAAGTGGCTCAGAAGATTCGCGGGTCGAGGGCAAACTGCCTCGACCCAGTTAGGTGGAGTGAAGGTGGTTGGTGCGTCGGGGTGGCGGGCTCCGGCGAAGGTGGTGGACGGAGGAGCCCGGCTCCCAGCTCCTGTGCGAGCTGGGTTGAGTGAGTGGGTGTAGAAGGTGCGTCGGAGGGAGACGGTGATGGTGGTCGATTCCGATGATCAAGATAGGTGGTAGGGTGGTCGAAATCAAGGAACGACGGCGGAGCTGCGATTTGGGCGTAAACGGAAATCGAACGAAATGGGAAAGCTAAATGGCTACCTGAATGGTCGAAGAGACTGTGGTGAAGCTGGGGAAGCTCCCGGTCTTGGCCTCAAGGGACGTCTCGGCCCGAGGCTCGAAGCTCGCTCAGGTGGCGGAGCTAATCAGTGGATTCCTCCTCCTCTCCTCGCTGCAACAGGTGGAATCGCTCGCTGTCACTCTCGCGGTCTCTCTGGAGCTCACAGGGAAGGAGGCGAATGACCAAAGATGCTCAAATTGAGTGGCGGTGCTCCAGCTTTATATGGCTAGGGGTCCGGTTAACAGAGGTCGGGGCGAGCAGCGTAGCGCGCGGATCCCCAAAAACCTCCCCGGGCGTGGATCATGATCGAAAAATCTCGGATTAGAACCCGGGGTTAGGCGGAGTGGTGATCGGGTCGAGCGGGTAATAATTGAAGAAATCGGGTCCGGAGCTCGAACCCGTGGGAAGTGGTCCTGGGGGGGGAGGTAGTTGACCGGGCGGTCAACATCCCCAGGACCCAATGAGGGATGGGCCACGTGGCAGGATCTTGAAGCTCGAAATTAAGGTAGCTAGGGCCCGATTTTGCAAAAACTCAAAACAGGAAATATTTTTATTTTATTTTTTTCTATTTTTTGGTGATTTTTAATTAATTTTTGGAAATAAAAATAAGCTATTTACATAATATGTACTAGATATAGGTATATACAATATATATAGGGTTTTGATTTTTGATTTTTTTATATATTATTTTTATACAATTTTATCCTTATTTTATATTTTATTTATTTATAGAATAGAATAAGGAATAAAAAGGTATTTCTATTTTATTTTTATTATTTATGTACATAGGTAAAATAAATATATATACATCTATATACATGGTATCTGTACAATGTATTTTTGTATTTTTAATTTTTCTATTTTTATTTTGTTTTGATTTTTTTAATTGTTTTTATTTTATTTATTTACAATATATAACATAGACTATTTATAAAAATTACTTTTATATATTTACAAAGCTAAATAAATATATAGGTGTGGTTTATGTACATGATGAAAGGGAGTATTTTTGATCTTTTTGATTTTTAACTTTTTATTTTGTTTTTATATTTTTATAAATATATACAAGTATTTACAAGCATATTTTTGGGTGAGGGAAAATATAGTTTTATTTATTTACACAAATATTTACATATGAGCCCCTATCTCCCTCTACTTTGGCTTTTATGCGGTCAGGCCCATGCTGAGCCCTCCATTGGGTTAGGTTGCTCAATATTTATTCTAAATATTTCCCTCTTTTTCTTTTTAATCTTTATTCTTTTATTTTTGCACAAAAACATGCTAATTATAGGTTTTAACTCAATGCATGCTTTTGGTAATTATTCCTATTTACACATATCTACATGTATTTGCAAAGGTTTTTGTAGCTAAAATATAAGAATAAAGAGTGATGAATGGGTATTCATCAGAGGTCTCCATGGGCAACACGACAAAGTCAACATGGTAGCTCGTGCCCTGAATCGATATGACGGCATTTTTAAGGATACCCTTCGGCCTCTTGATAGATCCATCAGCAAACTGTACGATCATCCAGATTTTCTTGAGAGGCCCTAAGTGAAGAGATTGTACCAACAAGAAGGGTAATATGGTAATCAAAACACCGCCGTCGAGGAGAGTGTGATCACATGTGTGGTCAGATATGGTGCAGCTAATGAAAGGTGTGGCAGTGTTCCTCTTCCTAGGAATGGGACGGTGTGTGATGGCGTGGGCAGTGGCCATGGTCAAAATATGATGCTCAGATCGGCTCCTCCGCTTTCTCTTCTTGGGAAGAGGAGCAGATAAATCAGTCATGGCCTGCTGAAGTGGGGCACGGATGATCTCATGAATAGTGGCCACCACTTCGGGTTCAGTCAACATTTTTTTGAATTTTTTGGACTTCCTCCCTACAAGGGAGAAAGTCGAAATCAGCATATACACGAGGCATGCCAAGAGTAGTCTGTACAGCGGCATCCTTGGGGTCAAAGGTGGGATGGGGTGTGAATGGATGTGTGATGAAAAAGTCTGGCAGATGGGCACTCTCCTCATAGTCCGACTCAACCAAAGATCTCCCGAGCTCTTTTTGGATTTTTAAAATTTTCTCATTTTTTGTATTTTGGGCGATTGCAAGCTCTCATGAAAATCCTCAAGTGAATCCGAATCCTCAAAGAATGGAGCTATATTCTGGATCTGATTTATGCTAACTATATCGCTCATCCTCGAGTTTATATGCTCCATCATCTGATTCAAGGTCTCAAGTATGGATATCATGAAAGGTGACTCCAAAATCTCAGGATCGGGTGTGTCGAATGTGGGCGGTGGGGTGTGGACAGAAATCACATTCCGGATCAGGATACTCAAGGAAGAGTGGGTTGTCGAAATGTGAGGGTGACAGTGGTGGAAATGATCGGTGAAAGTCAAAGTCCGAATCCTGAAATAGTAGGTTGGTCGGATATGTACAAAAGTTAGGAGCAAACTCCTCCTGGAAAAAAGGAGGTGGACCGACTGGAGTGAACGAGGGATCTGCAAAGTTCGGATAAAATACGCTCCAAGTGTCCATCTCGAAAATAATAGACAATGATCGGGAGAGCACGATGGTCAAGTCAAGAGAAGTGGAGAAAAGGCGCAAATGCGCAGAGGCGATCTAGCAAACACACAAGCAATCACAAGCAAAACTCACACAATACAAACCCTCAATTCACCTAATCAACTCGGTAGAGACCGAAAAGTTGGTATTTTTATCTCGTCTGTTTTAGAGTTAGGTGAGAAGTCAAAAGTTGCACAAACACTTAGGGGGCTGAATGGGATTTGGGCACTATCCTTAGTGTGTGCGCGAGCAATGTAAAACAAAGACAATGAGGGGATTACTCGCCCCAAGACAAATTTTTTTGGTTGATTTTAGGGTCGAGTAATGTTAGCAGTCCCAATTTTATTTGTTATCACTTTTTTTATTTTTAATGAGAAATGCACGAACCTATCGAGGAGTTAATTTTACTTAGCATCTAGGTTGGCAAAATCAGAGGTAGAGAGTCGGAAAAGCAATGCAAGCGGCAAATCAATGATGTATTCTAAAGAGAAATGCACATCTTGCCTCCAGCACTCTACATGCAAAGATGCTCAATATAAATTGAAACCTATCTATATGCAAATGCAAAGCCGATGAAATCGCCCTAAGTTTAGATATTGCTATTAGCATGAAGCACCACAAGTCAGTCACCGATCTTCAATCCAGGAGTACGGTCTAGGCTCACCCCTCCTCTTCTCGACACATCGAGTTCAAGAGTAGCGCTTGACAGGGTGGGCTCGCGGCACGAAGACTCGAAGATGATGAGGCGATTGTTAAAAGATTTGAACTAAGTCCAAAGCGCACTATAGGTACAGGCAAGATATTAAGTGTTTGGCCTTAGTCTATCGCAAGCAATCCTAAAACTAGGCGCTCAATCACACAAAATAAGAAAACAAAACCAAGAAAACAAAGGGAAAAAGATGCGATGAAAACCGTAAAAAGCCGACAAAACCGCGGTGAGCCCCCCAAGTGAACAATCACTTGGGAAATTAGGCCCGAGTGTCCAAGTGTTCAAGTGTACATGTATTATTACAAATTAAATGAAGCACTCTCTCACAATAAATTACAAAAATAAATATACAAAAATGCTCAAAAAGATGATTGTCTTCTCAAGTCCTCCCTACCTCCTTTGATGCTAGGTCAGAAGTCTCCTGCCGCCTTCACGTGGGTGCACAGGCGCCTAAGGTGGAGCGCCTCCCTCGATCCGCAGTTCCTCGCACAAAGTCCAACAAGGAAGAGTGATTAGACAAGTCAAGCAATGATATCAAATAAATGAGCAAATGAAGAAGGTAAAAATATAGACAAGAATCACAATCACAAAGCAAAAACCCGAACTACGTGTTGTTACTCCCCGACAACGGTGCCATTTGATAAACCCAAAAATCCAGCGGTCGTGTATTCCACACAAGGTGGGAACACAGAAGTCGCTGCGGTGACTGCTAAGAAATCTGGATTTAATCAACAATGAACCCACAATCAAATCAATCAAACAATGAGAATCAAATGTGGAGTCAAATTTATTTTTAACTCTACAAATAGGTGTATAGTGTGTAAGTATGTGTAGAGTGTCGAACACAGGGAGCAAACAAGATAGATTGGGCAATAATGCACAAAGAATGTGATGTGATTAAATGTCTACAAATATGCACTTTTTTTGTGGGTTTTTAATTATATATATATTTTTTATTTTATTTTTTTAATTTTTAATTTTGTATTTGGTTTTTGATTTTCTGATTTTATATTTTCTTTTTATATTTTATATTTTTGTATTTTCTTTTTCAATAATGGAATATATATAAGATAAGAGAAAGTGGAAGGTAAGGTATTTATAAAAACAGGTAAAAATAGCCAAAATTAAGATAATGAAATGTTTTTGGTCTTTTTATATTTTTCTACTATTTTTGTGATTCTTGGGAATTTTTCAGAATATTTTTGGAATTTTTAAAGGGCAGAATACAAGAAAACAGTGAATAACAATGCTGGCCGAAATTAAAATGGGAATGAAAAATAATAAACAGTAACAAAATTTTCCCAAATTAATTTTAAATAAAAGACAATAACATAGAGAAATAAGAAACTGAGTTTATATTTTTAGGATTTTTGTAGAATTTTTAAGATTTTGAGGAAGGTTTTTGGGCTTTTCTAATATTTATGAGTTTTGCTTTGTATTTTTTGTGATTTTTGGATTGGACTTAGAACACAATAAGATAAGCAAAATATATTTTTTTGGGATTTTTATGATGTGTTTTTATATTTGTTATGGATTTCATAATGCAAACAGTGCTGAAAATGCGTGTTTTTGAATTTTTATAAATATTAAAATGCAATGAAATGCAAAATAAAAATGTTGGCGTGAAACTACAATGCAGCAGGAATTTATGGTGATTTTTTGGTGATTTTTGGAGTTTTATAGAGGCATGCAACAAATAGTAATCATAGCAAGAAAGTACACAAGCCATGGGTATATTTGTAAATAGCTAGAAATTCAGGGGCCAAAGTGCAACTTCTCCAAAATATTACAATTCAATCTGAAAGTTGTAAGACCAAGATAAAATATGTAAAGTCTTAAGGGCCTCCGTGCAAAATTGCGCTACTCACGTGTATGCGCACGTGAGCCACGCTGGCGGGGGCATAATTGTAAATAGCAGAAAGTACGGGCTGAATTGCAAATTATACAGAACAAAATAGACTGCAGATGAATGCTTTGAGTCCTAAATAAACATTACACAAAATGGTGGGGGAAATGGCGCAAAATACCCTCGCCCGGGCAGATCGGACGGCTCCTGCTCAATCTGAGACGCCTTGATGATTCGACGGCGAAGATGGTTGCTGGATGAACGGGGACGGACTCCACCGCTGCGACGTTCCTTCGGCAAGATCCTCCTTCTCCGACGGTCCTTCATGCTCCAAAATGGTGCCCAATGCTCCTGCGGTCTTTCTCTATCTTCTGGAGGCATCAAAAGGGGTGGCGGATCACCGTAGGTCCACCACAAAGTCGGAGACGGTGGCGGCCCTAGGATGCTCCGGCCAACAACAAAATCTCCTCACAGGTGTGTGCGAAGCTCCAAGACGTACAAGACGAGTTAAGAGAATCATGGACAAAATGCCACGACCCTCAAGCGGTGGAAATACGGTGGGAGTGACAGATGGTTGTTCGCCGGAGCGAGCTCCGACGAGGGATGGCGAAGGTAGGTCAAATAGGTGAAACACGAAATAGAGGATGGGGATTGAATCCTAAGATTACTGCGAACAAGAAAATGCAAGAAAATGAATGAAATGTGAACCTCGATGGCAGAAGAAGCCAGAGATATACCTCACGACCAAGACGACCGGAGATGGGTGGAAGCCGCTCCACGACCGCCTAACCTTGACTCTAGAGAGCTGGAGGAACTCCTGTCACAAGATCCAGTCCTGAGCTCACCAAAGAGAAGGAAAAAACGGTCTAAAGAGGGTTCAAAGGAGGACGGGCAGAAATGGGGGTTGTTTTGAAAGATGGCTCTGGTGGCTCGCAAATCGAGGATTATCTGATGAATCTTGGGTCCAATGACCAATCTAAACCATGTGCGTGTATGTCCATTCTTCGTGGAATAAAAGTCGTGAAGAACGCGACACGAAATGGTGCAAGGTGCGCCTCCAAAATTAGGAGAAACAAGGCGAGAAAGCTGTTCAGACAACAACAGAGGGGTTTTTTTTAAAAGATGGCCAACGGCGCTCAAAGATTGAGGTGGATCTCACGAATCGATGCCCCAATCCTCGAGATGAAGGCTTGGCGTGTAAGAGCGATCCTCTAGGACAAAAAGTCGTGAATACATTAACATGAAATGGTGAAAAACATGTCCTAGAAAAAAGGACAAAAACAGCCAAAAACTCAACTCTGACAAAGCAGCAGGGGACAGGTCAGAGAGTGGGCGAGATGTCATGAAGATCGAGGTGTATCAAGCGCATCATCGATCCAAACCCTGATACAAAAGATGGTCGTGTATGGTGGATATATGGAGAGAAAAAGTGAAGAAGGGACCGGGGTCAAAGTGTGAACAATGCGAGCTAGAGAATTCTAAGAATTGGGGCTAAAACCCATTCTGACTGGGCGCAGGGGGTGGCAGTGCAGTTGACCGAGGTCAACTGCCACTACGCCCTAGTTGGTCCACGTGGACCAACCAGGAAAAACCTCCTGGAAAATATTTGTTAATTCAATTTAAAATAATAAATGATTTTATTATTTTTTGGTTATTAAATAAAAAATGTTTATTATTTTATAAATTATTTTATGGTTATTTTTATTTATTTTTTCGAGATAAATAATTACAAGTTACCATTTGGTCCATATAGGTCTATATATCTATATACTTGAATATTTTATTTTTATTTTGTGTTTTTACTTTATTTATTTTAGTTTATGATTTTATAAATTTATAAAGTATTTTTATACACTTAAAAGTATTTTTATTTTATTTTTTTGGAGTGTTTTGGATATTTAATAAAATAAAAGTATAGTTTATGTAGGTATATTTATAGGTATAATACCTATGTATTTTATATACAAGTATTTTATTTTGAGTTTTCTTTGAGTTTTTATTCTGATTTTAATACACATATTTATTATAAGTAATATTTACAAAATAATAAAAATATAAAATTATAAAAATAATGAATAATAAATAAAGTGAATATTTTAATCTATACAAGTATACAAGAGGGGTCCAAAACTCAACTTTCAAACCGTAACTCCAAAAAATGCTAAACCACCTCCATTAAATAGATTATTTAAAATTATATACAATTAAAAGGTGAGTTTGATACATTTCAAGTTTTTACTTGCAAGATACAGGTCTGGGAAGTTGGGATTCTGGATTTTTATTCAGATCCTATCTTTTTATCTGTAAATTATTTTTATATGAAATCAATTTTGTATTTTTCTTTATTTAATTATCTACAACTTTTATGTACAAAGTTTCTTTATTTGAGGTATAAAAGGTGGAACCAAAATTAGGTCCCAAACTGAATAAAGAATGAATTGAATAAAAGGTATTTTTATTGTATTTTGGCCCTTATCTCCCCCTACTTTATTCCTTGTCGACCTAGTCATCGAGATGCCTAGGTCTCGGATTTCAGGTCATAAAATATTTGCAATATTTTATTCTTTTTTCTTTTCTTTTCTTTATTCTATAATTTTGGCTTTAAAAACCGCATTTTATACACATTTTACACAATGATGCATGGATGATAAAGTGCATGAATTAACGCTATTTACACACATTTACTAGGGTTTTTAAGGCCAAAATGATAGAATAAAGATGATGAAACGTAGATTCATCACACCCAGACTTGTATCACTTACGATGCAGAGCCCATTTATGGTGTCAGTCCGACTCCTTAGTCCTAATTAGCGCTTGGTCCAAGTGGACACTTTAAAAATGTTTGGGAGCGCTCGCCACTGGTGGAAGCTCATTTGTAATTTGACTTTTGATGATAGAGAATTTCTTTGACATTTCTTTTTCTTTTCTTATTTTTTCTAGCTCCACTTCTTTTACCAAAAGTTGGTACACACTGATCAACAATTATCATTAAGTTTCATCACACCCAGGCACATAGGTACATATCAAAGATATAGCTTATGAACTTGTTCACATACTGGCTAGGGTTTTGCTAAAACTCGGGTTTTCTGAAGCCTTCATTAACTTTGTCCCATCCTCGAATATCACTAGATCGGGTCTAAACTCAAATCTCTGATCCTAGTTCCTCAAGTGATATCTCAACTCATCTCATCAATCATGCAGTTGTGAAAGTGATTGTGCTGATCATATTCATTTTGAAGGTAGAGATAAAGAGTGTAATATAGCGCTCAAATATTTCAAACTAGGGAAGTGTGGATAATTAAGTTCAAAACCCTAATGACTAAGGCTGGCTAACTCAGATTCTCAAGATCACATAAATCAAGTGTCCTCCAAATCCTCAAGCCTTGAGTGATAGTGAATTTGTCGGGAATATATCAACCAACGAATGCTTGAAATGCAAGATCATGAGTGAATTTTTTTATGCAAAAAGTTTTTTTTTGTTTTTTGGAAAAATGTGTATTATAAACATAATATACACTACTTGTACCCATCCCCGATGTTAGATAAAACGATTAAAGTATAAGCTACGGATAAAGTAGATAGAATATATACAAACACCTCCTATACTTAGTGTGTGCTATGTCCTCATGGCACAAAGTGAAATGTAGACATAGCTCGTACTAAGTATAGATGAGACAAGAAAATAGAAGTCGACATGCCCCCCTATACTTAGACTTTTGAGGGACGAAGCATGGAAGAAAAACATGAAATGAGGTAGTCGAGGGTGAACAAAAAGAATAGAAGTGATGTATACACAATGATATCGGTCCCATTATACTAAGTATTGCGGAATCTAGAGCGGGTTGATGGATATACAAGAGAGTATTGGATTCGAAGAGGTGGTCTATCCGAGCAGTTCAAATCTTTCGTCAAAAGCTATGCCCTGAGTGAAGGAGATCTGTTCTACTTGCACCAACTGCTCGTTGGATTCGACAAAGTGTTTAAGTAGTTGACCGTTGAATATAGATGTTTGTGTCTATCTGTGGTCTCTGAGAGCTCAAGTCGGGTCCCAACCATACAGATTGGGTTGAAACAGACCCAACACAACATAGAGAAGTTCAGTCCAAATTATTACAAGGGTTCAAAGAGAGGGATCCTGAGAATAATGTAGAAATTAAACTATCGAAGCTCTCCAACAAAAATAAAATTCGTAGATCCTTGAATAATATCTAAAAATCGCTCCGAGCTATCTGCAAAGAGAGAGGATGTGGTTAGTATCATAAATGTAAAATGAAATGCATAAAAGAAAAAAATGACACAGAAATAATTTTCACAAGAATTAATTATAGAAAATAATTTTAAAATCCTCGTCATTCCCCAACAACAGCACCATTTGATGAACGTCAAATTCCCCTCTTTAAGAATATATAATTGTAGTATAGGTTACAGAAAATGATTCAACAAAAACCACAATTTATGAATGTTGTGGAATATTTTTACTTGACAAGTCTACCAAGGTCGAACATATGGAACGATGATTCTCAGATGCAAGGTTTTAAATTAAATTAAATAATTAATTAATGTTTGATTAATTTTTGTGTTGGGATAATATAATACAATGCAATGATGAAGAAGCGATGCAAAGAAAATAAACAGAGAAGATTATGCCCATGATCTGTGATTTTAAACGTTCAATGGTATCAATCATGTAAATCTCGTGGATGTCATCAACACAACGCCAAGTCCCAGAAGAAGGAACTCCAAGGTCCATGCTTTCCAAGTCTTCCTCCTGGGAGAGGGATTCTTGGGTCTCAGTGGAATCCAGTAAGCAACAAAATTCTCTGATAGTCTCATCAAGTCATGGTCCTCAGGGCCAGCCAAGATAGGTAAAGTCGTATCATGTGCAGGTCTCTGGTCGGCAGTGGGTGCGGTGATCAATACTTCTCTTTCGTCAACAGGATGGAAGCGAATCTCTCCTGATCCTTAGTCAATAACGACCCTCGCAGAGGCGAGGAATGGTCGTCCCAAGTTGATTGGAGAGTGCTCCCCTGTGGAGGTCTCCATGGGCAACACGACAAAGTCAACATGGTAGCTGATGAATACCCATTCATCACTCTTTATTCTTATATTTTAGCTACAAAAACCTATGCAAATGCATGTAGATATGTGTAAATAGGAATAATTAGCAAAAGCATGCATCTTGTAAAAACATATAATTAGCATGTTTTTGTGCAAAAATAAAAGAATAAAGATGAAAAAGAAAAAGAGGGAAATATTTAGAATAAATATTGAGCAACCTAACCCAAGGGAGGGCTCAGCATGGGCCTGACCGCATAAAAGCCACAGTAGAGAGAGATAGGAGCTCATGTGTATAGATTTTTGTAACTAAATAAAATTATATTTTCCTCACCCAAAAATATGCTTGTAAATATTTTGTATATATTTAGAAACTATTAAAAACAAAATAAAAATTTAAAAATAAAAAATGCAAAAATAGCCCTCCACCATGTGCATAGACCATCATCCTTTATTTATTTAACCCTATAAATAAATGTATTTATTTTCAAAACTTTTTGTGAATACTCTATGGTATATTTTGTAAATAAAATAAATAAAAAGAAACAAAACAAAAATCAAATAAAAATAAACAAAATTAAAAATACAAAAAATATGTTGTACATATACCATGTATATAGTTGTACATAACTATTTATTTAACCTATGTATATAAATAATAAAAATAAAATAAAAATAGCCTTTTATTCCTCATTTTATTCTATAAATAAATAAAATATAAAATAGGAATAAAATTGTATAAAAATAATAATTAAAAATTAAAAACCCTATATTGTACATATACCTATGTATAGCTATATATTGTAAATACCTTATTTTTATTTCTAAAAATTAATTAAAAATCACCAAAAAATAGAAAAAAAAATAAAATAAAAATATTTCATGTTGAAAGTTTTTGCAAAATCGGCCATTTGCTGCCTTATTTTTGAACTCCAAGTCTTGTCCACGTGGCAGCGTCCCATTGGTCCACGGGGGATGTTGACCCCCGGTCACCTCCCTCCGCGGACCGCCTTCTCCTGCGGATCTCGCGCCCGACCCGGGTTTCGCCTCTTTTTCCGTGCTTGATCCGCTCGCCTTCTCCGCAAACCCCGGGTCCTATCGATTCCTCGTACATCCGACATGACCGCCGGGGTATTCGCATTGGGATCCGCACTTCTCGCAGCCCTACCCGACCAGCCCTAGTCGGGTCGGCACTCACGTATATAGCCGAGCTCCGCCTCTCATTTTCGCCATCTTTGGCTCTCCACTCTCATTCCCGTTACCTCCATTGCAATCCCCGAGGTGACAGCTCGCGATTGCCCTTGTAGCAGTGAGGAGGGGGTGGCCGGACCATTGATCCGGCGACTTTGCGCCGCCGTGCTCCGCCCCGTGCAGGAGCTCGAGCCTCAGGCCTTGGCGACCTTCGAGGCAACGACCAGGAGCTACCTTAGCTCCAGCACAGTCTTCCACACCACCCAGGGTAACCTTCTAGCCTTCTTGTTTAGCTTAATTTTGAATACCCCCAAATCATAGTTCCGCCGAGTTCCGTCGATTCCGATCATATCGCATATCTCCTCGATCATCGGAACCTACGCTCACCATCGCCATTCCTCCGCGCACATTCTCCGCCCCTTCGTTCAACCCAGCTCGCACAGGAGCTGGGGTTCGAGCTCCACCGTCCTCCGCTCGCCGGAGCTCGCTCGCCCCGACCCACAGCGCACCTTCACCCCACCTAACCGGGTCGAGGCACTTTGCCCTCGACCCGCGAAGCTCTTGAGCTACTTTGACAGGTCAAGAGAAGGCCATCTGAGGCCTCCCCACATCCGTCCAGGAGCTTCCCTCCGTCGACCTCGCGGAGCCCCTCCAGGGCTCGGCTGGGCCATCGGAGGCCACCACCAGCTGCGGGACGTCATCGCCGACCTTCTCCGATCTTCAGAGGCAGGCTGAGGGAGGACCACACACGCGCACGGCCGGCGCGGACCTCGCCGGCCACCTGTTCTTCGAGGGTCCTCGACCACAAGTCCGTCCGATCGCCCTCAGAGCTCCAGTTCCCATCGTGACCGTCCATTCATCAAGGAGCAGCCACCGCTTGATCATCTCGAGGGTTGATCGTGACCGTCAGCTCAGAGGAGAGAGGCACCAGCACCTGAGGCCGTTCGATCGTCCACGTGCCTCCTCTGCCGCGTCGATCGGCCCACGTGCGGAAGAGAAGAGAAGCGCCAGCCATCCGAGACCGTTAGATCAGCTACGTGGCGCTCATCCAGCCGTCGACGTAATAAAGGGGTAAATTACCTTAGGCCCCCTCTTAGTTTCTGTTTTACGTGTCAGTCCTGTAAATATTTTATGCGTTTTATTTACGTAGGGTAAATTGCACATTGGACCTCGTGCTTGTTTATATTTTGCACTTATGCCCTGTATGTGTGAGCCACGTGCTTCGTCACGTGTTTATCTGGGATATTTGCATTTAGAGACCTTGTAGTTCTGGTTGTTCTTTAATGAATGGAAACTTTTGATAATTGCATTTATGCCCCTGTGAGCGGTTTTATTTCCGCATGTGCGTCTTTAGTGGGATATTTGCATAATAGGCCCCTGGACTTTTTGGTACGAGTTACCAAAAGGTCCTCGGACTTGTTTTTCTTACATATAGGTCCCTGAGTGCCCCAGGCACGCGCCTCGCGCGTGATTTCTTGGGTATTTTGCACCAGGACCCCCAGAACTTTGGGTATTTGCACTTAAGTCCCTGTGTACTGTGCCCTCTTGTCATTTTTGAATAAAATATCAAATCACCTCCAAATCCAAACGAAAATTTGACACATGGCTCCTGCCATGGTGTAGGATTTTTGTAGATTTTTGAGGACATTTCTGATCTTGTTTGGTATTTTTAAAAATTCAAAAACCTTTATTTTTGGCACTGTTTAGCTTGAAAATCACAAAAAAATATAAAAACCCCCTAAAAATTCTTAAAATTAGGTGTTGTTTCTGTTGTGTTTCTTGATTTTCTAGCCAATTTGGCTATTTTTCATCACTGCAAATCCATAAAAAACTTAAAAACCCTCAAAAACTCATAAAAATCATAATAAATAATTTAAAAACCCAAAAACAATAATTTTGATGCTCAA
Organism: Ottelia alismoides; assembly: GCA_037367405.1. Lineage (NCBI taxonomy): Eukaryota > Viridiplantae > Streptophyta > Magnoliopsida > Alismatales > Hydrocharitaceae > Ottelia > Ottelia alismoides. Next base: position 139,806 of record JAZKJV010000510.1, on the reverse strand, counting down.
ATTTTCCTTGTTTTCTCTAGTATACAGGAAAATTACCTCCAGGTCCCTCTGAGATCCTTAAATACTTTATTTTGGATTTTGGGCCTGGCTGGATAGTACCCCTTGTGTTTTCTTACTGTTTGATTTTTAGAAATTAAAAAAAAATCAGAAAAATCCCAAAAATTCACTAAAAACATAAAAAAATATAAAACACATAAAAACATTTTTTCTTGAATTTTGCTTGCTTTTTTATGCTTTAAATAAATTGATAAAGTGTGATTGCCTTTAGTCTTTCTCATTTTCTTCCCCATATTAAAAATCCAAAAAAATATAAAAATTATTAAAAATCACTAAAAATATTTTATCTTTATTTTATTTCATTTCGACTACTTCGTAGGCCTCTGGCCAACCCGTGCTCCTTGTGTTCGACCCTGGGTGCTATACCAGTGTTAATCTCCTAGCAGGACCGCTTTTGTGGTTCATTTTTTTCTTGATATACCTATCCTCTGAGATCCGGGTCACAACGACCCTTGTCTTATTACCTTCATCCGGGTCTTCGAGATTTTAGGGTCATCAGAATGGCGCCGTTGCCGGGGAGCACGGCTTAGTAGTTGTTTTTAGCTTCTTCCGCGGTTTTTCGAGTTTCGCGGCTTTTGTATAGATTTGTTGCATATATTCTTCTCATATTTCTGACAATAATTTTTGGACTGACCACTTTTTCTCTCTGTTTCTTGCGAGGGCCCGAGGAGCGAGGGTGGCATTCTTAGGAGCGTCGGTGCACCCAAGCGAAGCGGAGGCGGCTCGTTTCTTCATCGAGCCGCAGGAGAGAGCGAGGAGAGAGAGAGAGCTGAGTGGGAGAGGATGGCTTAGGACTTTATTTCATTTATTATTATTGTAATAATACAGGGACTTGAACTCTTTGGACTGCTTGGACACTTCTACCGTAGCGGGTCTGTTTCGCCGAGCACCGGTGTGCTCGGGGGACCCTTTAGGACCTTAGCGGTTTTTTCGCAGGTTTTCGCGGCTTTCTTCTACTTTTTACTGCCTTTCCGGTGTTTACGCGGTTTTTGATCGAGCCCTAGCCGTAGGAATTTCTGGTGCTTGTGACATAATTAGTAGGATCCACACACCTAACTGCTTATCTGTTCCTATAGATCGTTAATTGGACCTACTAAAAATAAATAATAAAAATAACTTAGTCGCTTTCCTGAGAGCCTACGCGCCGCGAGCCTGCCCCGTCAAGCGCTACTCCTGAACTCGACCTGTCGAGAAGAGGAGGGGTGGGTCTAGACCGGACTCTTTGGGATCGGGGGCGAGTGATTGAGTTAGACGGTTCTGCGCTAGAAATTGCTCATCTAGGACCCCGGTTTTTCCCGCTTGCATCATTTAGGTAGTTTATTTCCTGTCTTTCAATTCTGCGCGGATCACTTGCATGTAGAGTGCTGGAGACAAGGTACGCATTTCTATCTCAGCATGCATCATTGATTTATCGCGCATCGGCTTTTTCGTCTTCTCCCCCTATTTTCGGACTTAATAATCAGGAGAACCGAAAAATTCGTTAGGCCTTTTGTTGCTTTGAAAAACATTAAAAAGAAAAACAATAAAATCAGGGACTGCTAATCATACTTGATCTTAAAAACCGCTCACCCTAAAAACTTTGTCTTGGGGAGAGCAACCCCCTCATTGTATTGTTTGGATGCGCGAGAGAGTGACCCGCACCCTAGGTAGAGCCTCCCGGTGCTAGACCCGACTGATTACCGACTTTTCCGTGCGGGCTAGTCGGTTGGGATAGCATCGGATATCCTAACAGGTCACATAAGCGCTCTGATATTTTGTGTGTTCACCAAAATAAAATAGACAAGATAATTTGACCGAACTTTCACGGTCTTCAGCTCGCGTTGCGTGGTGAACCGGGGTTTGTTTTGATCATAGTTGATTCCAGATCTCATCCGCCTTACTCGCCAGATCAAGATGATGGGTAGACGGTCTCTTAGGCAGCCTCTGGCTGCACCGCTTTCGGGCACGTCTACCCGATCATCTAGGTTGGCTCGTGAGAGTCCAGACCAGCTCTCTGAGCCCGAGTACAATTCCGCTCTGTTCCCCCTCGACCCCCTTTCTTTCGGCACTGAGAGACATGAGCCCGAGGAGAGATTAGCCGATTTGACAGCACCTGAGTTGGGCTCATTTGATTTTGCAGACGTCGCTATGGCCTCCAGATCAGACGATTACCCCGGAGGTCCACAGGGAGACCAGCATGTTGTATTTGACCAGGGGGCGATCAACTCCACCCTGATCGCATCACTCGAGACAGTTCAGCAGCAGTTACGGGATCAGGGGGCATTCATGATAGAGATGAGGCGAGAGTTGGAGAGGCTCAGAGCAGAGCGAGGTTCAGAGCAGAGCGAGCCTGAGGAGATGCCTGATGCAGAGGCCGCAGCCGCAGCAGCAGCAGCCGCTGCGCCGGCAGGAGGACCACCACAACCGATGCGGGCGTTACACAACCCCGGATCTACTCTGATGCATCACTGGGTGTTAGTGCCAGCGATCATGGGGACTTCAAGTTCCCCCGAACACCTTGCAGTTACTACCCCGTTTCCACGACTAGCCACTGAGGAGCCCCACCTTCACCTCCAGGGAGTTCTTGATGATCTGCAGCACTGTCCACAATCGCCACGTGGACCAGGATACGATCCGGATGATAGCCTTCCCGTTTTCACTGGCAGATAGAGCAGCCACCTGGCTGAAGCATTTAGGGAAGTTTGTCTACACCTGGGAGCAGCTCCGCACCGAGTACTTGAAAAAGTACTATCCACTCGGGCGGACGAATGCAGCGAGGGCCCTGATCAGCAACTTCTCCATGTTCCCCAACGAGCAGTTCCACGAGGCTTGGGAGAGGTTTCGAGAGCTCCTAGACAGATGCCCACACCACGACATATCCAAGCCGAACCTAGTTCAGAGCTTTTTCAGCGGGTTGACGCCAGAGCTTCAGGGTCTGGTGAACGCTTCTTGCGGCGGGTCCTACTTTGCCAAGGACCACGATCAGGTCTGGGCCATCTACGAGGAGATGTCTGAGAACTACATGGTGATGTCTCAAGACCAGATTGTATACTCAGAGACCCCAGCCTCAGCAGCCAGGACCCGTGCAGTACCAGCGGATAGCACGGGTAGATGCAGGTCCATCCAGTTCGTCCGCAGTTACAGCAGCACAGGCAGAGTCATCCGCTGCGGACATGGGTATCATCAGCGAGAAGTTGGACCGCATGGAGCTGATAGAGAAGAATGCAGTGCCAGAGCATCACGCAGATGGAACAGATGGCACAGGTTCTGAGCGACATGAAGACCCAGCTCGTGTGTCTCCAGGAGACACAGACGGCTTCACAGCCCCGTCTTCTGTCGCGAGGCGATACCGGCGGCAGCAGCAGCTCGTCCCAGCGCTCCATCTCTTCACAGCAGCCTAGACAAGTTCACCTTGTACAGGCGGAGCCGTACCAGCAGCCACAGCCCACCTACCAGTCACCACCGTCTCTAGAGAGGCAGATGGTGGTATATCAGCCGGATCAGCCTCTGGCCGTACTGCCACCAGACCCCTTCGATGCAGAGCCGTTGATGGACGTCAACGGGATTTGGTATGACCGACCCCAGCCTGGGATCCGACGAGACCATCCCGGATTCAGGTGGGGGAGTGGTGGTGCCCAGCCCCAGCAGCAGCCGTCAGGACAGGGAGGGCAGTACTCCCAGCAGAGAGACCAGCACCAGCCGCAGCACCCAGCACACCAGCAGCACCAGCCATCATCCTACGGTCCTCGTCCCTATCAGCAGCAGGGACAGTCATGGAGGCGTGAGCAGCAGGCTCACCCGATTCAGCAGCAGCACCCGTCCTCATATCCCTCTTACCAGCACCATCAGCAGCAGATCCAGCAGCCTCACCCACAGAGAGGCTACCCGTCGGGCTCCCACGAGAGCCCCGCTTTGGATGACATCGCCCGCCTCCTTACGGACCAGCAGGCCACATTCAGACGGGAGATGGACGAGTTCCGCCAGGAGATGCGGGACCTGGTGAGAGGGAAGGCCGCCATACCAGCCCAGATCGAGCCGAATCCGAACAATCTCAAGAGGAAATCTGAGCAGGTAGTACATACTAAGTTAGCCACTCCTAGTGACCCATTTGATGATACATCTTCGGATCTATTTGATGCTGATTTTGTCACACTTAGGAGCGGTAGGACCCCAGCAGGCGGCGGCGCCTCATCTGAGCTTCACCACGAGGACACTCCAGAGGCGCCACATGAGGAGGAGGAGAGCGGTACTGAGGCCGCTCCAGATGATGACGGTGGTACTGATGCCACCAAGGATGCTGATTCCACCGGCGGTACTGAGGCCGCCGCTTCACCAGTTCGAGGAGGTGGTACTGATGCCACCCATTCAGCCGAGCCAGCCAGCGGTACTGATGCCGCACGACGTCTACCTGCAGCAGCAGCAACAGAGCCAACCCGTGGTGGTACTGAAGCCACCGGTGTTTGTACAGATAGAGATGTTGTTTTTCCTCGCATTCCTGTATCTCAGAACTCTGTTATGAATAAAGGAAAAGGTTTACTTTCTTCTGGTCCCACTGTGGTGCATGATGTATGTGTGGATCCGGTCCTTGAACCGTCTAGACCTTTTCCTAGTCCTTCATCTGAGAAGGACCCTGTGATCCCCTTCCCTAGAGCCCTACAGATGGGGAAGGGGAAGAAAAAAGAAAATCCCAAAAAGAGAGAGTTTGAGGAGTTCAGCCAGAGCATGATTGATCGATTCCACATCCAGCTGACCCTCCAGGAGGCTTTGCAGCACATCCCCCTTCTCCAGCATTCTTTGAGAGATAGGACTACAGTCAGGAGGAGGAGGAGGAACCACACTTCAGAGATCCATGTGCTGACGAAAGCCACGTGTTTTGCGATCCAGAACCGCCTGCCAGCCAAGAGGCCAGATTCAGGGGCCCCGTATGTCAGATGCCAGATCAGTGAGCAGAGGTTCGACCGTACTCTTTTAGATAGCGGATCGTCGATCAACCTTCTTCCGGCAGCCCTTCTCGACCGCTTCGAGTTGGGCACTCTTCGACAGAGCAGGACAGTCCTTCAGTTTGCTGATCAATCTGTCAAGAGGCCGAAGGGGTTATTACGAGACGTTATCGTCACGATTCAGGGCCTGAAATTCCCCGTGGACTTCGTAGTGTTGGACATGGAGATCCCTGAGTCAGTGGCCGATACCCCCATCATCCTTGGTCGTCCGTTCTTGGCCACAGCTAAGGCGGTGACTGATCATGATAGCGGGAAGGTGTACTTTCGCGTCGAGGGTGAGAGTATACAAATAGAGACGGTCGAGGACTACAGAGCTAGAGAGAGAACCCGCTCAGATGCGAGTACAGATTCAGAGCAGCTGACAGACACAGAGCCAGACATCCACCAGGACTGTGATTTTGTGATCACAGACGATGAGGCAGCTTGGGCAGATCCTGCAGCACAGACCATCCTCTCATATTCAGATACAGCTGATGCCGAGATGATAGCAGAGGAGAGTCTGGAGAGCACAGCCCTGGTTCAGGATACCATAGAGGCAGCAGAGCCGGTCCTTGATCGCGACACGATGTTCAGTGATGGTGGTGCTGAGGCCACCTTATTTTCCGGTGGTACTGATGCCACCGCAATTGATGCAGATCCCTCGGATTCAGAGTCTGATTGGGCTGATTGCTATGATCAGATGCCAGACCTGAGTTCACCTGAGCCTATAGATGAGGAGGAGGTAGATGCAGAGCCTAGCAGAGACAGTGCGGTTGAGCAGCCTTCTCCCGATCCAGTTTGCGAGAGTACGCTTTCACTTTCCCAGGCAGATTTGGCAGACTTTGCAGCTTTCACCCAGTTCCTTCCGCAGCCAGATTCGCCAGCACCCAGCATTCCAGAGCGAAAGCCGCTCCCTACTTCGCTGAAGTATCGATTCCTTGCGGGCGATCCAGAGATGTACCCAGTCATCATCTCAGCCGAGTTGACTGGAGAGCAAGAATCTCGTTTGATGGGGGTTCTTGAAAAGAACCGCAAGGCGATCGGATGGAGCGTAGCGGATCTCCATGGGATTAGTCCAGCAGTGTGCTCCCACCATATCTACCTTGAGAAGGGGGCGAAGCCGTCGCGTGAGTTCCAGCGGCGACTGAACCCCAACCTGAGAGAGGTCGTGATGAAAGAAATATCAAAATGGTGGAGTGCAGATTTTATTTATCCCATTTCCGACTCCAAGTGGGTCAGCCCCTTGCATGTGGTGCCCAAGAAGACGGGCATCACAACTGTGATCAGTGAGTCGGGAGAGGAGATCGCTACACGAGTACCCACCTCTTGGAGGGTTTGTGTTGACTACAGGAGACTCAACCAAGCCACCAAGAAGGACCATTTCCCCCTGCCTTTTATTGACCAGATCATTGAGAGACTGGCAGGGAAGAGCCATTATTGTTTCCTCGATGGTTACTCGGGCTACAACCAAGTGGCCATCGCTCCTGAAGATCAGGAGAAGACCACCTTTACCTGTCCCTTCGGCACATATGCTTTTCGACGCATGCCATTTGGGCTATGCAATGCCCCTGCGACTTTTCAGAGGTGCATGCTGTCGATCTTTTCGGACATGGTAGGGGAGTGTTTGGAGGTCTTCATGGACGATTTCTCGGTCTACGGTGACGGATTCGATTCTTGTCTTGACTGCCTAGACCGGGTACTCCAGCGATGTATCGAGTTTCATTTGGTTCTATCATGGGAGAAGAGTCACTTCATGGTGACTCAAGGGATGGTGCTTGGCCACATCATCTCCAGCAGGGGCATGGAGGTTGATCCGGCCAAGGTTGATGTCATTAGGAAACTCACACCGCCGTCCAATTTGAGGCAGCTACGGTCATTCCTGGGGCACGTTGGATTTTATAGGAGATTTATTCAGGATTTCAGCAAGATTGCCCGACCGTTGACTGACCTTTTGACGAAAGACATCGAGTTCCTTGTCGATGACAAGTGTCTCTTGTCCTTTGCGACTCTCCAGCAGCACGTTATTGAGGCTCCTGTTCTCCAGCCGCCTGATTGGTCTCTCCCATTCGAGATCATGACGGATGCCTCCGATTTTGCCGTAGGGGCAGTGCTGGGACAGAGGAGGGATGGAGTTCCGTTTGCCATACACTACGCTAGCCGCACATTGGATTCCGCCTAGCGGAATTATACGGTCACAGAGAAGGAGATGCTAGCCGTAGTGTTTGCCCTAGATAAGTTCAGATCGTATATCATTGGATCTAGAGTGACTTTGTTTACAGATCACACCGCCATCAGGTACCTCATGGCAAAGAAGGATGCCAAAGCCAGACTGACTAGATGGATCCTTCTACTCCAGGAGTTCGACATTGAGATCAAGGATAAGCCTGGAGTCAAGAATGTGGTGGCGGATCATCTTTCCCGATTAGAGCAGCCTGAGGATTCTGAGCAGATTGATCCCATTCGAGATACCTTCCCAGATGAGGCGATCCTTGCTATCGCCTCACTCCCGTGGTATGCCGATATTGTGAACTTTCTCATTGCAGGGAAAGTCCCACAAGATTGGCCCAGGCAGAGGCTTGAGACCTTCCTTGCGAGGGCCAAGTCCTACCACTGGGAGGATCCCATCCTTTACCACGAAGGAGGGGATAGCGTCTGGCGTCGGTGTATTCCTCAGGAGGAACACCATAGCGTCCTCACTTACTGCCACAAGCTTGAGGCAGGAGGACATCACTCTGGGAGGAGAACGGCACAGAAAGTGCTCCAATCCGGCTTGTGGTGGCCTACCCTCTTCAAGGACTCTGATGAGTTCGTGAAGAGGTGTACTGACTGTCAGAGGATGGGCACTTGTGGACAGCGTGATATGATGCCGATGCAGCCCATTCACTTCTGTGAGGTTTTTGACGCATGGGGCATCGATTTCATGGGTCCATTCCCTAAGAGTCAGGGATTTGAGTACATTCTGTTGGCCGTTGATTATGTGAGTCGTTGGGTTGAGGCTATCCCCGCCCGAGCCGCTGATGCGAGGACAGTTTGCAGATTTTTGAGGAAGCATATCATCACGCGGTTCGGGGTTCCACGAGTTCTTATTTCTGATGGGGGATCTCACTTCATCAACGACCAGGTAAAGGCCCTTGCTAGCGAGTTCAGCATAGATCATCGTGTTGCCACACCTTACCATCCACAGACGAATGGTCTAGCTGAGGTGTCGAATAGGGAGATCAAGACTATTCTGCAGAAAGTCGTCCGCCCTGACCGAAAGAATTGGTCACAGCTTTTGGACTCGGTCTTGTGGGCATATAGGAAGTCTTTCAAGACTCCATTGGGCACATCTCCCTTTCGCCTCGTTTATGGCAAGCCGTGCCATTTACCTGTTGAGCTGAGGCACAAGTCACTGTGGGCAGTTACAGATATTTTGATGGATCCAGATGGTATGGGAGACCAGAGAAGGGCAGAGTTAGCTGCCCTGGAGGAGCTTAGAGATGCAGCTTTCTCAAGCAGCCTACATTATAAGGAGAAAGTCAAGGAGTGGCATGATTCTCATATCAGCCACAAGCATTTTGAGATTGGACAGAGAGTATGGCTGTTTGATGCAAGGCTTAGATTATTTCCAGGGAAGCTACAGAGCAAATGGATGGGACCTTTTCTCGTCAGAAAGGTGCACGACAATGGTAGTATTGATATATCCGAGTTGTCTTCTGAGAGCACCTTTCGAGTGAACGGCCAGCGGCTCAAGCCATTTCTAGATCATGAGCCGCGGGACGTTATTGTTGCCCCTATTCATTTTGCGTGAGATGTGGTCTCTTGACTCACATCTTTTGCATCTCACGCTTGATTTTCACTGTTCCTCCGCCTGTATAGATCCAGTTGTCCATATCATTCTATTCTTTAGTCCCACATCCCTTTTTCATCTTATGATTATGCTATACTTAGGGTGTACTTTACCCTAAGTATAGGGGGGATGTCGGACCTGCGAGTATTCTTTTCATTCGGTTTGCTCCTGTTTTGCTGCCTATACTTAGGGATATTTTACCCTAAGTATAGGGGGGGCAGACTCTGTATCTTCTTCACTCGGATTTCCCTTCATGTACAGCTTGCTATACTTAGGATTAGTTAATCCTAAGTATAGGGGGAAACCACCGAGTTCCTCTCCTTCTATTCATTTATTCATTCCTGTACTTAGCCATTCCTTTTCACTTCCCTTTTACTAAGCACGAGTTATGTCTTCTTCTTCGCTCTTGATCACTCTGAGGACATCGTTCGAGCTAAGTATAGGGGGGTGTGTATATATTTCATATATACTTTAGCCATAACTCGTACTTTGTGTGAGTGTGTTAATAAATAAAATGGCTAAAAATCACAAAATTTAAAATTTTTTTCATGTACTTAAACTTCTTTTATCTTGCACATACATAGCTTGTGTAAAAAGTATTTTTGTAAAAATGATTTCAAAAATCTTTTGTGTAAAGGTTGTGTAAATATTTTTGTATCAAAATTATGTATATAGTACAAAATTTTTCCAAAATGTTTTGAAAATCAAGAGTTTGCAAAAATCTTGTGTAAATGTTTGTAAATATCTTTTTGCAAAACTTGCACTTCATGCATCATCATCATCCATGATTTCAAAACATTTTTCAAAAATTTTACATGATTGTAAAATATTTGTAAATAGCATCTTGTGTACATATATGTATATAATTTTTCCTGGATGAGAGTTGACATCTAAACTAAGCCTGGAATTAAATTGAGAAATGGAGCTTGAATAAGATCTTAATCCACTTAACTTTAAGAGGAACCTTATAGGATTTAGGTTTAAGGCTTTTCAGGTCCATAAGGACTTAATTCTTTGAGTCCACTAGGCTATGAGCAGATGTCATCTTGATGAGCCTAAGTAGAGCACTTAACAACACACGCATGACTCTTAGAGACAATGTCTTGACTTGCACCTGCACTTTACACATGGCTCTCCACGGATGAGGTGATGAGGAGGCAGTTTCCTTTGGCTTGGGGTAGCATATGAGGGTAGTACTTCTAGGCGGAACCTCTCTTCTTCTTCTAGTGAAGGAAGTGCACCTCAACTCAGTCTAGTGGTGATGAAGGCTAAAGACAGAAGCTGTGGGTTGCAATAAAGCTTCAAAAGAGGGATAGTCTACTGGCTCAAGAGGAAATTTCTTGTATATATGCTGCACCATGTAGATATGCTGTACAGAAGTCCTTGATAAAAAAAATTGCAAAAATGCAAAAGAACTCCAAAAAAGTGGTGGGTCGGATTGAAAATTTAATAACCCCACCGGAGTGTACATAGTCAAATGAAGCAAAGCTTATGGTATCCATGTTACATCTCATGAAGCTTGCAGCGGGAGACTTAGCTACACTGGCTAAGCTTCCAAAACTCTATACTTCTACCCCCTCTTCTTGAGCCGGTTGCACTTGAACTTAGAAGGGAATACCCCGCTTCTCGAGGAAAGAGTTGCTAGACCGAGGCATTAGAGTTACCAGGTTGAGGGAGGTTGTTTCTTTGTTACTTCTGAGGTGGGGAGCCACATATCACTTACACTGCATGGAAAGATTCATGGTCATTAGAGTTTGTGTATGTAGACTTGTTCTGATCTGGCTTATTGAGGAGTCTTGCCCATAGATTGGTGGAACTTAGAGGCTGTTGAGTTTTAAGCTTAAGTCCAAATAAGGTTCCGACACATTAATAATCCAAAGATCTGATCGAGCTCCATATTTCAATTTAATGAAGGAAAGTTTAATAATTCAACCTTGATCCATGTACATCCTCTTTTTCTTTTTCTTTTTCTTTCTTTTTCACTTCTTTTTCAAATAAGTGTTTGCTAAGGGACTAGCAAAATATAGTATAGGGGGGTGATGAATACCCATTCATCACTCTTTATTCTTATATTTTAGCTACAAAAACCTATGCAAATGCATGTAGATATGTGTAAATAGGAATAATTAGCAAAAGCATGCATCTTATAAAAACATATAATTAGCATGTTTTTGTGCAAAAATAAAAGAATAAAGATGAAAAAGAAAAAGAGGGAAATATTTAGAATAAATATTGAGCAACCTAACCCAAGGGAGGGCTCAGCATGGGCCTGACCGCATAAAAGCCACAGTAGAGAGAGATAGGAGCTCATGTGTATAGATTTTTGTAACTAAATAAAATGATATTTTCCTCACCCAAAAATATGCTTGTAAATATTTTGTATATATTTAGAAACTATTAAAAACAAAATAAAAATTTAAAAATCAAAAATGCAAAAATAGCCCTCCACCATGTGCATAGACCATCATCCTTTATTTATTTAACCCTATAAATAAATGTATTTATTTTCAAAACTTTTTGTGAATACTCTATGGTATATTTTGTAAATAAAATAAATAAAAAGAAACAAAACAAAAATCAAATAAAAATAAACAAAATTAAAAATACAAAAAATATGTTGTACATATACCATGTATATAGTTGTACATAACTATTTATTTAACCTATGTATATAAATAATAAAAATAAAATAAAAATAGCCTTTTATTCCTCATTTTATTCTATAAATAAATAAAATATAAAATAGGAATAAAATTGTATAAAAATAATAATTAAAAATCAAAAACCCTATATAGTACATATACCTATGTATAGCTATATATTGTAAATACCTTATTTTTATTTCTAAAAATTAATTAAAAATCACCAAAAAATAGAAAAAAAATAAAATAAAAATATTTCATGTTGAAAGTTTTTGCAAAATCGGCCATTTGCTGCCTTATTTTTGAACTCCAAGTCTTGTCCACGTGGCAGCGTCCCATTGGTCCACGGGGGATGTTGACCCCCGGTCAACTCCCTCCGCGGACCGCCTTCTCCTGCGGATCTCGCGCCCGACCCGGTTTCGTCTCTTTTTCCGCGCTTGATCCGCTTGCCTTCTCCGCAAACCCCGGGTCCTATCGATTCCTCGTACATCCGACATGACCGCCGGGGTATTCACATTGGGATCCGCGCTTCTTGCAGCCCTACCCGACCAGCCCTAGTCGGGTCGGCACTCACGTATATAGCCGAGCTCCGCCTCTCATTTTCGCCATCTTTGGCTCTCCACTCTCATTCCTGTGACCTCCATTGCAATCCCCGAGGTGACAGCTCGCGATTGCCCTTGTAGCAGTGAGGAGGGGGTGGCCGGACCATTGATCCGGCGACTTTGCGCCGCCGTGCTCCGCCCTGTGCAGGAGCTCGAGCCTCAGGCCTTGGCGACCTTCGAGGCAACGACCAGGAGCTACCTTAGCTCCAGCACAGTCTTCCACACCGCCCAGGTAACCTTGTAGCCTTCTTGTTTAGCTTAATTTTGAGTTACCCCCAAATCATAGTTCCGCCGAGTTCCGTCGATTCCGATCATATCGTATATCTTCTCGATCATCGGAACCTACGCTCACCATCGCCATTCCTCCGCGCACATTCTCCGCCCCTTCGTTCAACCCAGCTCGCACAGGAGCTGGGGTTCGAGCTCCACCGTCCTCCGCTCGCCGATGCTCGCTCGCCCCGACCCACAGCGCACCTTCACCCCACCTAACCAGGTCGAGGCACTTTGCCCTCGACCCGCGAAGCTCTTGAGCTACTTTGCAGGTCAAGAGGAGGCCATCTGAGGCCTCCCCACATCCGTCCAGGAGCTTCCCCTCTGTCGACCTCGCCGGAGCCCCTCCAGGGCTCGGCTGGGCCATCGGAGGCCACCACCAGCTGCGGGACGTCATCGCCGACCTTCTCCGATCTTCAGAGGCAGCTGAGGAGGACCACAGCACGCGCACGAGGCCGGCGGACCTCGCCGGCCACCTGTTCTTCGAGGGTCCTCGACCACCGTCCGATCGCCCTCAGAGCTCCAGTTCCCATCGTGACCGTCCATTCATCAAGGAGCAGCCACCGCTTGATCATCTCGAGGGTTGATCGTGACCGTCAGCTCAGAGGAGAGAGGCACCAGCACCTGAGGCCGTTCGATCGTCCACGTGCCCTCCTCTGCGCCGTCGATCGGCCCACGTGCGGAAGAGAAGAGAAGCGCCAGCCATCCGAGACCGTTAGATCAGCTACGTGGCGCTCATCCAGCCGTCGACGTAATAAAGGGGTAAATTACCTTAGGCCCCCTCTTAGTTTCTGTTTTACGTGTCAGTCCTGTAAATATTTTATGCGTTTTATTTACGTAGGGTAAATTGCACATTGGACCTCGTGCTTGTTTATATTTGCACTTATGCCCCTGTATGTGTGAGCCACGTGCTTCGTCACGTGTTTATCTGGGATATTTGCATTTAGAGACCCTGTAGTTCTGGTTGTTCTTTAATGAATGAAAACTTTTTGATAATTGCATTTATGCCCCTGTGAGCATTTTATTTCCGCATGTGCGTCTTTTAGTGGGATATTTGCATAACAGCCCCTGGACTTTTTGGTACGAGTTACCAAAAGGTCCTCGGACTTGTTTTTCTTACATATAGGTCCCTAAGTGCCCCAAGCACGCGCCTCGCGCGTGATTTCTTGGGTATTTTGCACCAGGACCCCCAGAACTTTGGGTATTTGCACTTAAGTCCTGTGCACTATGCCCTCTTGTCATTTTTGAATAAAATATCAAATCACCTCCAAATCCAACGAAAATTTGATACATGGCTCCTGCCATGGTGTAGGTTTTTTGTAGATTTTTGAGGACATTTCTTATCTTGTTTGGTATTTTTAAAAATTCAAAAACCTTTATTTTTGGCACTGTTTAGCTTGAAAAATCACAAAAAAATATAAAAACCCCCCTAAAAATTCTATAAAAATTAGGTGTTGTTTCTGTTGTGTTTCTTGATTTTCTAGCCAATTTTGGCTATTTTTCATCACTGAAAATCCATAAAAACTTAAAAACCCTCAAAAACTCATAAAAATCATAATAAATAATTTAAAAACCCAAAAACAATAATTTTGGTGCTCAAATTTTCCTTGTTTTCTCTAGTATACAGGAAAATTACCTCCAGGTCCCTCTGAGATCTTAAATACTTTATTTTTGGATTTTGGGCCTGGCTGGACAGTACCCCTTGGTTTTCTTACTGTTTGATTTTTAGAAATTAAAATAAATATCAGAAAAATCCCAAAAATTCACCAAAAACATAAAAAAATATAAAACACATAAAAACATTTTTTCTTGAATTTTTGCTTGCTTTTTGATGCTTTAAATAAATTGATAAAGTGTGATTGCCTTTAGTCTTTCTCATTTTCTTCCCATATTAAAAATCCAAAAAAAAAAATAAAAATTATTAAAAATCACTAAAAATATTTTATCTTTATTTTATTTCATTTCGACTACTTCGTAGGCCTCTGGTCAACCCGTGCTCCTTGTGTTCGACCCTGGGTGCAATACCAGGTTAATCTCCTAGCAGGACCGCTTTTGTACTTGATTGATTTTGTATTTTGTGAGTGGTTCATTTTTTTCTTGATATACCTATCCTCTGAGATCCGGGTCACAACGACCCTTGTCTTATTACCTTCATCCGGGTCTTCGAGATTTTTTCGGGTTATCAGTAGCACGTGCCCTGAATCGATATGACGGCATTTTTAAGGATACCCTTCGACCTCTTGATAGATCCATCAGCAAACTGTACGATCATCAAGATTTTCTTGAGAGGCCCTAAGTGAAGAGATTGTACCAACAAGAAGGGTAATATGCTAATCAAAACACCGCCGTCGAGGAGAGTGTGATCACATGTGTGGTCAGATATGGTGCAGCTAATGAAAGGTGTGGCAGTGTTCCTCTTCCTAGGAATGGGACGGTGTGTGATGGCGTGGGCAGTGGCCATGGTCAAAATATGATGCTCAGATCGGCTCCTCCGCTTTCTCTTCTTGGGAAGAGGAGCAGATAAATCAGTCATGGCCTGCTTAATGGGGCATGGATGATCTCATGAATAGTGACCACCACTTCGGGTTCAGTCAACATTTTTTTGAATTTTTGGACTTCCTCCATACAAGGGAGAAAGTCGAAATCAGCATATACACGAGGCATGCCAAGAGTAGTCTGTAAAGCGGCATCCTTGGGGTCAAAGGTGGGATGGGGTGTGAATGGATGTGTGATGAAAAAGCCTGGCAGATGGGCACTCTCCTCACAGTCCGACTCAACCAAAGATCTCCCGAGCTCTTTTTGGATTTTTAAAATTTTCTCATTTTTTTGTATTTTGGGCGATTGCAAGCTCTCATGAAAATCCTCAAGTGAATCCGAATCCTCAAAGAATGGAGCTATATTCTGGATCTGATTTATGCTAACTATATCGCTCATCCTCGAGTTTATATGCTCCATCATCTGATTCAAGGTCTCAAGTGTGGATATCATGAAAGGTGACTCCAAAATCTCAGGATCGGGTGTGTCGAATGTGGGCGGTGGGGTGTGGACAGAAATCACATTCCGGATCAGGATACTCAAGGAAGAGTGGGTTGTCGAAATGTGAGGGTGACAGTGGTGGAAATGATCAGTGAAAGTCAAAGTCCGAATCCTAAAATAGTGGGTTGGTCGGATATGTACAAAAGTTAGGAGCAAAGTCCTCCAGGAAAAAAGGAGGTGGACCGACTGGAGTGAACGAGGGATTCGCAAAGTTCGGATAAAATACGCTCCAAGTGTCCATCTCGAAAACAATAGACAATGATCGGGAGAGCACGATGGTCAAGTCAAGAGAAGTGGAGAAAAGGCGCAAATGCGTAGAGGCGATCTAGCAAATACACAAGCAATCACAAGCAAAACTCACACAATACAAACCCTCAATTCACCTACTCAACTCGGTAGAGACCGAAAAGTTGGTCTTTTTATCTTGTCTGTTTTAGAGTTAGGTGAGAAGTCAAAAGTTGCACAAACACTTAGGGGGCTGAATGGGATTTGGGCACTATCCTTAGTGTGTGCGCGAGCAATGTAAAACAAAGACAATGAGGGGATTACTCGCCCCAAGACAAATTTTTTTGGTTGATTTTAGGGTCGGTAATGTTAGCAGTCCCAATTTTATTTGTTATCACTTTTTTTATTTTTAATGAGAAATGCACGAACCTATCGAGGAGTCAATTTTACTTAGCACCTAGGTTGGCAAAATCAGAGGTAGAGTGTCGGAAAAGCAATGCAAGCGGCATATCAATGATGTATTCTAAAGAGAAATGCTCATCTTGCCTCCAGCACTCTACATGCAAAGATGCTCAGCAGAATTGAAACCTATCTATATGCAAATGCAAAGCCGATGAAATCGCCCTAAGTTTAGAAATTGCTATTAGTATGAAGCACCACAAGTCGGTCACTGATCTTCAATCCAGGAGTAAGGTCTAGGCTCACCCCTCCTCTTCTCGACACATCGAGTTCAGGAGTAGCGCTTGACAGGGTGGGCTCGTGGCACGAAGACTCGAAGATGATGAGGCGATTGTTTAAAGATTTGAACTAAGTCCAAAGCGCACTATAGGTGCATGCAAGATATTAAGTGTTTGGCCTTAGTCTATCGCAAGCAATCCTAAAACTAGGCGCTCAATCACACAAAATAAGAAAACAAAACCGAGAAAACAAAGGGAAAAAGATGTGATGAAAACCGTAAAAAGCCGACAAAACCGCGGAGAGCCCCCCAAGTGAACAATCACTTGGGAAATTAGGCCCGAGTGTTCAAGTGTACATGTATTATTACAAATTAAATGAAGCACTCTCTCACAATAAATTACACAAATAAATATACAAAAATGCTCAAAAAGATGATTGTCTTCTCAAGTCCTCCCTGCCTCCTTTGATGCTAGGTCAGAAGTCTCCTGCCTCCTTCGCGTAAGTGCACAGGCGCCTAAGGTGGAGCGCCTCCCTCGATCTGCGGTTCCTCGCACAAAGTCCAACAAGGAAGAGTGATTAGACAAGTCAAGCAATGATATCAAATAAATGAGCAAATGAAGAAGGCAAAAATATAGACAAGAATCACAATCACAAAGCAAAAACCCGAACTACGCGTTGTTGCTCCCCGGCAACGGTGCCATTTGATAAACCCAAAAATCCAGCGGTCGTGTATTCCACACAAGGCGGGAACACAGAAGTCGCTGCGGTGACCGCTAAGAAATCTGGATTTAATCAACAATGAACCCACAATCAAATCAATCAAACAATGAGAATCAAATGTGGAGTCAAATTTATTTTTAACTCTACAAATAGGTGTATAGTGTGTAAGTATGTGTAGAGTGTCGAACACAGGGAGCAAACAAGATAGATCGGGAAATAATGCACAAAGAATGTGATGTGATTAAATGTCTACAAATATGCAATTTTTTTGTGGGTTTTTAATTATATATATATATATATTTTATTTTATTTTTTTAATTTTTAATTTTGTATTTGGTTTTTGATTTTCTGATTTTATATTTTCTTTTTATATTTTATATTTTTGTATTTTCTTTTCCAATAATGGAATATATATAAGATAAGAGAAAGTGGAAGGTAAGGTATTTATAAAAACAGGTAAAAATAGACAATATTAAGATAATGAAATGTTTTTGGTCTTTTATATTTTTCTACTATTTTTGTGATTTTTGGGAATTTTTCAGAATATTTTTGGAATTTTTAGAAGGCAGAATACAAGAAAACAGTGAATAACAATGCTGGCCGAAATTAAAATGGGAATGAAAAATAATAAACAGTAACAAAATTTTCCCAAATTAATTTTAAATAAAAGACAATAACATAGAGAAATAAGAAACTGAGTTTATATTTTTAGGATTTTTGTAGAATTTTTAAGATTTTTAGGAAGGTATTTGGGTTTTTCTAATATTTAGGTGTTTTGCTTTGTATTTTTTTGTGATTTTTGGATTGGACTTAGAACACAATAAGATAAGCAAAATATATTTTTTTGGGATTTTTCTGATGTGTTTTTATATTTGTTATGGATTTCATAATGCAAACAGTGCTGAAAATGCGTGTTTTTGAATTTTTATAAATATTAAAATGCAATGAAATGCAAAATAAAAATGTTGACGTGAAACTACAATGCAGCAGGAATTTATGGTGATTTTTTTGGTGATTTTTGGAGTTTTATAGAGGCATGCAACAAATAGAAATCATAGCAAGAAAGTACACAAGCCATGGGTATATTTGTAAATAGCTAGAAATTCAGAGGCCAAAGTGCAACTTCTCCAAAATATTACAATGCAATCTGAAAGTTGTAAGACCAAGATAAAATATGTAAAGTCCTAAGGGCCTCCGTGCAAAATTGCGCTACTCACGTGTATGCGTACGTGAGCCATGCTGGCGGGGGCATAATTGTAAATAGCAGAAAGTACGAGCTGAATTGCAAATTATACAGAACAAAATAGACTGCAGATGAATGCTTTGAGTCCTAAATAAACATTACACAAAATGGTGGGGGAAATGGCGTAAAATACCCTCGCCCGGGCAGATCGGACGGCTCCTGCTCAATCTGGGACGCCTTGATGATTCGACGGCGAAGATGGCTGCTGGATGAACGGGGACGGACTCCACCGCTGCGACGTTCCTTTGGCAAGATCGTCCTTCTCCGGCGGTCCTTCGTGCTCCAAAATGGTGCCCAATGCTCCTGCGGTCTTTCTCTGTCTTCTGGAGGCATCAAAAGGGGTGGAGGATCACCGTAGGTCCACCACAAAGTCGGAGACGGTGGCGGCCCTAGGATGCTCCGTTCAACAACAAAATCTCCTCCCAGGTGTGCGCGAAGCTCCAAGACGTACAAGACGAGTTAAGAGAATCATGGACAAAATGCCACGACCCTCAAGCGGTGGAAATACGGTGGGAGTGACAGATGGTTGTTCGACGGAGCGAGCTCCGATGAGGGATGGCGAAGGTGGGTCAAATAGGTAAAACAAAAAACAGAGGATGGGGATTGAATCCTAGGATTACTGCGAACAAGAAAATGCAAGAAAATGAATGAAATGCGAACCTCGATGGCAGAAGAAGCCAGAGATACACCTCACGACCAAGACGACCGGAGATGGGTGGAAGCCGCTCCACGACTGCCTAACCTTGACTCTAGAGAGCTGGAGGAACTCCTGTCACAAGATCCAGTCCTGAGCTCACCAAAGAGAAGGAAAAAACGGTCTAAAGAGGGTTCAAAGGAGGACGGGCAGAGATGGGGGTTGTTTTGAAAGATGGCTCTGGTGGCTCACAAATCGAGGATTATATGATGAATCTTGGGTCCAAAGACCAATCTAAACCATGTGCGTGTATGTCCATTCCTCGTGGAAGAAAAGTCGTGAGAACGCGACACGAAATGGTGCAAGGTGCGCCCTCCAAAATTAGGAGAAACAAGGAGAGAAAGCTGTTCAGACAGCAACAAAGGGGTTTTTTTTAAAAGATGGCCGACGGGGCTCAAAGATTGAGGTGGATCTCACGAATCGATGCCCCAATCCTCGATATGAAGGCTTGGCGTGTAAGAGCGATCCTCAAGGACAAAAAGTCGTGAATACATTAACATGAAATGGTGAAAAACATGTCCTAGAAAAAAGGGCGAAAACAGCCAAAAACTCAACTCTGACACAGCAGCAGGGCACAGGTCAGAGAGTGGGCGAGACGTCATGAAGATCGAGGTGTATCAAGCGCATCATCGATCCAAACCCTGATACAAAAGATGGTCGTGTATGGTGGATATTTGGAGAGAAAAAGTGAAGAAGGGACCGGGGTCAAAGTGTGAACAATGCGAGCTGGAGAATTCTGAGAATTGGGGCCAAAACCCATTCTGACTGGGCGCAGGGGGTGGCAGTGCAGTTGACCGAGGTCAACTGCCACTGCGCTCTGGTTGGTCCAACCAGGAAAAACCTCCTGGAAAATATTTGTTAATTCAATTTAAAATAATAAATGATTTTATTAGTTTTTGGTTATTAAATAAAAAATGTTTATTATTTTATAAATTATTTTATGGTGATTTTTATTTATTTTTTCGAGATAAATAATTACAAGTTACCATTTTAGGTCCATATAGGTATATATATCTATATATTTGAATATTTTATTTTTATTTTGTGTTTTTACTTTATTTATTTTAGTTTTTATGAAGTATTTTTATACACTTAAAAGTATTTTTATTTTATTTTTTTGGAGTCTTTTGGATATTTAATAAAATAAAAGTATAGTTTATGTAGGTATATTTATAGGTATAATACTTATGTATTTTATATACAAGTATTTTATTTTGAGTTTTCTTTGAGTTTTTATTCTGATTCTAATACACATATTTATTATAAGTAATATTTACAAAATAATAAAAATATAAAATTATAAAAATAATGAATAATAAATAAAGTGAATATTTTAATCTATAAAAGTATACAAGAGGGGTCCAAAACTCAACTTTCAAACCGTAACTCCGAAAAATACTAAACCACCTCCATTAAATAGATTATTTAAAATTATATACAATTAAAGGTGAGTTTGGTACATTTCAAGTTTTTACTTGCAAGATACAGGTCTAGGAAGTTGGGATTCTGGAATCTTATTCAGATCCTATCTTTTTATCTGTACATTATTTTTGTATGAAATCAATTTTGTATTTTTCTTTATTTAATTATCTACAACTTTCATGTACAAAGTTTCTTTATTTGAGGTATCAAAGGTGGAACTAAAATTAGGTCCCAAACTGAATAAAGAATGAATTGAAAAAAAAGGTATTTTTATTGTATTTTGGCCCTTATCTCCCCCTACTTTATTCCTTGTCGACCTAGTCATCGAGATGCCTAGGTCTCGGATTTCAGGTCATAAAATATTTGCAATATTTTATTCTTTTTTCTTTTCTTTTCTTTGTTCTATAATTTTGGCTTTAAAAATCGCATTTTATACATATTTTACACAATGATGCATGGATGATAAAGTGCATGAATTAACGCTATTTACACGCATTTACTAGGGATTTTAAGGCCAAAATGATAGAATAAAGATGATGAAACGTAGATTCATCACACCCAGACTTGTATCACTTACGATGCAGAGCCCATTTATGGTGTCAGTCCGACTCCTTGGACCTAATTAGCGCTTGGTCCAAGTGGACACATTAAAAATGTTTGGGAGCGCTCGCCACTGGTGGAAGCTCATTTGTAATTCGACTTTTGATGATAGAGCATTTTTTTGACATTTCTTTTTCTTTTCTTTTTTTGTCTAGCTCCACTTCTTTTACCAAAAGTTGGTACACACTGATCAACAATTATCATTAAGTTTCATCACACCCTGGCACATAGGTAGATATCAAAGATATAGCTTATGAACTTGTTCACATACTGGCTAGGGTTTTGCTAAAACTCGGGTTTTCTGAAGCCTTCATTAACTTTGTCCCATCCTCGAATATCACTAGATCGGGTCTAAACTCAAATCTCTGGTCCTAGTTCCTCAAGTGTTATCTCAACTCATCTCATCAATCATGTAGTTGTGAAAGTGATTGTGCTGATCATACTCATTTTGAAGGTAGAGATAAAGAGTGTAATATAGCGCTCAAATATTTCAAACTAGGGAAGTGTGGATAATTAAGTTCAAAACCCTAATGACTAAGGCTGGCTAACTCAGATTCTCAAGATCACATAAATCAAGTGTCCTTCAAATCCTCAAGCCTTGAGTGATAGTGAATGTGTCGAGAATATATCAACCAACGAATGCTTGAAATGCAAGACCATGAGTGAATTTTATTATGCAAAAAGTTTTTTTTTGTTTTTTGGAAAAATGTGTATTATAAACATAATATACACTACTTGTACCCATCCCCGATGTTAGATAAAACGATTAAAGTACAAGCTACGGATAAAGTAGATATAATATATACAAACACCCCCTATACTTAGTGTGTGCTATGTCCTCATGGCACAAAGTGAAATGTAGACATAGCTCGTACTAAGTATAGATGAGACAAGAAAAATAGAAGTCGACATGCCCCCCTATACTTAGATTTTTGAGGGACGAAGCATGGAAGAAAAACAAGAAATGAGGTAGTCGAGGGAGAGCAAAAAGAATAGAAGTGATACATACACAATGATATCGGTCCCATTATACTAAGTATTGCGGAATCTAGAGCGGGTTGATGGATATACAAGAGAGTATTGGATTCGAAGAGGTGGTCTATCCGGGCAGTTTGCATCTTTCGTCAAAAGCTATGCCCTGAGTGAAGGAGATCTGTTCTACTTGCACCAACTGCTCGTTGGATTCGACAAAGTGTTTAAGTAGTTGACCGTTGAATATAGATGTTTGTGTCTATCTGTGATCTCTGAGAGCTCAAGTCGGGTCCCAACCACACAGATTGGGTTGAAACAGACCCGACACAACGCAGAGAAGTTCAGTCCAAATTATTACAAGGGTTCAAAGAGAGGGATCCTGAGAATAATGTAGAAATTAAACTATCGAAGCTCTCTCACAAAAATAAAATTCGTAGATCCTTGAATAATATCTAAAAATCGCTCCGAGCTATCTGCAAAGAGAGAGGATGTGGTTAGTATCATAAATGCAAAATGAAATGCAGAAAAGAAAAAAAATGACACAGAAATAATTTTCACAAGAGTTAATTATAGAAAATAATTTTAAAATCCTCGTCATTCCCCAACAACAGCGCCATTTGATGAACGTCAAATTTCCCTCTTTAAGAATATATAATTGTAGTATAGGTTACAGAAAATGATTCAACAAAAACCACAATTTTTGAATGTTGTGGAATTTTTTTACTTGACAAGTCTACCAAGGCCGAACATATGGAACGATGATTCTCAGATGCAAGGTTTTAAATTAAATTAAATAATTAATTAATGTTTGATTAATTTTTGTGTTGGGATAATATAATACAATGCAATGATGAAGAAGCGATGCAAAGAAAATAAACAGAGAAGATTATGCCCAGGATCTGTGATTTTAAACGTATTAGTCCCCAAATAATCTAATCTATAATTTCGCAAAATTAATCACAAATCAAAATGGACCGATCTTGACTCAATGCTTTAGGTTATTAAATCAACTAATGCTCAGAATAGTTTGAAGCAAAATATATGGCCCCCAAATTTCTTTGATTCAATTCCTCGAATAGTAGACAATAATCTTAATGAATCCCTTGTGAGTATTAAACTATTAAGAATAATCAACAAAGATCACAAGAAATTAATCGAATTGACATCCTCGTCCGAATTCCTGCAAAAGATGTCATTAATTTCTCAAGCACAAATATGTCACAATTAGCATGCGTATGTCAACAGATATCCTCAAATAATAATTATCAATAAACAACCTCAGATTTTTCCACAAACTATGACAAGTAGAGAGCATGAAAATAGCTTGAAAAGGACATATTAAATGCTAAAAGCGGAGTTCGTATGAGAAAGATATGATAGAATGAATTTATAGGGACTAAAATGTAAATAAAATAAAGTTTCTCTTTCAAAAGATCCCTAGAGGGGCTTATCTGTAATTTCACAAATTACAGAGGAGCCCCTCTGCAATTTACCCCGAGCAGGGGTATATTTGTGATTTCTGAACTCGTGGGGGTATTGTTGCAATTTTCCCCAAGCGCACATGCATCGTACGTGCTCCTGGAGGATCGAAGGCAGTCGGAGGCTCGGAGGGACCGAGCCTGAGGTTTGAAGCCCCGAACCCAAGGTTCGGATGGCGGGCGAGAGGCTCGGATGGTCCGAGCCTCCACGTGGCTGGCTGGAGGGGCTCGAAGAGCCCGAGCCTCTAAACTGGGGCCTAGGCTCGGAGGGGGAGGCATGGTGAGACGTTGAACATTGGACCCCCCGATCCAACGGCTGCTGAGGTCGATGACGAAAGGCGGAGCGGCTGTAGCGTCGGACAAAGGTAGTGGGCAAGCTGTGCTCCTGCAGAGGAGGAAGAGCGCAGTGTCAAGATGGAGCTCGACTGGTCGACAGTCAACCGGGGAAGCTTGATGGCAACATGTGGGGGAGAGACTTTGGCCAGTCGACACACGACCGAGGTTGGTGTGCTGCTGGCAAGGTTGCAGACGATGGGGTAGCGCCTCCGCGTGGCAGATGTGAGGGCGCGCAGGGGATCGGTGGTGCACGGTGTTGCTGCACCTGGGAACGAGTCAAATGGTGGCGCAATAGGTTCGTTTGAGATGGAGCAGCTTGAAGAGGCGGAGGGACATGCAAGAGGCGGGGAGCTCGATGCGAGGAATTGAACCTGCAGGGGTTAGCGAGATTGTATGCGAAGAGGAAAGGTGGTAGGCTCCTATCGAGGCGTGGGAATCGAAGCCAGACTCCGACCTTTGCAAGGTCGGAGGTGCGAGGGACCTGGAAGGTAGAGAGGAAGTGACGTGGAGAAGAGGCGACGGTGATGGAGGATGCAGGAGAAGGCGTTCACCTTGGAAAGACACGGTGCTCAAC
This sequence comes from Ottelia alismoides, assembly GCA_037367405.1. Classification (NCBI taxonomy): domain Eukaryota; kingdom Viridiplantae; phylum Streptophyta; class Magnoliopsida; order Alismatales; family Hydrocharitaceae; genus Ottelia; species Ottelia alismoides. The sequence continues at coordinate 115,470 of JAZKJV010000510.1, read as the reverse complement.
GATCGCTCGACCGGAGTTGTAGCAGACCTCGGTGTGGGAGGCTACGACAAGGCTGCAAGGCCTCGAATCTCGCCGTTAGGATGGTTCGACCAACTTTGACGTTGTCACAGTCGAGGAGGTGGTCGTTCTATCCTCTCTGCTTGTAATGGCTGATGGGAAGAATTGGCCGGCAGCAATGGGTATTTAATGGGAGGTACGTGGAGGTGCATTACGAGGGAGGTGGTAACGGTCGCGACGTGCATGGTGGAGGCTTTGATGGGCGCAGGAGCTGGGAATGGTTGCAGGGAAGGGGAGGGGGTTGGTTAGAAACGATTGGAGGTAGGAGAAGGTGGGGACACATGATGGGAACGTGACCCAGGGTGGCCTTGAGAGGGAGGGAAAGTGGGGTGTCACGTGTCACGCTCAGGAGCTGCCACGTGGCACCCAAAAAAATCTCAAAATTAAAAAGGTAGAAGAAAATAGGAAAGAAATAGGAAGAGTCTTCGGATCGAAAATTTCCTTTATGAAAATTGTTCGTCTCGACGAGATCTATAACTTTCATGAAGGACCCGTGAGAAAAAGAGGTCATCTGTGTAAAGTGGACATTTTGGTGGTTCTCCATGTGTATAGAGAACTGGCTTTTTGGGGTTTTGTAATTTTTTAGTTGTTTTAAAGAGGATAAAAATTCTAAAAAAATACGATAAAATACAAGGAAATTAATCACACGCTAATCTTATTTTTTGGATTTTTAATAAACAAGAAAGTAGGAAAATAAAATAGAAGTATGAAACACATAATTTTTGTACAGACTCACAACGGACACTTAGACTCGGTCAGTTTCTTTGATTTCCGTTTTAATCTAGATTTGGATTTTTGTGTCGCTTAATAAAACTTTCAGAACACAAATGAGAAGAAATAAAATTAAAAGGGTTAATTATGTACATAAAAACTTTGGTAAAATAGCAAAAAGTTAAAATGTGCAAAAGAGGCCCAAAACCCAACTTTCACATATGAGCTCCGAATTTTACGAAATTGGTCTTGTTTTGAAGGTATTTGAAAGTGGAGTACTTTAAAAGTAAATAGACTAAAATCGGATACTGTATGAGGGAGATATGATCGTTTTAGTCCGTCAGATGTGAAATTAGATTTTGGGATTATTTGACACTTTTTAGAATTAGTAATTTTTTGTATTTTTTAATTAATATTGTTAGTGATATCTACACAATGGAGATGATTTGGGGTCAATCAGAGTTAGGATGAATTAATTAAAAATATGAGAAGTTAATGACTTTTTGGACTAATTTACACTTGGAATTTTTAATGCAATTATGTATGATGGAATGCAAAAATTATTTACATATGTATGAATGCTAATTATTCTCTATTAGTGATTAAATACATGTGAATTTTGGGGAATAGAGCCTAATTGACAACCACAAAGAATATATGAGAGTCTACGATATAATATTATGTGTGTCATCTTTAAAATCACATAGGATTAAAATACTAACATGATGTTGTTGACTATAGTATAGAAGCCAAGCCCTCTCTCATGTACTAGTAATGGATTTCCATAGAGAGTCCAACTCTCTTTGTGGATGTCCACCCTTTGGGCCAAATGATAATGGATCAAAGGCTAGACTCAATTCCTTATCCTTCAACTAATAGGACTATTATTATCCCATAATTATCATCCAAAATAAATACAATAAAGGGAAGTCAAAACCTCATTTTATATGCTCTCCATGGTGGACCTCTACATGGAGCCCATGTTGGATGTTCACCTTATCTATTTTATCCTTTTATTTTCTGTTATAATCATGATATTATAATTTAATTATTATTTGATAAATTAATATATAAATATCACAATTAGGTTATTTATGAGAACAATATCTCATGTTGTGAATTCAATCTACAGAGTCAAAAAATGTAAATCTGATTTACAATTTCTTTTCAATCTAGATCATATTTTCATGCATCTAGAAATAATATACGAATCATATTCATATAGATATCAATGAATATAAAAATCATTCATACTAATTAATGATCATAATTAGAATCATATTTATTTAATTTCCAAAACAATTCGATCCATTTATTTAATCCTTGTTTTGGGATATTTTTGACTTTAAAATACCTAAAAATTACCAAAACTGTATAAAAATCACAAAAATGTAAGAAATTATATAAAATCCAAAAATATCTTATTATGTAATTTTTATTTGTTTTCTTTGCTTTTATAATTACATTACCCTATATTATATATAGCCTTATATATTCTTATATTAAATATTTAAAGAAAAAGATATTAAATATATAGAATATAAATACTAAAATTTAAAAACAATTAAAAGTATATAAAAATCAAAATACAAAAAATATAAAATAAAACACACACACAAAAGTACTTAGACAAGAGGAGAACACAAATTTTGTGCATTTATTAAACGATATATCTAGTTTGCTCTCTATGTTCGACATTCTACACATACTTACACCTATACACACATTTGTAGAGTTATAATAAAATTTAACTCCATATCTTATTTGTCATTACTTGATTTATGTCGTGGGCTAATTGTTGATTGACATGGGATTTCGTGAGTAGCCTCCTTAGGAACACTTTTGCCTTCGCTTCTGAGTGAGGATCATTTTTAGACCCACACAAAACCTCTGTCATCAAAAGGCGTTGTTGCCGGGGAGTAACTATGTATAGATTGGATGTCTTTTTTGTGTCTTCTTATCTATATTTTCTATTTATTTATTTTCTATTTTTTGATATCATTTGCGAATTGTCTAATCATCTTCCATGTTTGAATTTGTTGCGAGAGACTGTGGATTAGGGAGGCTCTCCTAGGAGACCTATGAACCCATATGAAGTGGGGTTGCTATTCTGACCCAATCGACAGGGGAGAGAGAGCAGCAAGTGCGGTCTTGGAGCAATTTTGAAGGCAAACACACTTTCATTTATTTAATTTGTAAATTAAAGTGAGAGAGAGACACATTTATTTGTAATAATTTGGACTCTCTAGGACTTTGACTTCATGAGGTCCAATGCTCGGGTGATTGTTCACTTGAGGGCTTCATCGTTTTTTGTCATGTTTTCATCGCTTTTTTTTCTTTATTTTTCGATTTTATTTTTTTGTTTGTGTTATTGAACCCTAGCTTAGGATTCGCTTGATGATAGATTAAGGTCCAAAGCCCTAATTATAATTGCATATACCTATAGATTTATGATTGATCTTAATTAAATTTAATTATTAATTATTTGGACTTGAAACCACGTACCTTGAGAGGTCTCATACATCGCTTGCAAGACCCACTGTGGTGGACACCGAGAGGCATTGAAGACTAGACTTAGGTTTCATTTCTAGGTAATCAACATCTTGTGCTTCACGCTAATAGCAATTACTACTCTAGGGTGATTTCATCAGCTTTGTATTTCATATAGATAGGTTTCAATTCTTCTTAGCATCCTTGCATGAAGATAGATGGAGGGAAGGTGAGCATTTCGACTTAGCATTCATCATTGATTTCACCTCACATTACTTTTCTAACTATCTCTCCCTCTGATTTTGTCACCTATGATATAAAAAGAATTGACTCCTCGTTAGGTTCGTGCATTTCTATTAAAAATAAAAAATGATAACAACTAAAATTTGGACTACTAAGATTACTCGACCCTAATATCAAAAAGAATAATTTCTGACTTAGGGTGTTTGTACATTTTATTCTTGATACATACACACTAAGGATTACTACCCTTATCCTGGTCCTTCCTACATGTTTATACAAGTTTGTGAAATTCATCTAACTCTAAAATAGAAAAGATAAAATGATCGAACTTTCAAGGTCACCATTGTGTTGAATTAAAGAATTGAGGGGTTTGTTTTGTGAATATTTGGTATCACTCGCTGGTTTGCTAGGTTCTTCATGAATGACAACAATCTTCTCTATGCATTTGTGCTTTTTTCTCATATATCTTGATTTGACTATCGTGTTCTCCCGATCATTTACTTTTTTTCGAAGATGGCCGACTGGAGTGATTTTTATCCGGACTTTGCATATCCCTTATACCCTCCAGTCGGTCCACCTCCATTTTACCAAGAGGACTTTGCTCCTGATTTTGGTTTTTGTACATATTCGCCTCATCCACAGTATCATACCTTGGACTTTCATCCACGACTACCATCGCATTGCCCACCATCTCACCCACTTGAGACTGGTCTATTGGAGTTACCTATCATGGAGTCCACTCTTGAGCACTTGACCCAGATGATGGAGCAAATGAAGAAGAGGATTGATGACCTCACTAGTGTGAATAAGAGCCACCATGTTGCTCAACCATTTGATGATATTGGTTCAATCGAAGATGCCTATGAGCTTGCAATCGACCAAAATAAAAAAATGAGAAAAATTTAAAAATACAAAAAGATTTAGGGAGACACCTAGCTAAGTCAGGCTGTGAGGAGAGGGCACGACTGCCATATCCTATACTCTCTCTCTCTCTCTCACTCTCACCAAAGTTCCCACCTTTGATCCCAAGGATGACATTGTACAGACTGCTCTTAGTCATCCTTGTGTAAATGATGATTCCGATCTCCTTCCTTGTATGGAGGAGATTCAAAATCTTAAAAAATATTGATTTAACCTGAAGTGGTGACAACTATTCATGAGATCATTGAGGTCCCACTTCTCCAGGATATGATCGAATTATCTGCTCCTAACCCCAAGAAGAGAAAGGGAAGGAGCAGATCTTAGAGACACATTTTGACCATGGCCACTGCATACGCCGTCACTCACCGTCGACACATTAGGAAAGGGAACACCGTTACACCTCTTGTGAGTTGCATCATCTCTGACTATTCTTGTGACAACACTCTCCTTGACGGCGGTGCATTGATTAATATAATGCCCTTCTCACTGGTACTATTTATTCATTTTGTCAATTTGTTGATGGATCAATAAAGAGGCCGAAGGGTATTCTTGAAAATCTTGTTATTCAGATTCGGTGCATGAGCTTCACTACTGACTTTATCGTATTTCCAATGGAGATATCCACCCCTGCGGAGCATCCTCTAATCATCTTGAGATGCTCTTTCCTTGCCTCTACGGGAGTCATTATTGATTATGGATACGGAGAGATTCACTTCCGTTCTGATGATGGGAGCAATATGTTGATCATCGCACCTACTGCTGACCAAAGACCCACATCTCACGAGAGTGTGCCCATGTTAGCCGACTCCGAGGACTATGACCTTTATGCTGATATCAAAGAGGTTTGTTTTTTGATGGATGATACTGAGATTCGAGGATTCCTCTTTGGTGAGGGTGACTCAGAAAGCATAGGCCTTGGAGTTCCCTCTTCCGGTGAGTAGTGATGCAATGATGACATCTGCAGTATTTACACTATAGTCACCTTAGAGCGGAAGGCAGATTTAGTAGATACTGCAGAGGCCAAATTTGACCTTATTTCTTTAATAAAGGAATTCCAACCTTTCGATTATGACTTAGCGAAGACTTCCCAGACCGAGCACGGCCACACTACTTCCATTGACCAGTTCATGCCTTTCTGCTTTGAGACTACTGAGGACATTTATCAAGTCAATTCTGATCGATTTATGTCTGTTGATGACCCCAATATCGACCTGCATCAATCCATTCCTCAGCGGTCATGCAAGAAGGTCTGCTTTCTACCTTCTTGATCTCTGTTCATACACCTCTTTGTACATCCACTTTCATTTTTCTTCCTTCCATCTACCATTTTTGCTCATCCACCTCATTCCGTGTGTTTGCCTTGCTTATGATGTACTTTGTCCTAAGTACAAGGGAGGTGGATGAGTTGAGTGATCTTTCTTATTTACTTCTTTTCATTTTCATTTTTTTCTTTTTCTTTCAAAAAGGTGTTGCCCCTTTCATCATTGTTATACCTAGGATGTAATTTCTCCTAAGTATAGGGGGTTGTAACACCCCAAATTGTTTATTCTTTAATCCCCTCTGTTGTATCCTCTTCTTTTTTATTTCTGTCTATACTTAGGGATATCTTACCCTAAGTATAGGGGGAGACAAAACAAGTTGTGATTTGTTCATTCCCACCCTTGACCCTCCCTGCCTTGTGTATAGTTTGCTATACTTAAGATTATTTCATCCTAAGTATAGGTTGGCAGTCGACTTCTCATTCATTCATTTCCTTCAGTCTTTCATTCTTTGTTCGTCGTTGTAGTATAAGATTTTATATACTCAATACGAGTTATGTCTTCTCTTTTCTTCGATGATCTATGAGGACATAGTTCAATCTAAGTATAGGGGGTCATATATACTTTATATATACTTTATCCATACCTCGCACTTTTGTATTTTTAATAAGTATCGCTCAAATACATTAATTAAGTATAAAAACATACTTGTATAAAATTTATTTAAAAACTTTTTAAATCAAGTTAAAAATATTGTTTGTAAAATATTTAAAAAATAGTTTGAAAATCTTTTTGAAAAATCTTTTTGAAAAATCTTTTGAAAATAGTTAGAAATATTTTATTAAATATTTTCAACCTTCGTAAAAATGTTTGTAAAAAAATCTTTGTCTTTTTGCTTTTGAAAAATCCCAAAAACATTTGCAAAATTAAAAATCTATAAAAATTTTGCAAAACATCTTTTCAAAAATTCATAAAAAGTTTAAAATTTGACAATTGCATCACAGAAATATTTTCCGCATTATGCATAACATTTACATCTTTTGGATTAAGTTTGATGATTGAACATGTCTAAGTAAAATCTGAATGGAGCTTGGTTGGACCTTAAATATACTTAGTCACAGGAACCTTATAGAAACTGGAATTGAGATACTTCAGGTTTGATAGACTTAATTCTTTGAGATCACGGGACTTAGTTCAATGTCGTCTTGACTGCCTAAGTAGAGTATTTCGGAGAACACAAATGACTCTTGTTGATAATGACCTATCTTTTACACATACACCTTTTACTTCGCTCACCTCAGTTGAAGTAGTAGAGGGCTGGATTTGTCGACATGAGATACAAGCCAATAGAAACATCAGAAGTCGCACATTTGTTGTCATTGTATCCCAACCCGATCCAATAATGACGAGGTCTAAAGATAGAAATTGCGGGATTGCAATAATGCTTCAAAAGAGGGATAGTCTACTGGCTAAAGAAGAGAAAGTCCTTATGTAAATGTTGCTATATATATTATTTCAAAAAATGGAAAATCGAAAACTCCAAAAGAGTGGACATGCCTTATTGAAATAAAAACATGCCGGAGTGCACATATTTGTATAGTCAATAATCAAGCTTAAGCTTCAAAGTCATACTTTTGTGAGCTAGCGGCCATATGACTTGGCTACACTGGTCAAGCATCCTAGGATAGGTAGGTATACCGGATACCATCCATTTTCCTCTCCACCTCCTCTTCTTGAGATGGTTGTACTTGAACTTAGAAGGGAATACCCCTCTTGTCAAGGAGAGAGTTGTTGGATTTGGGAATTAGGGTCACCATGTTGGAGAAGACTGACTTTTATCACTTCAACCGAGGGGATCTACATATCTCACACATTGTCCAAGATAGATTCATAGTCATAAGGGTTTGCATATGAGTTGAAGTATTCTGACATGACTATTAAGGATACTTGAGCAGAGTTTTATGATTCTCGAAGGTTGTATTTCAAATACATTTCCTAATAAGGTTTTGACCGCACCACTAATCCAAGGGTCTGACTTAAGATCCAAACTTTCATTTCATGAAGACAAGTTTGAGAATTAAAATCAATTCAAGTTAATTCTTTTTGTTTTCTGTACTTATGACATAAGTGTTTGCTATGGACTAGAAAAGGCAAGTATAGGGGTGGTGATGAATCTCCATTTCATCACCTTTACTCTATCATTTTTGACTTAAAAACCCTATTTAAATGCATGTAAATAACATTATTTTGTACAAATTAACATTCATGATTTATTCCATTTATTGTATATAAAATATAATTTTAAAAGAAAAGAATAAAATATCAACGGTATTTTATGACCCTAACCCAATACCTAGGCATCTTGATGACTGGGTCGACAAGGAATAAAGTAGTAGGAGAAAAGGGTCAAAATACGATAAAAATCACATTCTTTTATTCATCAAAGAGTGACTTTAGGGACCTTTTTTATTTTCTATTTTTCATACCTCAAATAAAGAAACATTGTACATGAAAGTTGAAGATAAATATTTATAGAAAACTACAAAATTAATTTCATATAAAAATAATGTAGAGTGTACGTTTTATACTCAGAATAAAAAGTCAAAAACCAAATTTACCAGACCCATATTTTCTCCATATGAACTCAAAATGTACAAAGATCACTTTAGTTGTACATAATTTTAATAAGCAATTTAATAAAGGTAGTTTCACTTAATTTGGAGTTAAGATGCAAAAGTTAGAGTTTGGACCCCTATTGTATAATATACCTGAATAAAATATTCGTTTTATTTATTCTTTATCTTTTTCATGTTTTTATATGTTTACAAGTAAAACCCTAAAAAACACAAAAATAAATAAGATATAAAAATACATAGATGAAATAACTATACTTATACATATATAATATATACCTCTATTTATTTAAGTATACAAAATGTATCAGAAAAATATAAAAATATATTTATGTATATAAAAATAAATTATAAATATATAAATATGAAAATAAATTAATAAAACACAAAAAAATAAAGTACACAAAATATAGATGAATATACCTATAAACCCTAAAAAGTAACTTGTAATAAATAAGCTCATAAAAATAAATAAAAATCATATTAAAATACTAAAGAAAATATCAAACATTTTTTATTTTATAACTTAAAATTATCTAATTCATTTACTATTAAATATTAATTTTTCAAATAACTTCAAGCTGCCTTTTTTCTGTTGGTCCACATGGACCAAACAGGGGGAGTCAAGAGTTGACCCCAATCAACTCTTCTCCTAGGCGTAGCCCTATCAAAACCTGCCTTTGACATAACCTTCTTCGATTTTCCCCTAAGGATATCTTCATCCTTTTGGATTGCTTTCTTCATCAACTTTTCTCTTCATTCATTGAGTTATCACACACCATTGATTTTTCGATCAGAGGAGCAATGTAGCTAGCTAACAACCTCGATTTCCACCTCCTTGTATATAGTTGAGCTTCACCCCATTTTTTAAATTTGAATCGCTTCTACTGCATTTTCTCCCCTCTTTTTGCACCCGGAGGCTAGAGCTTCGTGACATGGAGCTCACCCTGCATAGAGGAGAATAGAGGAGGCAGAGTAGCGACCGATTCCACCATCTCTGTCGCTCGCTGGAGTGAGGTACCTATCTCGTGGCTTTGACCATTTGGGGCCTTGTTTCTTTGCTTGTTAGATAATTTTTAGTTTCTAGTTTTATTTCCTATAATTAAATGTGTGTTTAGTCTTTGATTTAGCATTACATAGAGATTCAATGTTCACCGGAGTTCTACTCCGGCAAACCCTCCACCGTGACTCACTCCATTTCCATCTCGCATATCGCCCTCACCTTCTTCCTCTGTCGATTCTCTACGCCCCACACATCTCTAGCTCAACTAATCTCCTGGGGATCAGAACTTGGGTGCTTCACCACCACCACCACCACATGACCGGAGCACCTCCACTCCCATACATTTCGACTCCATTCTACCCTCTGACGAGTTGAGGCAATTTTTCCTCGACCCAACATTCTTGTGTGCAGGTGTAGGGATCTTGAAGACCAGCAGGAGGAACTTTGGCATTCATAGGAGGGTCCTAGGTTGCTTGAGCTTCTCTGACATCCTGTGACTCCTCCGATGAGTCTCGAGGGTTTTTTAGACCTCCTGCAGATGAAGATCTCCTTAGGGAACATTTTGAGAACCTGAGCACCCGTGGAGGTGTTCGGAGTAGCCCGAAATCACCGATCAAATCTCAAGGAAGGCGATCTTCTTCCATGTTCCTCATGTGAAGCAACAACTGTCTGATCACGCCGTCGCTTTAGTTTTGATCATGGTCGTTTGATCTCCTCTCACCTTGCACATACTATCGAGCTCCAGATCTGATTTCCACCTTCTGTTTAGTCAAACAACTTTAAATATTAGTTGATATGTTTGGATAAATTGCATTTTATTTCCTGCACTTTATTTTAATTGCATAATTGCCCTACTGGTTAAACTATTTTTGTGATGGTTTTCCATTTATTAAAAATAGCACTCATGCTCCAAAATTTCTTCAAAAAATAGGATTAAGTGCATGCTAACATCTACATTCATGTTATATTTTATTTTTGCATTTTAGGCATTTTAATTATTTTATAAAAATCAAAAGAGCATGTTTTTATCCCTCTTTGAATTAAAAACTACCAAAAAAATATAAATATTGTGAAAAATTCCCCCAAAAATATATTTTATTTATTTTTATATTTTCTAACTTCAAACCAAAACTCCTAAAAATAGAAAAAGAAATGATAAAAAATTTTAAAGTTCTAAAATCATTTATAAAAATATAAAAAATCACCGAAAAATCAAAAAATATTCATTTATATTTTGTATTTTTATTTTTATTAAATATTATTAACTAAAAATAGTCTTGGAAAATTTTGGCTTTATTTTATTTTTTAAATTAAAAAAATAATTTGGTCCATTTATTTAATCCCTATTTTGGGATATTTTTGACTTTACAAATACTTGAAAATTATCAAAAATTTCTAAAAAATTATTAAAAAATTCTATAAAATCCAAAAAATCTTATTATGTAATTTTTATTTACTTTTAGTTGCCTTTATAATTGCATCACCCTATATTGTATATATAACCTTATATATTCTTATATTATATTTTTAAAAGAAAAATACATTATATATATAGAAAATAAAAATAATAAATTAAAAATAATTTAAAACTTATATAAAAATCAAGCCTAAAAAATATAAAATAGAAAACCCACATAAAATACTTGAATACGAAGAAGAACACAAATTTTGTTCATTTATTGCCTGATCTATCTAGTTTGCTCCACGTGTTTGACACTCTACACATACTTACACTTACACACAAACTTGTTGAGTTATAATGAATTTTAATCCCACATATTATTTTCCATTGCTTAATTTATATCGTGGGTTAATTATTGATTGACAAGAGATTTCATGAACGATCACCTCAACGACACTTTTGTCTTTACTTCTCAATGAGAATAATTTTTAGATCCTCGCAAAACCTCTGTCATCAAGTAGCCAAAGAGATGATACGAAAATATAAGGTTGGATTTTCATGTCAAAAGGAGGCTTGGTAATAGAGTGAAGGGGTACATCTTAAAATTAAAAAGGTTGCATTAAATCTATGTATAAGGATATAACAAAGAAAATTATCATAAACTACAAAACTATGAAGAAGGAAGCAAAGAAGGTTGTAGCTAAAACTAAGTCAAGAACTTATGAAGTTTTGTAAAAAAACATGACTTGGAAGGAGGGCCAAAGGGACATTTTCATATTAACCAAATCAAGAGAAAGAAATATCACATATCTTTCTCAAGTGAAATACATCAAGGATGGGGAAGGACATGTGCTTGTTGCTCAAAAGGATATAGAGACTAGATGGAAGAAATATTTCCATAATATTTTCATTAGGAAGGGACATAAAGAGATACTTTGGAAGATCTTGTTGGTAGTGAATTCTACCTGGACCATGCAAGCTATAAATGACTACAAAGGAAGGAAGTACTGGAGTCTTAAGGTTATGGAACCTTGGAAAGGGGTAGGACCTGATGATATTCTTATAGAAGTTTGGAGATTTCTATGTGAATAGGGTTCGACTTGGCTCACTAATTTATTCAATGTTATTTGGTGAATCAAGAAAATACTTGAAGAATAGAGGCGAAGCATTGTAATGAATCTTTATAAGAATTAAGGAAACATTCAAAATTGTTCAAATTAAAGAGGTATCAAATTGATTAGGCATACCATAAAAATTTAAGAACGTGTAATCGAAAGAAGGTTGAGGGAAGTTTACAATGTAATTGAAAATCATTTTAGATTTATGCAAGGTCACTTAGCCATTAAAGCTATCCACTTGTTGAAGACAACAATGGAGCTTTATCAAGCTAAAAATAAGAACCTCCATATGAATTTTATTGATTTTGGAGAAGGCTTGTGATTCAGTCCTGAGGGAGATATTACAGAAAGTTTTGGAGAAGAGACAAGTTCATGTCCTATACATTAATCTTATAAAGGATATGTATGATGAGGCTTTGTCTTGTATAAGGACCCAGTCTGGGAAGACTGACAATTTCAACATCGACATCAGTCTGTATCAAGTTTAGAGTTTAAGTACATTCTTTTTTACTTAGATTATGAACGAGTTGACTAGTCCCATTCAGGATGATATACCATGGTGTATGTTGTTTGTTGATGACATTGTGCTGATTGATGAGACAAGAGATAGGATTTCTTATAAATAGGGCTAAAACTGAATATATTGAGGGAAAATTTGATGGAAACAACAGTGAAGGACTCAAGGTGAAGATTGGAGACAATGACATTCAAAGAAATATTCTTTTATATACTTGGGATGTAATTTGCAATAGGATTGGGAGATTGATGGAGATGTTACTCATAGAATAAATGTATGTTGGATAAAGTAGAGAGGAGCATCTACTTTTCTTTGTGATAAGAAAATCCGTCTGAAAGTTAAAGGAAATTATTACAAAGTAGTCGCGAGACCTGCTCTGCTCTTTGGATCAGAATGTTGGCCTGTGAACCATAGACATGTCCAGAGAATGACATAAGGATAAACAAAAATGTTAATGTGGATGTGTGGTCATACAAGAAAAGATCGGATTCAGAATGATGCGATCAAAAGTAAAGTTGGTGTAGCTCCGATAAAGGATACAATGAGAAAAAGCCTCTTAAGATGGTTTGGCCATTCACAAAGGAGGTCAGTTGATGCACTAGGTAGAAGATTTGAGATTCAGGATGTTGTGCTAACTAAGATAGGGCGTAGACGTCCCAAGAAGTGTTTGAATTAGACCATCTGAGAGGATCTCGATGTTTTTAGATTTAGATCAGAGAATGACTCATAATAGATCTGAATGGAGGCAAAAAATCCATGTAGTTGACCGTACTTAATTATGGGAAAAGGCTTTATTGTTGTTGTTATTGTTGTTATCTTTTAGTGAGGACACCATGGTAGAGAACAAATCTCAAGTTCACGAAAATAATACGAGTCATCATCGTGCGCGCAAGTGCAAGCGTCCATCAGATTAGACTTAAATTAAGAGGCTTCTTGTTTTAAAGGCTCGCATATCGAAGGTATATTTCTATGCTCTTGTGATCTTGCGAAACATTGAAGAATATTTGCAATCAAATTTTTATTATACGATTACATAATCGCTCATATGATAAGCACTTTTTATTTCGAATTTGAATCAATTTTTTCATGTTTCCGTAATGCGCAAGGTCAAACCTTCCTTCATTGACTGCGTGGTAGGCCACCTACTACTGAGCTAACAAACTTGTATGGGCATTGTAGCAGGTCACCTTTGTGGGTGCCACCTACTAATAGTACAGAGAGCTTAATAAAGACATAATTGATCTCTTATGTTCTTCATCGATTCCATCTCGAAGACGCCCTACAATATGTTTCTGATACTAGTACAAAAAGCTCACTAAAGACATATTATGACACGTTATAATTAAATAAAAATGAGATTCCAAACAATTGCATACTCCCTAAAAGCCTATAAGTAAGATAACTTATTGAAAGGATTTCATGCATGCTATTTATGGGATTGTTTAGGCATTGGGAGACATATTTTTAACCTTTGCGTTTCTAATTTTTGTTCTATATTTTATACTTTTCTTATTATTAATTTCAATAGATCTTTAGCTTATTTTCCACTGATTTTTCTTACTAGATTGTACATGTTCTTTAGTATAAGAGTTTGAATATTATTTTGACACATTAAGAGATCGTTTATATATCTACCATGTATTTTTTCTGCTTAAAAATATATTTATTTCATAGTATGTTAGTTAGATAAAAAAGTCGAATTAGATTACATGGTTGGTCCTATTTGCTTTATCCAAAGTTAGATGTCTGTCGAGCAAAATTTAAATGTTTCATATATTTCAGTGCAATTTATCAAAGATAGAATTTGTGCATCAATTGAGGTAAGAGGCACTGGTACATGTGAAAATGGGCACGACTGCAATTGAACTCCTACGTTTGGCAAGAATAAGAGATGAGTTTAGCAAGAATAATAGATGAGGGCATCCTCCTCACTCAAATGTCATGTGAGGACATTTGACTTCAGTATTTCTTTGTCAAGGCATCGACCCATGAATGGTTCGTCAATTGGCAAACTATGTTATTCCCGAAATCATTTATATTATTAAAAATAATATTTAAAAAATATTTGGAAATGAGAATCGACAAACCATTTGCTGGTTGTCAATTCCAATTTTTTTATATATTATTTTTATTAATATAAATTCAAAAAGTTTTATAAAATAATATTATATTTTTTATGTACTGATCGATAAACGGTTCGTCAAAGTTCCGACAGGAAAATGCTGAGGTCAGATGCCCTGACATGGCATTTGGATAATGGGGATGTCCTGTCAAGGAAAAAACATGAGATGGCAGGTACCGATTGATTAAAATTAAAAACAAAATTATTAGAGAGAGAGAGAGAAAGTACATTTTCTAGTGATTTGTTATTTTTTAACTGAGGTTTTGCTAACACCAGCTATTTCGGGATAATTGTAGTGCTTTATTTTGGAGGAGATCAATCCCTCTACGCGGCTTACCATCTTAAAATTTTTTTGAGCAACTAAAGTAAATTATATTCATCATCAAAAAGGGACATGTGCGGGACTTAATTGCAACCAAGCCAACACAAAGAGTGTGTTTGATTAAGGCTGTCAGGAAAGCTCGAGCTCGATGAGCTCAACTCGGGTTCGGCTCGTTAAGGGCTCGCAAGCTGAACTCGAAACCTTAACGAGCCCGAGTCTGAGTTGGGTTTTATAGCTCGTCAGCTTATCGAGTCGAGTCCGAGTTGGGCATTGTTCAACTCGGAAACTCGACTCGATAACTCGTTTTCCCACTTAATAAAAAATTTAAAACATATATACCGAAACTTCCACATCGAGTTTGATATAAAATAGAGGTTAACATTTTTCTTGCTCAAAGAACTATAGAAAAGAGTATAGAAAATCAAAATTACAAATTTCATATGCATAATTTAATGTATAAAATGGAACAATGACTCATTAAGAGGTTCATGAGCCTGCTCATTTTGAAGCTCATGAGCCAGCTCAGAAACTCATGGCTCGATAAGAGGCTCGTGAGCCAGCTCATTTTGAGGCTCGGGAGCTAGCTTGGAAACTTGTGGCTCAATAAGAGGCTCGTGAGTCAACTCAAACTCGACGAGTTCGAGTTGGTGATCCAAGGCTCGATCCTTATCGAGCCCGAGTTCGAGGCTTAGGTTTCTTATCGAGTTCGAGTCCGGGTTGAGGCCAACTCGACTCGTTGAACTCGATAGACACCCCTATATGTAGCTTAAGGTGGGTTAAACTAGTAAGGGGTAACCCGTTTTTTGTGTTTTGGTGTTTAGATAGAGGTTAAACGGGACGTGGATTTGAAGTGGGTTTGTTGTGATATGATTGTATTGAAGTCTGAAAAAGTGAGTAGTTGTTGTGATGTGATTGCATTAACGTTTGGAAAAGTGAGTAGAAATAGAGTAGTTTATAATTTTTATATTATATGATGATATAATATATTATTTTTTGATGGAATTGATGATAGAGAATTGATTTATTTATTTTTTTAAAAAAAATAAAATAGTAAGGCCCACAAAGGAAAGAGAAGGAGTGAGTTAAAGGGTAATTGTCAGCATTTTCTATTGGTTTTACCAATCCGGGGTAGTTGATAATATAATAATGGTTAGAATGAAGGCATTAGTTCGTTCATTACGTAGTCTAGGCCAAAAGTGTTAATCAAGGAAGGAGCAGACGTTGCCTTTGTTTAGTTAAAGGTGGGCCCCATTCTTCCGCAAAAGAACAACTTGCGTGCGTGGAAGATACGGAGAATCGCGTCCCCCTTGAAGAAAGCAACCTATGTGTCCTATTTGTTAGGACCTATCCACCTCACTGGTCCAACCTCGCGGTCCTCTGTGGGCGTAAGTTGGTCCCTTCCCCCCGGGCATATGATGCGATACGATTATTATATATTGGAAAAACAAAGTTCCATCCCTGATTAGGCGCGGTGATCTCCTCTGCAATAGGCTGCTTGTTGCTTATATCTGTGCTACCGTGGTCACACAACTAAGTATAGGTGGAGCTCAGATGCGGTCTTCGGTCAAAAAGTAACGGTTCAAAGGAGGAGTCACGCTTAATGGAATGGCTGTCTTTTGTGGGCATAATGCCACTGGGCATTTCTTGGCGAGTAGGTATACTCACTGATGTAACTTCCCATCTTCCCAAGGCATTCTTTTGTCCACATTTCTGAAGGTGGACGCTGTTTTGCTGTTTTTTGAACGTGGTCTCCATGGCCAAGCAATGTCCAAAACATAACATTGGAAATATATATCTCTCGGGGATATTGAAAATCACAAATTACATCTTTAAATATAGATGTTGATAAGGAAAGAGACAAATAATTGGATAGTGCATATTTGAAGAAATGGATACGGATTAGTATACGGATAGTAGTAGATGTCTCTTACCACTTTAAAAGAATGGGAAGAAAATCTTAAAGTTGAAATCAATAGTTAATTAAATAAAAAATAATTAACATGTATACCAAAAATTAAAGTATAAAACAAAGACTCCTATGACCTCCATCTAGAACATCATTTTTTAACGATCGTAGAATTATTGACATCGATCATGTCTAGATGGAGGTCGTAGGAGTTTATGTTTCGCACAAAATTTAAATGGCATAATATAGACATATAGTAATGAATATTCATGGAAGAATTTTTCAAAAAAACAAAAACATGGAAAAAATGGGGCGGGGGGCAGTCCTATTTTACCATATATATATATATATATATATATATATATATATATATATAGGATTTATTTCAAATAGGACGCAGTCCTTCCATTCCTAAGGAAGGCCGCCCCTTTTTTGTATAAAACAGGGCACTTTAGTAGAATACGTTTATAGTTTGTATTATAGGCGCACGTTATAAACAGTTTTGTATTATAATGTGCAGTTTTAATGTTTGTATTATAACGCGCAGTTTTGTATGCGACTTTGTATTTATAACGTGCACCTATAATACAAACTATATACGTATTCTACTAAAGTGCCCTGTTTTATACAAAAAAGGGGCGGCCTTCCTTAGGAATGGAAGGCCTGCGTCCTATTTGAAAGGCCCCCTATATATATATATATATATATATATATATATATATATATATATATATATATATATATATATATATAGGCAACTTCTCTGCTCCTTCATCGTGTCCGTCGATTCCGAATGCCTTCTGCCGTTGGATGAAACTTCCCATCGTCGAGCCCTCCCTGCCCCGTACCCTCCTCCCTCTCCAAACAAGCTGACATCGCACATTTCTCCTCGCCTCCTCGTGCCCTATCCACTCCTGTGCACCCTCCTCCGTCCTCACCCTCTTCCTCCCCGATGGCACCTGCCGTTCTCTCCTCCTCCAACAAGTCCCTTCCTCCTCCCTGGCACTCCCCGCACACCCTCATCCCCGGCGCCCGTGTACGCCCTCTCTCCCATGGGAAAAAAACCCAATCCATGACTCATTGTGTTGATTCTACATCGTGAAACCCATTTCGTCCACTCCTTTTTCCTTCGAATTCCATTCAGAACAAGATAGATGGAACATTGGGTACATTGTAGGGATGGGCATGGGCCGGGCTGGGCCGGGCCCTGAAGGGCCCAGGCCCAAGCCCATTTAAAAAATTCGAGCCTTGGGCCGGGCCTGGGCCCATAAATTTTTTTTCTGTTCGGCCCAAGCCCAGGCCCGGCCCAATTCCATTGGGCCGGGCTTGGGTCAGGCCGGCCCATCTATTGTGTTATGATGTGAAGGGCTCTAAGTGAACTGCACAACGATTAGCATACATCACACACTGCCCAACGGTAACCTGCTTAAGGTTGTTTTACATCCCACCATGTTTTCAAGGTGTACATATAGCTTCAGCTTTGTGCATAACCAACGATGCATGCGGGAGATTTCTTTTTACCTGCTTAAGGTTATGATCGCATTTCTCCAGCCCCTGCTGCCCATGTTGCAATAACGAACTTTGGTACTTGGATTCATGCCAACCCATCATATTACACACTTAACAGCCAACCTTGATCTCTCGTCAAAATACCATGGAAATGGCAAGATCAAATTAGCCAATGGCAAATGTGCACCTATTCATTTGGTTGGTTTCACAAATTTTGATGCTTCTGCAAAAAATTTTACATAAGAGTGACATCTTGTTTGTTCTCATTGCTATTAAAAATCTCTTATCTATTAACAAATTCTCCATGAACAACAACTGGTACTTCACACTCAGTCCTACTGAAATTCTTGTGAAGGATATGGAGAGCAGGAAGGTTCTTCAAAGCAAAGCTAGGAATGGATTGCATCATCTTTGGTTACCTGCAAGGACGTCACCTACTGCATCTTTTGTTTTCTTTCAAGCAAACTCATTGTTCGTGATCCAATTATAACCTGACATCAATGTATGGGTCACCTAAACATCCAAACTTTGAGCAAATTATGCATTCCAAAGTGCTTCCTCTTACCTCTTTCAAATTCCCAACCCAATGTGGTGTCTGTTTGAAGCAAAAGCTCACAAACCACACTACAACCTACGTTTAGCATCAATTCTTTCTTGTTTGATTTAATACATACTGATGTTTTGTTCAGTACATCTATCTCAATAGAAGGTTATCGTTATGTGCTTAGGTGTATTGAAGATTGCTTCCGGTTTACTTAGGTGATTCCCATGAAATTAAAATCAGAAGTATTCCAGATTTTCACTCAATTTGTACGCTTATAAAGACTCAATTCAACATCACTATCAAAGTCGGGCCGGGCCCTCGGGCCGGATCGGGCTGGGTCGAGCCAAGCCCGAGCCCGGCCCAAAAAATATTCGGGCCCAATACTTTGGCCCAAGCCCGGGCCATTATCCATTTGGGCTTGGGCCGGGCCGGGCTTTTCGGGCCGGGCTTCGGGCTGGGCCGGGCTGGCCCAGCCCAATGCCCATCCCTAGTACATTGCCATAGGCCCATGTAGAGTGATATCCCATACTGTAAAGTACTGTAAAGAATAATTGATGGTGGGAAGAACATTTGATACTGGATGGGTTCAGGTGGCCACAATTGAGATGGGAAAAGCACCATCCCATTGGAGAATTCTGAGTGGTTGATAGAGTGAAGTGAAAATGATGTTAAGTGGGAGTGGGATTTAGATGCATACAAAATGTGGACGATCAATTCATATCTTCTCTTTTGAATATGTACAGATTACGCATTTGCTTCTGAATAGATAGAAAAAAAACCTAATTCTAGTAATTTTATAATGGTTACTTTGTTTAACCAGTGACAGTAGCATTTTCCACTTAGACTTTCTCTTCTAATCAGGATGAAGTAAAGACAGTATATTGATATTGGTTATTGTTAAACATATGAACAGAAAGGGCCTTAATTACCAAGTCTTTGTGTTTGATGATGGCTACAGTATACGTGCCACGAAATGATGTCAATTCTAACAAATCCATACATGAAGATATGGGGTTCACTGTGAGCATAAAATGCTTGTGCTGTTGTAAAATCTGTTTGATTGCATGGTTATATATGATTATCATGGTTCATATGTCCTAGTATATACTGTCACTTACATGAATATAACTTCCATTAAATATTTTTGAGGTTTTTTTATACATGATTTTACATAATATGCCATGTCCGATTTCCTTTGAAATTAATTGAAGCATTGTTCATCTTGTCCTGATGCTCAATGAAATAATCTAGGGCCTTTCCATGATGCAATCTTCATTGTCAAAGGCAAAGGGATATTTATCTAATTTGGTATCTAAAGATCCATTATCATATTTTACCTATATGGGAGAACCTATTGTAGGATCTAAACAGAGCTTAATCCCAGGAACTTCCATTAACTTTGAATTCAAACACATCAATTACAGGCTTTTATCAAAATTTTACCAAGACATATTTACTCTAAAAATGCCATTCATATGCTCATTTATAATTACAAATGAGATTTAAGTTGTGGTAGGATTCTAGACTATCTAACAATGGCAAATCCATGTAGCCTTCCCATCTTATTATAAGATAATACTTGGTTCTGGTTTTGATACAATATTTCTCATGTTTTGGAAGTTGAAATGTGAAATACTCTTTACATAGACATGTACACCTCCTCCAAGCTTTAATGAGGTAGAAGCAGCTGGACCAAGCTCAAGCTAGTATAAAGTTCCATTTTAGAGGATAATCACCTTTAACTTACAAGATAAAGTTCCATGTACTAAAATTCTATAAAAAACTATAGCTTGTGTTGCATGTCATTTACTATTTACAGCATTTGTTCAAATTTCTGTATACTATCCAGTTTTTTCATATTGTTAGACATAAGTGAGATTTATCTAAGATTTTTTAGATGACTTTTCCACACATAACATGGGAAAGTGTAAAAAACTGCCATAATTTTCACACCAATATGTATGGTTGCTATATTTTTTTTGTTCATTTGTTAGGATCCTATTGATGCATACTGGAAATTAAACCAATATATTGGAAATTATCCAATATATTTTTTTAGTATAAACAAACTATGAAAACAATTAGCGTATGACTTTATCTATTTCCCTCCCTGACCTGAGAATTAAACCCTGTTTCGGTTGAGTACCTTATTGGTTGTGAAGTGTCTATGCCAATATGCTTTCAAATGACCTTAAATTCACTTCCAGTGTCACTTTTTGTCACTACACAAATTTATTGACTGTGTTCATATAAAGTGTATGGATTCATTGCCTAATATTTGCAGTAGTTGCAGATCCCGCCGTTGATTCAAACTAGGTGGATTGTATGCATATATTAAATTAGGATTGAATGACAAATTAGAATATACTTGAGTTCTGGTCAGTTAAAATGATGATCTTGGACATGAATCAGTAGTGTAAGAAAATAGAATATGGATCTTAAAATGCTTGGCAAAGTTGAATTTACGGAATGATCTTATGTTTTTGTCATTTTTTTGAGTAATAACAAACATTGATTTACGGACTATACTCAGTGTTTGGCAGCGACTAATCTTATTCATTAGATTAACACATGTAAAACTGAGGATGATTTTGACATCCTAAAATTTCCTCAACAGGAGTAAGATGATTGAATTGTAATGTTTTATGGTATGAGAGTGTCACGAGATGAAGGGATCCTAACAAAAATCATACGATGCGATTGCAAAGTTCGATCGCACATGCAACCCACGCACATTATAATTTTTTTTAATTGCCACTATCCTAAAATTATGTCCACCAAGCCTATGGCAATGTACCCAATGTTCCATCTATCTCGTTCTGAATGGAATTCGAAGGAAAAAGGAGAGGACGAAATGGGTTTCACGATGGAGAATCAGCACAATGAGCCATGGATTGGGTTTTTTCCCATGGGAGAGAGGGCGTACACGGGCGCCGGGGATGAGGGTGTGCGGGGAGTGCCAGGGAGGAGGAAGGGACTTGTTGGAGGAGGAGAGAACGGCATGTGCCATCGGGGAGGAAGAGGGTGAGGACGGAGGAGGGTGCACAGGAGTGGATAGGGCACGAGGAGGCGAGGAGAAATGTGCGATGTCAGCTTGTTTGGAGAGGGAGGTGGGTACGGGGCAGGGAGGGCTCGACGATGGGAAGTTTCATCCAACGGCCCAAGGCATTCGGAATCGATGGACACGATGGAAGGAGCAGAGAAGTTGCCTGTTTTCGAGAGCAGGCTCCCTTTATATATATATATATATATATATATATATATATATATATATATATATATATAGGGGGCCTTTCAAATAGGATGCAGTCCTTCCTGAGTTCAGGAAGGCCACCCCTTTTTTGTATAAAACATGAGTACTTTAGTAGAAAATGTATACAGTTTGTATTATAGGTGCACGTTATAAATACAAAATCGCATACAAAACTGGGCATTATAATACAAACATTAAAACTGCGTATTATAATACAAAATTGTATATGTATTCTACTAAAGTCATCCTGTTTTATACAAAAAAGGGCTGGCCTTCCTTAGCTTAGGAAGGACTATGTTCTATTTGAAAGAAATCCTATATATATATATATATATATACACACACACATATATATATATAGGAGTGATTTTATGAGAGTAAAAAAATTGTGAGAGCATGAGAGCATGCATTCTGGACCACATGATTCGGTCTTCTCTTTCATGGTCTTCTCTCCAAGTTGAATCATGTGCTCCATAATGCATGCTCTTATGTTCTCACAAGTTTTGGCTCTCACATGATCACTCCTCTCTCTCTCTTTATATAATATATATATATGGTTCAATGGGGGTAACCCCATATTTTTTTGTATTTTTTCATTTTTTTTCAAAAATAAAGTCATGTATTTTCATTACTATATCCCTTTAACATGTCATTCCAATTCCGTGAGAAACAGACTCTCATGTCATTCATATAGAACATGTCGATTACAACAATTCAAAGACCATTTAAATTACATGTTCAAGTTAAAGGACATAGGAGTCGCTGTTTCTAACGAAATTAGAATGACATATTAGAGAACTATAGTGATGAAAACACATGGCTTTATTTATGAAACAAATGAAAAAAAAACATCCGAAAATAGGATGAGGGTATTGGATATCTAATCCATTGTAGTACTTTATTTAGTGGTTTGTAATTAATCATTAATCGTGATACTCCTCTTTGTATTTCAACGGCGTTTTCTACATAAAAGGCTGCACAGCTCCAAGGGGACGAACTTTTTCTTATTAAGGCCTTTTTTTAATTGTTCAATCTCTTTTTTACATATTTCTAATAATCTTTGGTTCATTTGTATTTGGTCTTGCTTTAATCGAAATATTTTGCTCGGAAAAATCTTTAATATAAGGTAGGCTCACTTCATGCTTTTTTCTATACCAGAATACTGTTGGTATTTCAGAGCAAATGTTCCCATTTATTTTTTTTCTCTAATTTCTTAATTTTCACTTGCTCTTCTTTTGAATTTATTATTTTCTCTACATTTCCTAATTGAATTTCTTCGGCAAGTTCATTCACAAATCAAGTCTTGTATTCTATTACCGCCTTCATATTTTCTACTAGCATTAGTTCTCTTTTTTTGATGAATTTAAGAAATATAGCTTTCCTTTTTATTGTGCATTTAATCCCATCTTCCTCAACAACGAATGGTCTTATCATGGTAAGAAATGAGGTACCCAGTATTATTTCTTCATTTAGTCCTTTAACTAGTACGAAAGATCCTTTTATGCAAACCCCTTGGACACAGATATGTGCATCAGAGAGCTTGTATTTGATGTCTAGACCGTGTCCTGATGCAGAGCTCACGACATGCAATGTTTATTCAAAGTATTTAGTTGGGATTAGTCCTTCTCTTACACAATTAACGTATGCTTCTGAGTCGATAAAGGCCACATGTTTAAATAAAGAGTTGTAGCCTATCTTCGACTAGACGTTATACCTCCATCTTTGTCTCTCTATTCTTGTTACAAGGTTTACAAATTCTTCTTCCTTTATTCCTAAAGTTTCTCCTTCAAAGTATGGTGACATATCATCACTATCCTCTTCTTCTATGGTCCCCTTTTGTTGTAGGACTAATTCTAAGACTTCGATTCTTCTCTTTAAAAAGGTACAGTTCTCGTTATATTTCATTTTGCTCTCTCATTAATCTTCAATGGTTGTTGGCTTTTGATTCTATTTTTCTCCTTCAAGTCTTTTGATAATAGTTGCAAATGAGAGGTTGTCATATCCTTTTTCCTTTGTTAGTTTGTTTAAATTTTAAATACTTTTGCAAGTGCTTCTTTCTTTCAACAGGGTTATCTATGTTGTCTAGTACTTCTAGGATAAACCTACCTGAGATGTTATAGTGTTTACTGAGGTGCCTTCACTGTCTGCACAGTCTAAGTAAGAGCATTCTTCCGACTCCTCTGATTGTTCTAATTCTATTATTTGAATTCTTTCTTTAAGTCTTGAATTTCATTCACCTTTTCTTGCTTCTTTTTGAAACATTTATTTGCATAATGCCCCTTCTTCTTGCAGTTATAGCAAGTTCGTATCTTCCTTTTCTCTGTTACCATTTCTTTCATACCTTGATTCCTTTTAAATCTTCTTTTTTGATATTTTGGTTTTGTTTTTTGTTCGAAGTTATTTTCTTTCTTAATGTATCTGGGTTGGTCCATTTCGTATCCAAATTGATAATAGAAATATCCCAATTCTCTTCTCCCTATGGACCTTTGCTGCTTTATTTGGTTCTTTAATTTCATGTCATCACACAAGGCTAGACCTGTTTGTTTTATTTTTTGGACAATCTCTCCATATGAGATTATTTCCAAGGGTAGTGTGTGATTATATTGTGCCCTAAGGTTTTCTCTAACCTTTTCGACAAATAAAGTGGGGAGTCTTGCTATGAATTTTTCTTTCCAAAATGGGCGACTGCAGGAGTTTAGTTGAAATACTTTTGATAGGAAAACATCTTTGTACCATTTGAAGTCTTATAATGTAGGGTACTTTATATTCATCAGTTGTTGTATTAACTTTTCTTGAGTGTTTATGGATCATCCTACAAAGTGTTGTGTGATATTAAGGATTAGCATGTATGTGCAGTCTGGTGTGTCCTGTCCATCTTCTCTTTTGATCGGGTTCCTGTTACATCTTGTTTGATGGCAAAGAGGATGTCATTTCTATGTTCTTGCATGAGATAATGGTTCCACCATCCTGATAACTGACCTACAAATCCCATTGTTACTATTAAAACTGCTAATTATTGGGTATTTCCTCTTGCTATATATGCTTGGATAAATATGGTCATTTTGTGTAGGGTGTTTAATCTTTGATATTCGCTAAGTCCATCTATATTCTATTCTACCAAGGATGATCCATCATATGTGTCAGCTATATTTTCCTGATATTGTTCTAGTTGGAGGTCTACCGGGGTAGGTCTTCTAGAGTAATTTTGAAGGATATGGTAAGATCCTTAAGCGCATCACGGAAGCGCGAGGATCGCATCGTATGCGATCGGGAGCAACTAGCCGCACTAGTTGCTCGTTGCAGCGGAAATTAAATTTTTTCATGTGACGTGATGAATCCACGATTCATCGCCTTTATTCTTTTATTTTAGCTTCATTTTCTTAGTCAAATACCTGTAAATACCCACTAATTCCATAATTTTACCATTTTACATGCATTTGTTAAATACACATTTTATCACTTTTTGTACATAAATAAGAGAATAAAGAAGAAAAGAAAAAGAAAAGAAAAATAAAGGATGTGTTTATGCAATAAATACAGATTGACTCGAACACTGACAGAAGGTCAAGACTTGACCTGATCGACCAGGAATAACGTAGGGGGAGATAAGGTCTTCTGTTAAACACCCAAAAATAATTTGTACATAAATTCCTTATATATTTATATAAAACTTGTACTATTTTATTTGTACATAATTGACCTCAAATTAATTATTTTGTAAACAAAAATGGTAAATAAAGATGTGTTGTAAATAATAAAAATATTTGGAAAGTAAAACAATGTACATATTACTAATAATCACCCTCAGAAAAAGCCACAATGCGATCATTGAAATACCAATTTCGGCTCCATACAAACTCAAATTTAACCAAGCTCACTTCCATTGTACTCGAAATTAAATTATCTTTCAAATGGTTGTAGTTCCATAATTTTTGGAATTACGATTAAAAAGTTGATTTTCTGGGGTGTTTTGTGCAGTTTCACAATTATTTATTGTATATATTTATTCATATTTATTTTTATATGCATAATGTACATATTTGTAAATATTATTTTCATTAAAAATAAAAGAAAAAATATAAATAATAAAATTTAAAAAAAAATGTTTATAAATTATTTCCATATGTGTATATATGTATAGTGTATTATATGTATATAATATGTGTATACAACTAATTTCCTTAAATAAAAATCACCAAAAAATTAACTATCTAATATTAATTAATTAATTTAATTTAATTATGAAAATTATAATTAGATTTAAATATTTAATTCATTATTTAATGTTATAACATAGCATGTATATTAGGTTTGATTTTATGCCTTTAACGGCCACCATTAAGGTGGCCAATTGATTTTCATTAATTATTTAATTTATTTAATCCGAAATTCGTAATTATTAAATTTATTTATTAATTTAATTATTTTATTTAGTTAACCAATAAACACTTCCTCATTTGTAGATATTTTTCATTTTTATTTTTGTCTTCTTTTTAATGGGCTCCTCCTCCCTCAATTCCTCTTGTTCGGTCTTTGGTGGAGAGGAGCCCGATCTCCGAGTGTATTCTTGTTAAAGAAGGGTTCCTAGCCTCCGAGCCGTCCAGTGACAACGCGTCGGCCCTCGTTGAGGCCATCATGGTATTTCAGAACCCTGAGGTGAGATCCAATTTTACTTCTAGTCATTTTTTGTAGGTAAAGCGTAGGTTTAATATTTGCTTCGATTTTATTAGTTTTTAGATATTAAAAATCTCAAAAAATTTCTACCACACATTTTCCGATCCGACACCGAAATTTTAATCTCATTTTGTGATCTCTACATTTCTTTTTCTACCTCACGTAATCTTCCACCTCCGATCACGTACGGTGACCGAAGTCACGGATCTCTCTTCCATATCGCAAGATCCGCCCGTTCACATTTTCCATTTTGTGTATAAATAAAAAAACACAAAATTATTTTTTTATTTATCTCGCAGTTGTTTTTGTAGGGAAAATTTAAAAAAAAGATAATAAATTTTTTGTTCATCTTTTCTCTCTTGCCTTTATGTTACAAGAAAATAAAAAAATATATAAAAAACTAATTTTGCTTCTCATTTGCAGTTCTGTTTAAAAATAAAAAATAAAAAAATATTCTTCTCCATTCTGCTTACAGTTAATAAAAGAAATACAAAAAATATAAAAAAATAATCTCAACAGCGGCAGGGTCGTCACCCCCCGTCGCCCCGCTCGCCAGATCCGCTGCAGGTCGGCGCCCCTCCGCCGCGCCACCGTGGCGCTGCCTTGTGGGCATCCGCACGCCTCGCGCCCGCCGGCGCACCGTCCCACTGTCACCTTCTCCGACTACCACGCTCTAGACCCCCGGTGAGCGGCGGCTCCCTCCCCACCGTTGCGGCAACCGCCTCTGCGCGTGGCCGCCTTCCAGCCTTCCTTCCCGGCGTCGCCTCTGCCGCGTCAATCCCTCCGGCGTGCCCTCCGAACGTGCCCCGCGCCCCTCAGTCCTCTAGCCAGGCGACAGAGCCGCTCTGCTATTTCCAGCCAAAGACCATCCGCACGCGGGCCCCTGTGCCTCCACAAGCGTCGCCGTGTGCTCCTCCTTCAGCCCAACGCGCGACCCCGCTCGCCCTGCCATCTGTCACCCCCCGGCAATAACGTCGTGTGAAGAACGATCCTCCGCCGAGCCCTCACGCCCAGCAGCCCTGCTTGAGGTTGCACCTTCGCTGGCCCCACGCCTCCTCTCTCATCTCTAGAGCTATGCGAACTGGCCCAACCGCCGCACGCCTCCCCGTCATATTTCACGCCTCCGCCTGCGCGACTTTGAAGAAACGTTGGCCTGTGTTCAAGAAAGAAGGATCAAGAAGGAACCCTAGGGTTCATTATTTAAATAAAAAAGGGGGGGTCTTTTGGAATAATTGCACGTACATCCCTGAAGCTTTTCAGAATTGCAGAAACACCCCCTCTCCTGGACTGCACATGCTTAGCATGTGATATTTGGGTAATGTATAACTTTTTCCCTACCTTTGCTTTTTAATTATTTTATGGTGGAATGACTTTGAATAATTACATTTCAGTCCCTATTTGCCCTACAATAATTTTTCTTACTCTTCAGACTCAAATAAATGTTTATCATGCTCCAAAAACCTTGAGAAAATTTGTGGATGTTCTTGTTGTAGATTTTAACCTTGTATAAATTTTTCATCGCATTTATTGAATTTTTATATTATAAAAAAATCAAAAACAGTAATTTTATATCTTCCCAAAATTTGAAATTTCATAAAAATTCGAAAAATGGCCTAAAAATTCCAAAAAATAGTATAGGTGTGTTTTGTTGTCTTTTAATTTCTATCCAATTTTTGTTCATTTTTCACTTATAAAACTCCAAAAAATTGTAAAAAATGAAATATCTTAAAATAATTGTAGAAAATTCTAGAAAAATTCAAAAATTATGATTTCGGTCTCTTATTGTAGATATTTCTTTGTAGTTTATACTAAAAATAATTTACAAGAGTATTGGGCACTTAAAGTATTTTTAAGTTGCAAAATACTTTCGGTTGTGCATTGTTTGTCCTGTTTTGCACCGTTTGATTTTTAGAAAATCACAAAAACATCAGGAAAATTCGAAAAACTTACCAAACATATTTTAAAACATATAAAACACAAAAGAATTTTCTTTTTAATTTTCTGAGCATTTTTTATTATTTTGAAAAATACAAAAATAGTGTGGTGTGTGTGTGTTTATCTTTTGTGCCTTGTTAAAAAAATAAAAAAAACTACTAAAAATTATTTCTGAAATTTGACTACTTAGTTTTTAAATCGTGCTCGTTGTGTTAGACCCTAGTCGCTATACCAGGTAAAAAGAATAGCGAAAACCGCTTATATTGTTTTTATTGATTTATCTTATCTTAAGTGGTTTAAAATACAAATTTTTCTCATTGACTGAATCGCATGGTTGAGAACAATGTCAAATCTGTGAATTAATTTTTCCATCTCGATCGTACGATTTTTGCATCATCAGAATGGCACCGTTGTTGGGGAGCATGTCTTTGAAGTCATTTTTCTATTTTGTCTCTCTATATCATAATTGTTTTCTGACCTTCTCTTTTTGATTTTTATGCGAGGTATTGCTTGGACGACTTGGAGTTTCTTTTTAGAGGACCCGCACAGGAGGAAGAGCAGGGAGGAGAAAAAGACTGTCATTTTATTTGAGAGAACAATTATTTGTTGTAATAATTTAGGACTTGGAACCTTTGAACTTGAACACATTATTCGGGGTCTGTTTCGCCAAGTGCCGGTGCACTTAGGGGATCTCACCATTGTTTTCTGTCTTTTTGATTTTATCATCATAACTTGCTAGTTGATTCTCGCGGATTTAGCCCCTAGACGTAGGAATTTTGATTGATTGTGACGTAAATTTCTAAGGCCCAACACCTAATAGAATATATGTTCCTATAGAAGTAATTGGACCTTGGATAAAAATTAAACTGAAAAAGTTAGTTTAATTAGATTTGAGACCACGTGCCGTGAGGAGTCACATACAGCGCTGACAGGACCCATTGTGGCGGGCACCGAGTGACTCCCAAGATCGGACTCCGGACTCGATTCGGTTAAATAACCATTGTTCTTCACGATCAATAGAAGCTACTCGTCTTAAGGCCGATTTCCACGTGCATCATATAGTTTGTTTACTTTCACTATTTAATTTTATGCGCGGATCATATTGCATATAGAGTGCTGGATAAAGGTACACATTTTCTATCTCTGCATGCATTATGGTGTTTGACCGTGCATTGACTTTTTCGACTTCCTCCCTCTGATTTTGGACTCAAATCAATCAAAGAGGAAATCAAAAAGCTCGTTAGCCATTATTTCTGAAAAATCCAAAAACATAGAAAATAAAAAATTTAAAATTTGGGACTGCTAATTGAATTTGACCTTTAAAATTAAACGTAATTGATCACCTCATTGTATTGGGAGAGAAATCCAGTCATTGCTTGTGTTTTCAATTGCTCACGTACACACTAAGGAGTAGTGGCCAAATCCTATTAAAGCCTCCTAAGTGTTTGTACAACTTTGTCTTATCACTATACTCTAAAATTGAAAAGATAAAAGATCAGATCTCACGGTCTTCACATTGCGTAGAGTTGGTGAATTGGGGGTTTGCATTGCATATTATATGTCTTGATGTGAGTTGGTTACGTTAATCTTCTATCATTAGCAGTCACCTTCTGTCTTCCTTCTCACCTTTGGTGTGAAGAAACCACATGATCCAAGAACACTTCTGGATCGTTTCATTTGAACCACAAACAAGTAATAGGATTACCTCTTGAAGCGTGGTTGGGATCGAGTCTCTGAACGAAGAGACCTTCTGTCTCAAGTCCGATCCGTCGGAGGAGACGCTTGCGAGCGTGTTAATGAAACACATGTTCCTCGCAATCTATGTTGATGATCCAAGCGGTGGATCTCCTAATCTCGACACATGAGATCTGACGTCTTCTTTACGAGCGAGGCACACCGAAGGAGACAAAGATCCACGAGCAAACGATCGGGCATCATAACAAAGATGCTGCGTCGATGGAGAATCTCTCTAGGACATCCATGGTGGACGACCATAAGAGAAAGAGGGAGAGGGAATGTAGAGAGAAAGAGATAGGGAGAGAGCTGTTGTCTCACTTGTAACCTAATGCCTCTGCTTTTATAATATTTTGGGATCCATGGATCTCAATCCATGGGCAACACAAATCTAATGGCTCTCATTGGTTTGTGTTTTTTTTAATGTCTAAGATTTTGCTGGTAAAAAACCAACAACAATTAATTTAATGTAGATTAAATATATATTAATAAAATGATTTAATTCCAAATTAAATCAATCAATTATACATGGAGATATTTGGATGGAGATTTCATGCAATCTTGGAAATCACATGCAATCTTGTAATATTGCATTATTCCTTGGAAATCTCCTTGATTTTACAACAAAACTTATTGTAAATAATTCAACAACAACAATTCATAATTATTTTATGAATATTGCAATCTTACCATTGGAAAATTGTGAATCACATTCACAACCCAAAATAAAATGTAAATTACATTTTCAATTAATTGTCCAATGTGAATTCAATTCACACCAATATTTAATTAACAAATGTAAGTTACAAATAGCTCTCTCATATATATTATAAATCATAATTATAATATATATGATTAATATGAATATTTCTATCCACATTATTCATATTCACGGTAATTAAATCACATTTAATCATCTTGAATCTCTATTCTCTTGTTCTCAATTAATATGAATCACAGTCACATTATTCATGTCTTTGATAACTAAGTCACATTTAATTATCTTAGATAACTCTCCTTATAATATGAATCAAATTCATATTACTCATAATAATTAAATCACATTTAATTATCAATTTTTCTCAATGCTCATATATATATATATCAACAATGAAATTATCCTGAATCTTTTCAAGGATAATGCGCTTTCTCCGCGCTTACATGGAGATAAGGACAGGGCGATTGTATTGTTCCACGTATAGTGACTTGGATATTGATATCATATCTCAAATCCAAATCGCGGACCTCCCATAGATGATTGATTAAATCAAGACAGCAAATCTAATCTTCTCATTGCATCTGAATCAGATTCAGATCAATGTCCAACATTTGAACCAAGATCAGATTACTTCTCTATTGAGAGGAGTCACTAAAATCCATACCAGTTTCATCACTCCCTAGGAATGGAAGCGTCATGGTTATACAATCGTTTATGATCACATCACCCTCAGGTATTCCCAATACCCGTACATCCTGCATACTGGAAGACTAAGAATAAACCCGAAGTTATAGATATCTTTTAGATTGTCTTCTTTAGGGTTTTATCATTAAGTTTCTCATACGATCATTGGGAGTCAGTATCGATCATATTCTTTCCAAAAGCATATATCATACCCATGTGTTGATCATATACTTTCCAAAAGTATATATCAAACCTACAAATTCAGTCAAGCTTCCAAAGAGAGATGACCGTACACGGAATTTGATTCTTCCCAATATGTCATCAGTGGCTCATGCCTTCCGGTTCAAGAAAAGAACTTGTATGATCCCTTTGAGAGATCGTATTACTCATATGCCCTTATATGCACATCAGCGTACCGGTGTATAGACGTTGGTTAGATCATCAACCTATCGGTCTGTCAAATGTACATATTCAAACATATAGTAACACATCTGTCTCCGATCAGAGGATGCGTGCCTGTATAGTGACAACATACGATATATGACTTTGGCTATCTTGATCTCGTTAAGTCAAATCTTTGACCTAACTTATCTAACACCTCCGAATCTATATTCATATGCAGAGGACCTGCATCAAGAAGTCGGTTAGATATCAGCCTAAATGAGAAAGGATTGCCATCTCTTACTCATGCTGGAGATCATCTCTTAACAATCATTTGACGGTGCTTAATGAGTCCTCAATCTAACTCTTTAGATATTCATCCAAGCACCCACCTCTATGATTCAATTATGTTGAATCAACATCTGTATGATCATTAAGATGGCCATGGTACATAACCCTAATTGTACTAAGGGACCTATTATGCGAATTAGATATTCTTCATTTCAGATCAGGGAATGATATTTACAATAACATTTATTGCATAATGGCTCGTCGTGGGCTCGTATGTCCAACAATCTCCTACTAGCCCAAAGAACCATTAATGGGCTAATCATTTAAACCCACACTCATGTGACAATCATAGGCTATTTAGAAAATTGCTTGGTAAGCTGATCAATCACTCTGTTCCCGTGATACTATGCAAAGTCCTTTTACGACACTTGCATATCCCCAGTAACCTTGCCCGCATCTAATGCAAATGTTGCATCTTATGCAACCAATACTCAGTCTTGTTAGTTATAGTCCTTGACACTACAGCTTAATAATTATCATAACCAGTATTTCCATAATCCTTTGAGAATACCCTTATTTCTGGAGATCACTATCTCTTAAAGTATCTACAGTTAAGACCCTTTTAGATATCTATCTACAAAGTCTTAAGCTTTTGAAGATAAGACTTTGAGATCACTATCCCAAGAATCTTGTCATCTATGAAGATTTTGTTATTACTGCAATCAAACATTTTATTTTACTACTCCCACTGCATGGCAGATATCTGGCTTTTGTATACATCTAGTATACACTCACATTCTCGTAACTGATGCACAAGGGCAAGCAGTTCTAGCATTCACTTCCTCAACTCCTTGAGGTACTATCCCTTTAGATAGGTCAGTACAATATCTTAAGGGATGTAAGCCTTTATTGGAATTTCCAAGAAAATGGAACATATCCAAGGTGTATTACTAATGTGACGATCCCAATACTCTCTTCTCTTTGCTTCTGAACAACTTCAGAACTAAGATCTAAGAGATATCCTTGAAATCATATTTCAAGACATGGAATATCCAGTCTATAAAACACTTATTATCATCCTTATATCATTTTAAGAATGATTAGGATATTATCTACATTTAGCATGATGAACACAATGACACTCCCACTAAGCTTCACATGGTTAATTAAGATTATATCTGAAATCATAACATTTACAATTTCATCAAATCTTATGTTCCAACTTCAGGAAGCTTATTTGAGTCTATAGATGGAGCTCTCTAGCTTGCACACCTTACTTTCCTCAACCATGAAGCCTTTGGGCTACTTCATGTGAATATCCTCAGAGAGTTATTCATAGAGAGATGCAATCTTGACTTCCATCATGAAGATGTAAAAGTCAAGTTGTGTAGCTATAGTTAGCAATATTCTGATGGTTTTTAAGCATGGTCACTGAAGAGCAAGTCTCATCGCAAGCAATGTCTTCTCTTATGGTGAGCTCATGGCTACGAACCGTTCTTTGAAGGTCTCTAACTTCTCATCAGGTTCCCTCTTCTCCTGAAGATCCATTTACACTTAACGGGTCTTACCCTTATAGGTGGATCCTCGAGGGTCCATATACAACATTTGTATATGAAGTCTACTTTAGACCTTTATTGCTAAAATCCATCTTTTCATGTTATGATCCTTAGGAGTTTAATCACATGAAATCCGATCATTGTCAGACTTAACTGACACATGGAATACATCCTCAAACTCATTTGAAGAGGTATTAGTGTTTCATCTTTAATTGTCCTTTTAGTTTCTGATTTCAGGAGCCTCATTATCATCTCAAGATTAAATGAGTTACTTTACTTCATTTTCATCTTGATTCTCAAGAGTGTCATCCTTTGAGAATCATATTCTTAGAAATGAGATCTTTTAAGAACCTCAAGGTCATAAAGTAGGTATCCAATACCGTCCTTTATTTTCCTTAATGAAGCAGCACTCTCTAGTGCTAGATTCCAACTTGCATGCATGGAACCATATTAAGGATATATATTGTAGTCTCTACTACATATATACATGGAGGCTAAGAGATAATTATGCTAAAATTCATCATTGATAAGATCATGTTACACATGATCCAATTGTATCTCCCTATAACTCTATTGAGTTAAGGTGTATTAGGAGGATTGAGATAGAAATGATATTCATATCTTCATAAGGTATTCTTTGAATTTATCTAACAGGTACTTGCTACCTATATTAGATCAAATTCATTTTATCTTCCTTCAAACTTTGGTTCTAAACTAAAATAATAAAATCTTTGAACATTTCAAAGGTTTCTTAGGTGAAGAGAAGAAATCTCATATCGTACATAATCATCAATAGATATCACATATCCATAATGTTTACTATGATATAGATGATCCGCATACATCAATATGTATGATATCCTGAATACCTTGTCATCTTACACCTTTTCCAAGGAAGGGTGTATTGGACATATTTTACTTTTGAATACAATATTCATAAGTATGTAAGTCTAATTTCGTTCTTACTTGTCTATTGATCAAATCAACAGGCATACGTCCAAATCTTGA
Source organism: Ottelia alismoides (assembly GCA_037367405.1). Classification (NCBI taxonomy): domain Eukaryota; kingdom Viridiplantae; phylum Streptophyta; class Magnoliopsida; order Alismatales; family Hydrocharitaceae; genus Ottelia; species Ottelia alismoides. The sequence goes on along the minus strand of JAZKJV010000510.1, from coordinate 80,479 downwards.
TGCCAGATCATTGTCAAATGATCTTTATCCTCTTATTGATCTTTAAAGGTTTAAATTCATTATTAGAAATGTTAATGAACCATTCATTAATTTTTTAATTTAGTAGAGTCCTCTGGATGTTAGATTACTTTCCGATATATATCCATCATAACTTTTTATGATAGGTCCATTCCAGAATTCATGTTTATTTCCAACATTCATAAACAAACAATGAGTGTATTCTAATGTCTAAGTCATAGAGACATTCTCTAAGACCAAGGGTTGTCCCACTGAAATTATGAAGTCTAATTATTTATGTAGAATATTTTTGATGCTCTATCCGAGTCCTTCTCTATGGGCTCTAAACAGACTTGATAGTTATGCTATCAACACATCAATTTATTACAGTATTGGCATTTATCCAACTATTTAGATGTCACGTGGAAGTCATAGAAGTACAATTAACTCTTTGACTATCCTTTTCATCTTGGGTCTGACCCATGCTTCCACTACTTTCCCTATATCTATAAACAACCATTGCTTAAGACTAAGGATCTCTTATGTTAAATTCAAAAGAATTCAAAGTAAGAGTATTTCAACATTTATACGTGCTTCATTAAATTCATACAATATGAATATTATGAAGTTTCATGAATGACTAGAGTATAGACAATAGAATGATGACACTCGTCATGTCTACATCCATCTAGACTCTTAAAACATTGGTTTAGGTAGGTATTCAAACATTTTGAATACATCATCTCTTATGGAGCCACCATTCTGCATGATGCAGAGAATCATGTCATTCACGATTAAATGTTGAGAGCACATATGTATCCTAGAACATCTTCTTAAGTCTTTATAAGGATTATTTGACAATTACGATCATCATCGACATGTCACTTCCAAAGTACATTCCATGAGAGATCAAAACTATAGAGACATACAAACGCTAGGGTTGTAGTCCTATTATCTATTTAATTGTCATTTCTCATTACTATGAGGAGACACACATTACAACGACATACATTATGTGTCTAATTGCAAGTACGATATCTGGATCATGGGTCCAATCCATGATATCATACTGGTTGTTATTGAGTATTGCATTGAATGGGTTTAATGAAGGATTATCTGAAATAAGAAATTTGCATAAGTGTATATATTTATATATACATATTTTACTTTGATTTAGGAATTTTTATATCAAAGTTTTCTTGCCTTGTCAACACTGAAAGTTCATTCCCTTAATCATTTTCATTGTAAGAGATATACTTACTATTATATCTTAGCAAGATCTGGGATATCCTTCCTTATCTTTGTCACATCCCAATAATATGAGAACCTGTGACTCCGATAAAAAGAAGCGGGAACACATTCCACCTTACAAGTCCAACTTGCATTTCCCATTTCGGTATTTAACACCTGGGCCCACCACCCTAAGCCGATGTTGACCCATCATTAATTGAACCAACCGTCAACAAGAATAGAACCATCTATACACAATCCAATATCGTCCCAATAATATGAAGATCCGATATTAGGGTCACTATGTATACGACCTTACTCTTTCGAGAAGCAAAGAGCCCGATCCACATACGCTCGTATACAGGAGCTGTCACTTCGAACAGGCGTCTCCTACATACAAATCCTGACGACGGAACCCTTCGCCTTGATGGGAGACCATGGAAGTCACTTATGCGATCCTCCATATCATATTCAAATTCTAATTAATCATTATGAATCATATTCATTAGGATCAATTCTTCCAAGAGAAATAACAACTCTATTCATAATAGAGTGTTTTAATTTTTATTGGATTCCAATTAATCTAATCATATCAAATTAATGATCCAATTAATATCCAATAAACAATCTTTATTGTTACTTGAGTTATGGTATTATCTCAAATATGTGTTATTTAAAATTTTAATAATTAGAAATACATCATGATTTCTTATGCATTATACTAACCCTACCTGCTGTCATGGCCAGTACCGACGGGAGTGGGACAGACCGCACACGATGCAACCTGCTACCCCAATGCTCCCCGACTAGACACCATATTCACCTCGGGAAAGGATAATGCAAAATAGATCACTTTGTACTTGAGATGATCATCGGTTCTTCAACCGAAATTATACCATATAATAATAATCAAAATAATTTTGATTAACATTATAGTGAGATTTGCTAAACAAATCCTAAATCCTATTCGAGCAACATGTTTGTTGGAATGTAGATCATGTAGATCATGTAACAATTAGTGTTTTAGATCACATCTAATCAAATATTGGTTAAGACAATATCATTTAAGGAAATAATTATCATCAAATATTTCACAAATATTTATGCACAATTATTCTAGAAATTAAAATAATTTAGTTTCACTAATTGATTAAATGACAATCAGTAGGTTCTTGATTAGGAAAATATTTCCAGCAGTGACCCTCACTTACTAAAAATACCATATCTCAATCAATTTAAATCCAAACTAAGAAAAATAAGTTTCTAAAGTTTGCTAATTTGATTTACAACAGAACCTAAGTGATCTGCATGCATTTAAAGGCGTTTCAAATCCGCAATTAACATCTTAGTTACGTTAAGTTTCGCAGTCCCTGAAACTGTGGATACATGTTCACTAAAAAGATCATATCTTGAGCATACAGAATCCAAATTATGTAAACTCAGATCCTACTATTGACTTATTTAGTAGGGAACAAAATCCAATTATTATTCTCGTATTTGAACAATTTAAACAGGGCCTAAAATAATCACTAACCCAAGTCGTCCTCGGTTCATGGATCGCATCCAAAACCTTCGACCTAAGGCTCTGATACCACTTGAAGGATATGGTAAGATCCTTAAGCGCATCACGGAAGTGTGAGAATCGCATCATATGCGATCAGGAGCGACTAGCCAAACTAGTTGCTCGATGCAGCGGAAATTAAAATTTTTCATGTTACGAAACCACATGATCCAAGAAACTTCTCGGATCGTTTTGTCTAAACCACAAATAAGTAATAGGATTACCTCTTGAAGCGTGATTGCGATCAAGTCTCTAAATGAAGATACCTCCTGTCTCAAGTCTGATCCGTCGGAGGAGACGCTTGCGAGCTTGTTGATGAAACACGTGCTCCTCGCAATCCATGTTAATGATCCAAGTGGTGGATCTCCTAATATCGACACACGAGATCCAACGTCTTCTTCACGAGTGAGGCGGATCGAAGGAGACAGAGATCCACGAGCAAACGATCAGACAACATAACGAAGATGTTGCGGTGATGGAGAATCTCTCTAGGACATCCATGTGGACGACCATAAGAGAGGGGGAGAGAGGACGTGTAGAGAGAAAGAGAGAGGGAGAGAGCTGTTGTCTCACTTGTAACCTAGAAGAGCAAGGGGTGCCTCTCCTTTTATAATATATTGGGATCCATGGATCTCAATCCCTGGGCAACACAAATCTAATGGCTCTCATTGATTTGTGTTTCTTTTAATGGCTACGATTTTGTTGGTAAAAAACCAACAAAAATTAATTTAATTTAGATAAAATCTATATTGATAAATCAATATGATTTAATCCCAAATTAAGCCAATCAAGCATACACGGAGATATTTGGATGGAGATTTCATACAATCCTGGAAATCTCATGCAATCTTGGAAATCTCATGCAATCTTGTGAGATTGCATTATTCCTTGGAAATCTCCACGATTTTACAACAACAATTGTTGTAAATAATTCAACAACAATAATTCATAATTATTTTGTTAATATTGCAATCTTACCATTGGAAAATTGTGTATCACATTCACAACCCAAAATAAAATGTAAATTACATTTTCAATTAATTGTCCAATGTGAATCCAATTCACATAAATATTTAATTAACAAATGTAAGTTACAAATAGCTTTCTCTTATATATTATAAATCACATTTATAATATATATGATTAATATGGATATTTCTATCCACATTATTCATATCCACGATAATTAAATCATATTTAATCATCTTAGATCTCTATTCTCTTGTTCTCAAATAATATGAATCACATTCAGATTATTCATGTCTTTGATAATTAAATCACATTTAATTATCTTAGATAACTCTCCTTATAATGTAAATCAACTTTGTATTACTCATGATAATTAAATCACATTTAATTATCAATTTTCTCAATGCTCGGATATATATATCAACAATGAAATTATCCTAAACCCTTTCAAGGATAATGCGCTTTCTCCGTGGATACTTAGAGATAAGGACAGGGCAATTGTATTGTTCCATGTATAGTGACTTGGATATTGAGATCATACCTCAAATCCAGATCGTGGGCCTCCCATAGATGCTTGATTAAATCAAGACCGTAAATCTAATCTTCTCATTGCATTTGAATCACATTCAGATCAATGTCCAACATTTGGACCAATATCAAATTAATTCTCTACTGAGAGGAATCACTAAAATCCAAACCCGTTTCATCACTCCATAGGAATGGAAGCGTCATGGTTATGCAATCGTTTATGACCACATCACCCTCAGGTATTCCCAATACCCATACATCCTGCATACTGGAAGACTCAAAATAAACCCGAAGTTATAGATCTATTTTAGACTGTCTTCTTTTGGGTTTTATCATTAAGTTTCTCATTCGATCATTGGGAGTCGGTATCGATCATATACTTTTCAAAAGCATATATCATACCCAGGTGTTGATCATATACCTTCCAAAAGTATATATCAAACCTACAAATTCAGTCAAGCTTCCAAAGCGAGATGATCGTGCACGGAATTTGATTCTTCCCAATATCTCATGAGTGAGCTCATGCATTCCGGTTCAGTAAATGAACCTGTATGATCCCTTTGAGAGATCGTATTACTCATATGCCCTTATATGTACACCAGCGCGTCGGTGTATAGACCTTGGTTAGGTCATCAACCTATTGGTCTACCAAATGTACATACTCAGACATATAGTAACACATCTGTCTTCGGTCAGAGGATGCATGCGTGTATCGTGACAGCATACGATATAGGACTTTGGTTATCTCGATCTCGTTAAGTCAACTCTTTGACCTAACTTATCTAACACCTCCGAATCTATATTCCTATGCATAGGACCTACATCAAGAGGTCGGTTAGATATCATCCTTAATGAGAAATGATTGCCATCTCCTACTCAGGCTGGAGATCATCTCTTAACAAGCATTTGACAGTGTTTGATGAGTCCTCAATCTAACTCTTTAGATATTCATCCAAGCACCAGCCTCTATGGTTCAATTATTGAATCAGCAGTTGTATGATCATTAAGATGACCATGGTACATAACTCTAATTGTACTAAGGGACCTATTATGCAAATTATATTTTCTTCATTTCAGATCAGGGAATGATATTTGCAATAACATTTATTGCATAATGTCTTGCCGTGGGCTCTGTTCTGACGAAATTCGAATGACATATAGGAGGGATATAGGGATGAATATACATGGTGATATTTTGCAAAAAAATAAAAAATATTGTGAAAATAGGGGTGGTGGCAGCCATGTTGGCTGCCCCTAGGTGACAACCCCATTTTTCCCTATATATGTATAATATGAGGAAAGGGAAGCTACTTATGGAGTAACTTAGCTACTCCATGGGCGTTTTTCGCCTCTTTTTTTTTTAAAAAAATAAAATCATAGGTTTTCATAATTATATCCCTCTAAAATATCGTTCAAATTTCATCGGAAATAGAGACTCCTATGCCCTCCATCCAGAACAGTTAATTTTAACGGTCTTGGATTTGCCATAATTGACCTGTTCTGGATGGATGATATAAAGTCTTTGTTACTGACGAAATTTGAGTGATATATTAGAGGGATATATGATGAAAATCAATGACGATATTTTCGAAAAAATAAAAAAGAGGTGAAAAGTTAGCTACTTGTAGCTCCCCCCCTGTATATATAACTATAAATTAAAAAAACTCCAAAACACAATGTTTTTTTAAATTCTACAACATATTTAGATATGTGTGTGCGCACACAGTTGATTGAATGTCTATACAATACATATACTGGATTTAGAAAAACAACCATTCCCTCAAAATTTGAAAGTGATAGGTATCCATATCTGAATCCACAAAAAATAACTCATGCCGGTTTAGTATGGGTTAAAATTAAGCATACGTATCTTAACCGCTTAAAAATGGATAAAATAGCAGGTAGATTAAGATATTCACGTTGCATCCCTAAAGAGCATGCCTGATATAAATGCCAAGCCTGATGAAGGCCACTTTTTTCCCATTTGCACTTTTAAGAAAAAAGTATTTAACCTTGATAATGGCCAACCTAGACTTTTTGTATTTTAGAATGACATTTTTTAAGACAAGCAGAGTATGAGCTACTGGATATAAGTACGTTTTAATAACTTTTAAGATAAAAAGCAATTTCGATTTCTTTTATGGAGTTTTAATCTACATTTGAGCATGCAATCGATTTTATAGATCAGGAATATCGAGCTCGAAAAGCTTGTGCTCGATGAGTCCGACTTGAACTTAACTCGATAAAAGCTCACGAGTTAGGTTTTTGAAGATATTGAACCCATGTTTGCGTCAGATAAGTGACTCACTAGGGTTATCAAGTCGAGTTCAAGTTGAGGCGTGCTCAACTTGCTAACTGGAATCGATAACTCATTTTTATTTTTTATATAAAATTTCCATCCCATATATGCGTATATGATATATAAATATAAAGAGAAAAAGGTGGAGCATCAACATATTATATGGAGTTGCATGATATTTACCCATTCACTCTCTTAATTCATAACTTCTCTCCGCTTTTCAATTCCATATGATAAAAAGCAACATTAGTTAAAAGATCCCACATGGGTAATGCCAGTCCTTCTCCCCCCATGTGTCGCTATAGTTCTTTCTCTCCCATCTCCTCTATCATCTCCCACTAGGCTTCTCCTTCATGCGCAAACACAACCACTCTGAAGGCCACGTGGTTGTACAACTTCCAACTTCTCCTTCGTAAACAAGAAGCAAAAGCCGACATACTCATCCTTCCCTGCATTCATGGTGTTGCGGATCCTCATCCATCTACTATTATATTATTATTAATGAGATTATTAAAGAGTTCAATTGCTTCTTCAAAGAAAGTTCACATACAAAGAATGTAAAAAAACAAACCTACTACAAAAAGATTCACGAGCCAAAATTGAACTCAACGAGTTTGAATCAATATTTATGGGCTTGAGCTTATCGAGTCCTAGTTTTCTTATCGACTATGAATTCGGGTAGGGACCAACTCGACTTTGTTTAACTTCATAAACAGCCCTACAAGGTTCCATTTTGAGAGAATTAAATCTAGAATTCAGTCGGTCCAAAGGATTGGTTAGAAAACAACTTTTTGGTTTATGGATTTTATGGGATGAAATGGCTAATCTATTTAATTCATCGTTGTGTAGATGATAATGTTCCAAGTATTTACTTTAATCGATGACAATTTTAGAGGTTTTATCAACAAGAATACAAATTTAATAGAGAATCCCCATGGGGTAACTCTAACAAAATGAATGGTCATATCAATTTTACATCATCCATTATTCCTCCATCTACAATACATATCACTTCCTTATCTCTCAAACTAACCAAAGAAGAACAAGTGATAAATCACATGTTATCGTTTATCCCACTAAAAGAAAGGTCGAATCCCCATATTAATTTTGTCGTTTTTAATGTAGTACGGAAATCCAAAGATCAACAAAAAATCACATGAAAATAATTATTTAATTAATTCAATGTAGTCGATTTATTTATTTTATTTAGGCAAGTCCTAAGGTTGAACTCGTGAGGTAATGTGAGGGTCAAGAATTAATTTTTAAAATAATTTAGGAGTTTTTGTCTTTCAAAGAAGTGAATTTTTATGGTTATTTTTAAGTATGAAAAAATTATGATTTTAAAAAAATAAGAGATGCAATTAACTAAAACAAATATGATGCATGAATTTTTTTAATTTTTATGCAAGAAAATAATGAAGTACAATGTGTAAGAGAAAATACAATAATGAAATATTTTTTGAATTTTTAAATCATAATAAATGCGGAAAAATGCAAAGATAGAGGGTGCAATGGAGCAAGCATGACAAGCAAGTCCTTCCCAATTTTAATCTAAGAGCTCCATTTACAAGTTAGTCCAGAAAACAATAAATCATTTAATTCTCAATTAAACCCCTAATTTTGCATAATTTTATGAGAATTTAAATTGCTATAAGAGAATGAATGCGTTCACAAATGAATGAACAAATCCCTCAAATTTATTGATGTCAAAACGCGGATCACAATGAATTGTTCACTGTTCTATTGATAGATAATCAAAATAGCTCCATAATTACTAAAAACATGAAATTTAGTGCACAAATGATCAAGATACAAATACATTATCCAGGAGCATATATGTAATATAAATAATTAAAAATATCTCAAAATAGACCTTCATGGGGCTGTTTTGTAATTTTTAGAACTCAGAGGAGGATGCTCTGCAATTTACTTATGGCAGGCGTTTTCATTATTTCTAGGAAGATGGAGGGGCGTGGGTAAAAAATCCCCCACACACGTGAGTGAACTCATGTGAGAGGGTGTTTTATATGCAATTATTTGAAAGTAGAGGGGTGCCGTAACAATTGTCCCTTATACATGAGGATCACATAGGGAATTTTCAGTTTGGCCAGAGGCATGGATCTTGAACCTCCATGTGGCCTGACTCCTTGCTTTGGATTCCACTCGAGGGTAGGAGGCTCGAGTGGCTTTGAATCGAACGATATAGAGGAGAAAGGTCATGATGGACAACCGATGTATGTCTGGGGCTCTTCTTCATGGGCCTGCTTCTCCATCGATGATCTCCGATTCTACTCGGGCGGTGGAGCTCGATTGGGGAGACTCTGCTGAAAGGATTTGGTCGAGACAAGACCTCACTTTGCCAATGTGCATGCCCTAGAGAGTACACGTAATATTGAAGATGAGGCTCTAGCTTTCGCTTTGTAAGGCTCCTATAGCGAACAAGATGGAGAAGGTACATTATTTTCTACAACCATGACTTGGCCGGAGGTTGGGTGTCTGATGAATATCTATTTCATCACCTTTATTATTTTGACCTTAAATCCCTAGTAAAATGCATGCAAATAACGTCAATTTATTCGAAATAATACTCATTTATTGACTTATGAATGCTTTGTAATTACATGTATTTAATTCGAAAATAAAAGAATAAAGGGAAGAAACGAAAATTAAATGGTGTCAAAGACATTGAATGACCCCTAGACTCTGAGAACAAGTCTATTATGATGACTTAATCAATAATAAATAAAGTAGGGGGAGATATGACTGTCAAATTGTACAAAACACACTTAGAAGCTCTAATTATATTCATCAATAAATGACCATTTCGAACCCTCTTTTATTTTTCATTTTTATACCTCAAATAATAACCTTCAACATGAAAATTATACATAAAAATACAAGAAAAAAATTAAATGTATTTCATTTAAAAATAATGCATAGTGCACATGGGACACAAAGAACAAAAAGGCATAAAAAACGTTACAGACCTGTATCTTCTCCGTACATACTTAAAATTGACCAAACTCACATTTATTATTCATAAATCTAAACTATCTATTTAATGACCGTGGTTTTTTTAATTTGGAGTTAAGATGCAAAAGCCAGCTTTCGGGTCCCCATTATGATGTATACATGTGTATAAATAACATGGAAATTCATTCTTTATATTTTATATTTTTTACGTTTTTTACAATTGTAAATATTATTTGATTTATATTAAAAATATAAACATAAAATAATTGCATTAAACATTCCATATGATAAATAAAGAAATAAAATATATATGTAAACTATACATATATAATACATATACATATTTATTCTAGTTATAAATAAAATCTAAAAATAGACTAAAATAAGTAAATGTTTAATTAAATAAGTTATAAATATATCAAATATATAATTACAATAATAAAATATATAATACAAAAAATAAAAGACACCGAAATACATGTATTTATACCTATGTATATACATGTAAATATTAAAACCTAATAAATAAGATTTCTAAATTAAATAAAAATGTTCATTAAAAAATACAATAAAGAAGAAATATATTTTATGTTTTGACCTAAAATTAATGAAATCATTTATTAATTTTAATCTATTTAATAAGATATTTAATCCCATCTATTTTCTAGTTGGTCCAGGTTAACAAACCATCCAGTCGACTTTGTCAGAGTCACATGAGTGCCCTACTTCTCCAATTCCTTGGCACTCCTCCATACTCCCTTCTTCCATGAGTAGACTACCATCCTGCTCCTTCCTCATCCCTCCACCATGTTATCCTTGTATACCTCACCAACTCCCTCCGGCTCTCATGCCATCACCCTTCCCTTTTTTCCCCTCGCATTGTGTATAAATAAACCCAGCCGACAACCTCCTCCATTTTGATCCTCATTCTCATCTATAACCTCAACAGGAGATCAGAGGTTGAAGTCCTTTGTGATAGCAAGATTTTCCTCTCCTTGTCAGCGAGGATAAGTGTGAGAATTGGCATGGTCCAGGTCACCGGAGTTCCTCTGAAGTATCTTCCTCTACTCCTTGGCCTCAGTCAGGTATGAGCTGATAGCTAGGTTTTCACTCAGCATTTTCAATTCAGCATGTTAGTTTAACATTATTTATTACCATTAATGTGTATCTTAGTTTAATTTATAATTTAAATTTGCTAGAGCTCAACCCAAAATCATTGTGATTGGCCCTGTGATTCGACCCATTTTCTCCTCCATATCAATCCTCTACGCCTTCTTCACCTTTCCTTCATGTTTCCACCTTGATCATGCACAGATCAAGCTTCAAAATCCTCCCTCTGCCTTGGGGATTTTTTGCCCATCCATCCATTGTGATTTGCAGCTTTAATTTGGGACGAGGCTCTTTGCATTGAGCCCCTTTTTTGTTTGTACAGGTTTTGAGATTTGACGAATCTTCAGGAAACGAGACAAAGCTCAACACTGAGCTCCAAGAGACATTGAGCTCCATGCCCTTTGAGATGGGGCCTGGACCCATTTGACATCTCTTGCTGATGCAAAAGGAGATCGAGAAGCTGTAGCACCCATCGACGAAGAGATTGGATGTCGGAGGCTCGGGAAACCAATGATCGAAATCCACCTAGGCCATGATCTTGAGGTGTTCTTTGTGCTCTCAGCCCAAATCTAATCTGGGTCGTTGATTAAAGGGCTAAGGGTTGTTGGTCCTCCATCGTCGACATATAAGTGAAGAACACATGGCATGCCAATAGCCCTCGAATTGTGCCTCTCTTGGGTAATTTATAACGATCCCCTACCACTTTTTATATTGCATTTCAGTCCTGTAATTTTTAAGTTACACTTAAATATTCTTGGACATATTGTCATGGACCCCTTGAACTTATTGTATATTACATCGAGATCCTCACACCTTACGTGTTGCGCCACGTGAGGAGCTGTGATATTTACAACAGAGCCCTCGTTGCTTTTCTTTATTCATGTTTTGTCTATAAAGTTGAAATTAAGTGTAAACTTTTGGGTACATTTGCACGCAAGTACTTGTAGTATATTCTTATTACAAATATACCCCTACTAGACCATGCATTTTATGTTATGCTCCTCTATTTTTATTAAATAGCTCCTGTGTATATTAAATGTTGGGGAAAATATAGTGGATACTCTAAATCATGTTTATACACACCCATAGTTTTATTTATGATATTATTATATTTTCACATTTCATAAAAATCAATTAGGAGCTGGTTATTCCATGTTTGCGTATAAAAATGCAAAAAAATATTAAACCAATTTTAAAAATAAAAATTAATTTATCTATATTGTCATATATTATACTTCCAGACCAAAAATTACAAAAAATATAAAAAGAAAACCTAAAAAATAAAAAACCCTCAAACCCTATAAAATCAATAAAAATTCTATAAAATTTTAAAATAGTTTTTTGTTAAATATTTTTCTTTATATTATATAATATATAAAAATAATTTTGGGAAATTTTAATCTTATGATCTATTTTTAATACCCAAAATAATTCAACTTATTTATATAACTCAATATTTCAATATATTAAATCCCTTAAAGGTATATAAAAATGAGAAAACATTATATAAAAAATCACAAAATAAAGAAAAATATCAAAAGTAAAATAAAATTCTTTTCTGAATTTTGATTATATTTACATGTAACTAAAATTATAATAGCCAATATATACTACAATTACTTTATACTACTTATATATTATTTATTACCATTATTAGCTATAAGTATATGTTATGTAATTAAAACATTTAAAAAATAAAAAGGATTGTTCCTTTATATATTATTTATAAAATCTATCTTATTTTTATTACTATATATATTATATCTTAAAAATGAAAAGGAATTAAAAATAAAATTAAAAAAATAAAATATATAATAAATAAAAATCCATAAAAATTAAATATATTTTAAAACCCACTAGAAAATAATAAAAAGTACAAAATATTTATTATTAAGTATGACTTAATAATCGTTGTCCCTATCTAGTTTGTTCCTTCTAATTTGAAAACTCTACTTACTTATATAATATACAGTTACATTTTATAGACTTAGAATAAAATTAAAATTTGACTCACACATTTACATTGATTTATCATACATTGTGGGTTGATTGTTGTCTTAGTTGGTTGATTATGTTTCGAGGGCCGAGAGAGGTGCCAATACAACGATTGTTAGATCCAACTTGTCATACACTATAGGCTTTCAAGCTCGGACGTTAGAATCCTCGTCTCAATCGACTGAACAAAAGGCGCCCATTCTGCAGAGCAACGTAGGATAGGATGGTGAATGTATTAGTTGCTTAATTATCTATCTTTTCTTTTCTTTTTATAACCATTTTTTATATGTTCTGGCCACTTTCTTTGTCGACTTCTTTGCGAGGGCTCGCTACTTGATGAGGAATTCTTAAGAAGACGTTTCATCCTCTTGAGGTAGAGACCGACTTTCTTCGTTGAGCTAGTAAGAGAGAGAAAGAATGATACTAGGAGATAATTCAGAGAAACATAGCATTAATGTATATTTTTTATTTATGAGAGAGAGAGACTTTTATCTTTGCATCATTAATTTGTAATAATATAGGGATATGACACTTGGACATTCAGACTTAACAAGCCTATCTTACTAGGTGTCTTTTCACATCGGGGATTGTCAGTTTTTGCATTATTAATTTGTAATAATATAGGGATAGGACACTTGGACATTCAGACTTAACAAGCCTATTTTACTAGGTGTTTGTTCACCTCGGGGCTTGTCAGTTTTTGCAATTTTTTCCTTTACTTTTACCTTTTTTCCTCACTATTTTTCTCATTATTTAGCTTTGTTTCCCACGTTTTGAGTTTTCTTCCTTTATTTTCATTTGTTTCATGTCAATGAGATCTTAGATTTTAGGGCTTGCTTTCTCAAGTAATACAGGTTCAAGTCTCTCCTATGTTCATGCTCATGTAGTCTCTGAAATGTTTGGATCTAAATCAAACTTCATCTGTACTTCACGATAATAGAAATTTCTTCTAGAGAGATTTCACTAGATTGCATTTGCATGCAATGTAATTTAAGTTTCTGTTATGCATCTCGCATGGAGAGAGAGCTAGGAAGCATTGTAAGTCTTCTAACTGAGCATGCATCATTAGACATATTAGTGAGTTCTCCATCATAGTGTCTTGTGCACAACTTTTTCTTCTTCTTTCCATGTTTTGTATCACATAGGTTTAAAAGAAAATCCTAAAAAATGTTAGGTGAAATATTTTGAAAAATACTTACAAATTAAAATAAGAGGACTACTTAATAAACTTCGACCAAAAATTAAAATTTGTAATGAATCATTGTTTTGGCTTATAAAGATTACATTATTTTCAGGTACATTCCGGACTGAAAAAGGCACGACCCTAGGAAAATAGAGCCAAAATCCCAATTTGGGTACTGCCTTGTTATTGACTAGATTCATGAAGTATTGGTGCTTCTATTGTACGTGGGCGAGTAGGGCTTCGTCTACTTGCAGATTTAATATAATGTATTGAGCTTAGGCCACCCTTTCATAGGGATGTCCATCTCATCATTCCATATTCGAGTACACCACAAGGGGGAAGTATCGATTTCACATATCAGCTTTGTCCTGTATTCTTTGGATGAGTAGTGGATCTAGACTCAATAGCAATGATTCTCTTAAAATGTATATGCTACATGTTACAACAGAAGTGGGAAGTACGCGATACTCTTCTAGTAGTACTCACTCTCCTATAGGGCTAGACTCTATAGACTTGTTATTAGATTGCTTGATAACAAATAAAATTGAAAAGATAAAAATAGCCGAACTCTTATGGCTTCATTGGCGTGAGTTGGTGAATGCGATTGCTTTGGATTTGGTTGAATAAGATTTAGGTCAAAGATCTAGTCATGCGCACTTGCACCCTTTTTTCATTTCATCTGTTCATTTTGCCTTGCTCATTTTGAGCCTTCTTCTTCGATTATCCTCTTCATTTCATCTCATTTCTATCGTCATGTTCCATTCATCATCGACTTCGCTTCTCTCTCAAGATGTCGACTCATGGATGGTTTCAGGACTCAGCTAACATCTACATCGATTCCTTGAATCCTTCATATTCAATAATTCAAAGCGATTCCCAAGAACTTGGTTTGGACTTGCGAATTGATCTCCAAACTCCTCTACTTCATCCTCATTTCAAATAAATTGGGATCAATCTTGTCCCAACATTCACCCTTTGTGTATGGAGATCGATTTCACTTCGTATCAAGTACTCTATTCAAATTTGTTTGGAATTGACCTTAATTCCAACTTCATCTTTTCATCTACTATCCAAGTTTTCTAATTTGATTGAGATGCTTATTGTGTAGAACCAAACATGGACCCCATTCATATACATTCAGTTGAGACTGATTCAGAGATGACTCCTCAAGGGAAGGGGAATGGACCACAATAGCAAGCCCAGGGCCCTCAACTAGATTAGAACGCCATCAATACATAGTTGCTTGCTTTGATTTAGTCCATTCAGCAACAACTTACCAATTAGGCTCTCACCCAGGCCGCCTTCCAGGATATGCTCAATGACATGGTGAGAGATAGAGAGAACAAAGGATGAGGAGGAGAAAATGATGATCGATGAATCCATGATTTACATCCTTTATTCTTTTATTTTAGCCAAATTCCCTATGCAAAATAGCTGTAAATATGTATCAAATACAATAAATTAGCATTGTATATACATTTGCTAATATTGTGTACTTAACATTCTGTTTAACAAAAATAAAAGGACAAATAAGAAAAGAAAAAGAAGAAACAAGGATGCATTTATCCAATAAATGCAGATTGACCTGAACCCCGAGAGAAGGCTAAATATTGGCCAAATAGACAAGGAATAAAGTATGGAGAGATATGGTCCTTATTCATTGTATATTCATCACTACTCATCTTGTATATATCCTTCACCTATTTTTATCTCTAAATAAAATAATCTAAAAAAGTAATTCAATTTTCTCAATAAAATATGTAAATAAAAATAATTACAAAATAAGAATGTGTACAAATGCACAATATCTATACTTGCATTTATTTATTTATTTATTTAGTAAATAATATGTGTATATTTCTGACCCTTATATATGTTTCTAATAATTATATAAAATTGAAATCAAATTCATAAAACAAAAATAAAATTAAAAATAAAATTCTCTCTTCATTGTACAAATCGCCAAACATGTATATATTGTACAACATAACCATTTATTTAATACCTATATTTATTTTGTAAAAATCAACTAAAATGCTTTTATACTCCTTACATTATTTTGTGAATAAATAAAATATTAAATAATATGTATTTTCATAAAAATAATAAAATAAAAATAAATACATAAATATATAATTTAGGTATATTATACCTATACATAATACCATATATTGTATAGAGGAAAGGGATCCTACTCCATGGAGTAGGTAACACCTACTCCATTTTCTTTTTTTTTTCAAAATTTTTATTTCTTTGGAAAAAATGCTTCCATGGTCTCATTCAATACACTGAAACAATTCATTATAACGAGACTGATACTTGTTCATCTAAATATTCAGAGGAAGAATGGATTGACTTGAAAACTGAGCGAAATCTGGAAAGAAGCTCAAAAATAAGAATAATTGGAGAAACAAGACCTTTAATTATTACTCTAGGGATAGCTCCGATGATGGCTGGTAACCTTCTGATTCATCTTCTTTCAATCATATTCCCTACCACCACATTTTTTGAAAAATATAGGCCATAAACATCCTTGATCATCGGCCACCCTTTCCCATGTCCCCATTGGTTCCCTTGTACATTTTCTTCCTAGACTTAGTTCAAGGCCTAATTATAGGGGGGACCGATGCCACTTGTATTTACACATCATTCTAATGTCCATTCGCTCTGTATATTCTCTAGATCTTATCAGTTCTCATACTCACTCTTATCCTATGCTTAGGCTGACCAGAGCCTAAGTATAGGGGGGACCGATTCCCACCCTGTATATACTTATCCGTTTCTTCTTTTGACCTCGACCGCTTCTCTTTTTGATCTTCTTTTATACTTAGGCTGACTAGAGCCTAAGTATTGGGGGCGGTCGACTTCTACACTCTTTTTATTTTCCACTCTCATACGCTTAGCATGAGCTATGTCTTTTTGTCACTTCTTATGTTCTGAGGACATAGCACATGCTAAGTATAGGGAGGCTTGTATATATTACATACATACTTTACCCATATCTCGTACTTTCATGTGTTCTGTATATATTTTACAATAATTACAGGATGGGAAAACGTAAAAAAATAAAAAATGAAAAATCTCTTTACTCTTGCGTAGCATCCTTGCATTCATACCATAAAAAAACAAAAAATCATCTTGCACCTCATTTGCATTGCATATGCATTCGCATTTCATTTGCATATCTAGCATATGCAAAGCGGAAAGTTATTGGGTTCCGAACTGAGATATGAATAGAAGTAGAGAGGGCTCTTCACTTGACCTTGATTTACCTAATTTCTAGAGGAACTTCATCGAGAAAGAGGATTTTAGAAGCTTCGGGTCATTGACTTAATTCTTCGAGTTCTACATGACAATGTGCAGCCTTTGACTCTTAGTGTCTAACATGGTCACCTAATTCTAGGTATAGCTTTTGAGTAGGGTATTAATCTGTTCTCTCGCACTATGAACTTAGCTGAACTCAGATGGGGTGTTGGAAGACTGTGTGTGTCTCTTTTCTGGTATCATGGACATCTAAATATCGGAGTATGGGTTGAAAGATAGCTTCGGAAAAGGGATGGACAACTAGACACAATTTTTTCTAAGACCCCAAAATATGTACGGAATAAAAGATTCCATATCCGTAAGGGCACAAAAGTTCCATGCAGAGTTACTGAAAATCCATACCAAAAAGAAGCAGAACTACCAAATAAATATCCGACCAAAAAGGTCCAAGCTTCAAGAAAACCTAGAGATCTTAGTGGAGACTTGGCTAAACTGGATGGCTTCACAAGAAGAGGTGACTACACTGGTCACCCTCTAGTTCTTTTCCCCTTCTTCTCATTTCTCCCCCTTTTTAATTGTGAACACAATACATCATACCTTAGAAGGAAATACTTGACTCCTTGAGGACGATTTATTGGGAAGGAGGTTTGCATGGTAGTCCAGCATTCTTATGGGGAGAGCTAAAACCTTTCACATACATGACATAGTTGTTCAATGTTCAGGGTATATGCTTTGGGAGAAGGATTGATCTAAAATGACTTCTGAGCGGAATCTTTTACAATGATATGTAGAACTCGAGGACTGTTGTTTTTAGAACCCTAATTCTCACATAAGTTCTGCCACAATATTAGTCCAAAGGTTGGGTCTAACTCCATTTTCACCTTTTGTTCATGACTTTGGTATGGAACCCAAAATCATTTCACTTTTGCATTTCATTTTAGTTGCTCGGAGACGAGTAAGGTTTAAGCACAGGGGGTTGATGAATCCATGATTCATCATTTACTAAAAGAGGAAAATAGAGCTTCGTTCCTGAGTAATTAACTGCATTTCATCATTTATTCTTTATTTTTACCATTAATGCACTTAGAATTAATACTTGCATTTTTACAAACATAATTACATTCATAATCATATTCACATTTCCACCTAGGTTCATGCAATTATAACTAATTCATGCTAAGTCCAATTGACCTAAATCTGAATTCACCATGTACATATTACTAACAAGATTAAAAGGAAAATACAAAAAGAATTACTAACTCAAATAATTGGCCCGTGAGACAAAACTCTAATTTTAGAATAGGCAGACTAAAATGCACATATCTCCCTCATATAGTGTCCGATTTAGTTCCATTCACTTTTAAAGTAATAATTTTTAAGGACCTTTAAAACAAGACCAATTTCATAAAAATCGGAGCTCGTATGTGAAAGTTGGGTTTTGGACCTCTTTTGCGCATTTTATGTTTTAACGGTTTTTGACTTAACATTTTATGCACATATTTAACCCTTTTTCTTCTATTTATTTTTAATATATATTCGCTGATGAAATTTTTAATAAAATTCATAAAAAATCCAAATCCAAAATGAGACTGAAATCAAAGAAGCTAATCGAGTCCGAGTGTCCTTTGCGAGTCTACACAAATATCTTTCACGTTCTTCTTTATTTTATTTTCCTATTTTATAATTTAGTAAAAATTCAAAATATATTAATGTGTAACTATTTATCTTTGATTTTATCATTATTTTTCTCGATTTTTCTCTTAATTAAAAATCAAAAAAAATACAAAACCCAAAAATCAAGGTATTTTATGTACATGGAGTACCCCACAAATATCATTTTGCACAGATGACCTCTTTTGCTCCTAGTCCCTTCATGAAAATGTAGATCTCATCGAGACGAGCAAGTTTTGTGAAGAAAATTTTTCGATCTGAGTCTCCTATTATTTCTTTTTTATTTTTTATTATATTTCATTTTGAATTTTTTTGGAACGACACGTGGTGCCTCCTTGGGCTACCACATGCCACCTCACCCTTCTCTTTCCTTTACTCCTCTCTCTATCTTTCGCCCCTCCCCCTCACGTGTGTGTCACGTGAGGTCTTTTCCTCCCTCTTTTCCTACAATTACCCAACCCCTCTCCTTCTTCCCCTGACTCCATCACCAACCAACCTCCAGTCAACAAACTACCTCCCTTATCTCTCCAACGATCGCCACGATTGTTCTGCGGCCGACTCCCTAGCCAACAACGCCTTTATCCCTTCCTCTCCTATAAAAGGCACCATGGACCCCATGTTCCACCCATCTGCCAGATCTGAATGAGAGAGAGAGAGTTTGAGAGAGAAGCTGGTGACAGGGGCCCCTCTTCTCCGGCGATGACCCTATCGGCGATATCCCATTGAGCTTCTCGGAGACCCTTGCTGGCTCCAATCGAGGCAACGATCAGAAAGGGCATCTCTATCCTTCTATATTCGGGAGAAATACCCCTAAATCCCTTCCTCTATTTTCACCTTATTCCTCTGTTCTTCCTCCACCATATTCAATTCCTTCGACCTCCTTGCTACCACACCACCTTCCACCTGCACGCACATCGACTTTCTGTTTCCCTCACCCTCGCCTTCGTCCGTTGCATCCAATCTCCAGCTATGTCCTCCTTCACACACAACAACATTGCTCTTCTCTAGCATCCTACAGGCGCATCCGCCTCATCACTACCACCCACGCCTCTCCGTATCTCTACCTTCGTAGTGCTCAGCCACATCGCCCACCTCCTCTGCGACCTCACCGACCTCGACCTGCAACCCCAGCGAGCATCCAACCGTCGTTCGCTCTCCACCGCAGTATGCCCCCTCATTGAGCAACAACTTCCTCCATCTGGTCTTCACCTCGTGCCCCTAGGACTCATTGACCTCCACCTACGAGGAGAAGGGCTACCTTCCTTGGATTCCACGAAGAACAAAGGAGGACCCTTACATGAGCATCTGCCCTTTGGGCAATTTACAATAAGCCCCTGCAGGATTAAAGTATTTATAGAAGAGCCCCATCACACATGATCTGCACGTGTTGAAGGAGTTATTTGCACCAAAGACCTTGGAGCCCTATATATTTCCATACTAGTCCATCCCTCTAGGAGACACGTGAGGCGCACATGTCTCCCTGGGAAAATTGCATACGTACTTTCTAGTTATAGGTAATTGCATACTGGTTCTGTTAGGATATTTTTATTATCAATTTTTATTTATTTTATTACATTTAGGCCCTTGTGTTTGGACTTTAATTTGAACCTCATTTTGACATCAATTTATTATTTAAAAAGTTGCATTTTGTTCTACAATTAATTCTCTACATTGTGGCATGCTCATGATATTTTTATTCTATGTGGTTAATTAATAATTAATATTATTGGGGAATCTTGCATATTTTACCCACTCCGTGCTTCAAAATTCATAGTTAATTAACTATAGAACCAAAAATAACCAAAATTCAAGGATCGTAGAATTAATTGCTAGTTAAATTGTGCCTAAATAGAAATGCATATACATGAAAATTTTTCTTTATAAAAATCACCAGCAGCAGCATGGACAGCCTCAACACTTCCAGAGAAGCAACCCATATGGTTCTCATGCACCCTCGTATGAGAACCCAGCTTTAGAGGACCTTGCCCTTATGC
Organism: Ottelia alismoides; assembly: GCA_037367405.1. NCBI lineage: Eukaryota > Viridiplantae > Streptophyta > Magnoliopsida > Alismatales > Hydrocharitaceae > Ottelia > Ottelia alismoides. The sequence continues at coordinate 59,705 of JAZKJV010000510.1, read as the reverse complement.
TTACAGAGCAACAGACCACTTTCAAGCATAGATGGATGAGTTAAGGGAGGAGATGAGAGAGATCATCAAGGGTAAAGCCGCCATACCTGCACAGATTGAGCCCAATCCAAATAATCAGAGGAGAAAATCTGAGCAGGTGACGAGTCGCTAAATACGGTAATGAATTCGGTCACGTTGTAATACGTGTACTTAGCGATTCGGTCAGAACCGAGAGAAGGATCTCCGTGAAGAGTGTCTCGGCTTTAATTTATATCCCGGGCAAGTCCGGGGTCGAACACAGGGAGGCAAAGGAACAACTTGAGGTTTAATTTTAAAATTAAAGATCTAGATTTCCAAGTGGTATTTTTTTAGATTTTTTTATGCAAATAGAATGCAAATGCAGGTGAATTACAACACTAAGAAAACACACAACAAGGCCAAATTAATTTTAATGTCAAATTAATCCAATTCAGCCAAATTATATTTTTCCTAGAGTCCTAATCCAGAAATGAATGCAAGGTACTTTTTTTTGGAATTTTAGGGGTTAAAATGCAACAAGGAAAAATGCACACTTTTTATGGGTTTTTTCGCAATTTCTCACACAAACAAAAAGCAAAAATTATGAAAAAATTACTGGAACTAAAACATGATGCAAGGAGACTACAGTAATTTTTTTAGAATTTTTTGACAAAATATGAATTTTTTTATGTATTTTTTAGTGGAAACAGAGTGACAATGAGTAATTGATTCCTAATAAATCCACGTTACCAAATTAATAGAAGTGCGATTTATCTCAGAAAGATGTTTGGATAAGAAATTCAGAAGAGTTGAAATTTCACAAAAATGATGTACATGGATTTAATTAAAAATCAAATACTAAATTCACTCTACGAATTATTCCAGGCACAAGAGAACTCCATTTTGGATGAAATTTGGACAGTAAACTCACCACACATCAAGACATCATTCCTAATTTTTGTGGATTTTTTGGAGCAACCGTGTGTGAGGTATAATTTTAAAAGTCCAGATTGGGTAAAATATGCAATATTTCAGTTAACCCTTTTTAATTAATTACCCAATTACCATAAAAATACAAATAAATATCCACAATGTAGAGAATTAGTTGCTCAACATGCAAGCATTTTTCATTGAACAAAAAGATGCATAAACGAAGTCCAAATTAAAGTGCGAACACAGGGGTCTTTGTGCAAAACAGAAATTGAACTAAACAATAGAAACTATGTACGGGGGCGTTTTTGTAATTATATAAACTAAAAGGGAAAAATATGAAATATTTACAATAAAAAATTGATGAAAATGGACCTTCTTCTTCACAGGTAGGGCACGATGGAACCCATCGGTGGCGGCGGTCGGCGAACTGTGCGGCGTGCGAGAAGGTCGGCGGAGGGCGAGGGAGGTATCGCGCGGGTGGAGGCGGCGCGCGGGTGGAGGTTGCGGACGGCCAGGAGGTGACGGAGGAGGGTTGGGGGGTTGCGCGCGGTGGAGGTTGCGGACGGCCAGTAGGTGACGGAGGAGGGTTGGGGGGTTGCGCGCGGTGGCCGCGGCTGCCGCTGCTGGAGTGCGGTGGCGCGACGGAGACGGCCGCGCGGCTGGAGGCGACGGAGGCAGGCGCGGCCCGCGGCCTTGGCGGCTCCGCCGCTGGGAGCGGAGGATGAAGGGGGCAGCGGCGGGCGCGGCCAGAGGCGGTGGCGGTGGAGGAGAAGGGGAGGGCGCGGCGGCGGCAGCCGCTGCTCCTTCCTTTTTTTTTTTAAATTTTTTATGTTTTTTTACTGCTGTGCTTTTTTTTTGTTTTAGATTTATATAATTTTTTTAAATTTTTTTATAAACATGAAGTAAAATGTGGATATATACAAAATGGAAAGAGGACAAATTGGTGGTGGTAATGATGTGGTGAAATAAAAAAACGATTGTGGTAAACTAAGTAAACAAAATGTGAGATAGAATAATTAACAAGGAAAAGTAGAGAGATAACTTACCTGGTGTTCGCCAGATTTTCGGAGCAGCTACGCTGGACTCCTGTTGTCGCCTCGATCCGATTGGCGAAATCAAAATCGGAGAAGCTACGCGAGCTCGACGGGGAACTCGTGACGCGGAGTGGAGCTCCGCGGATCTCACCTGAAGGAGGTCGTCGCTTGAGGACGATGCTTCGCCGCTGTCACCAACAAAACACTCCAAGCTCTCTCCTTATTCTATAAGAATGGTGGATGGGGAAAAAATGTGGATGTAGAGATGATTATAAAGAGATGAATAATGGGAGTTAGAGAGGTGGTGGTGTTGAACGAGAAGTTAGATTATTGGTGGAGTTGAATGGGAGGTTATATGAAGAATATGGAGTGGAATGGAGGTTGAAAGAAGACTTGGAGGTTAATGGAGAAAGGGAAGTTATTGTAGAGAATGTTATTAAATAAATAAAAAATGAAATGAAATAAAGTAGGCTACTAAAAAGAGAAAATAAAATAAAGAGAAGAAAAAGAGTGGGGAATTTACAAAAAGAAGATATACAACATGTACATTTTTTTGTTTGCTTTTCTTTTTATATTTTTTTGTCTTTTTAATAGTAGATATGTACAATCGGAAAATACAATAAAATAGTACAATCAAAATACAACACCACAATGATTTTTTTTGGATTTTTAGTAATTAAGAAAGATAAAATAAAAAATGAAGAAAGAAAGAATATATACATAATATACAATGTACATCTAGGTCCCAAAACCCAACTTTTGCAAACGAGCTCCGATTTTAATGAAACCACTTCCGTTGGATAGATAATTTTCTAACTTGAACTTTAAAAGTGAGTTTGGTGAATTTGGAGTTCATACGGAGCGGGAATTTAGCTTGGAAGTTGGTCTTTACGGCTTTTTCCCATTGGGATCTAGGAGTATTTATTTGAGGTAAAATTTGTTTTGTATTTTTGTATTTTTATATACATTGATATGAACATGTTGGAGAAAGAATTAGCCAAAAAGGAGTTGATATGAAATTATTAAAAATACATGAAGTTTTGAGCTATTTACACGTGAAAAACTCCCTTGATTTTGCGGCTTTTTTTGTTATTTTTATTTTATACAATCTAATACACAATAATTAGTGTGTTTTATTTACAAGAGTCATTTTGTTAATTTATTGATTTTATGGACATTTTTATGGGATTTTACTCGGGGATTTTGCTAAGATCAAGATATTGCGATGATGAATCGTGGATTCATCACCCCCCTATACTTAAACTTTGCTAGTCCTCGAGCAAATAAAGAATGAATAAGTTGGATTAACCCCTGACTGTGCATGTGAATACAAGACTTGATCCGTCCAAGAACTCTCGATTTTAGAGATCCTAAAATTCTAAGCTGAACCAAGCTCTAGTCAAAAGGTACCCAATTTCCCTAATCATCAGACTCTCTTTATATACATATATATAAGGGATATGACTTTAAGTGTTGACCGCAGTTACAAGAGTAGAGTCACAACGTCACCCAAGATTCCAGTCCAAGAGACTCTCCTAAGGACCCGATCCTCAACACTAGGGAATAAATCATTTCTTGCATACAATCCACCGTCTCTTTAGTTGTCAGACTTGAAAGTGTAGATGGAAGGCCAGTTGATGGAGGGCATAGGATTGTGTCATTTCTTCTCTCCCTCTCATTGGAACAAGGATCCTCTCGAGTGCCTTATTACTCAACGCATTTTTTTTTGGTGTTGATCAGTGTGTCCGTCAAGAGAAGTTGGAGCCGTCTGCACTTGTTTTCCTGGGAGTACACCGGGGTGTGTCTTTTTTGAGTATCTATTATACCTTCTACACCCAGACTTGTAGCATTTACGATGCAGAGCCCTTTTTTGGTGCAAGCCCGACTCCTGGTCCTAATAGCGGTGGTCCAAGTGGACACTTTTGAAATGGTTGGGAGCGCTCGCCTTTGGTGGAAGCTCTTTGATATTTGACTTTGTATGGAAATGAGAGCTTTTCTTTGACATTTCATTGATTTGTAGTATTTTTGGCTAGCTCCACTGCTTTTACCAAGAGTTGGCGCACACTGATCAACAATTTTTTATTTTATCACACCCTGGCACATAGGTAAATGTCAAGAGATAGTACAAGAACCATGTTCTCATACTGGCTAAAGATGCTCACTCAGGTTTCATGAAGCCTTCATTGATTTTATCCCATCCTCGAGCATCATTAAATCAAGTCCAAACTCAAATCCCCCATCCCAGCTCCTCAGGTGAAATTTCAACTCATCTCATCATAACTGCAGTTGTGTATGTGAGGTGCTGATCATATTCTTAAGGTAGAGACTAAGCATGCAATATAGCACACAAATCTTTCAAACTAGGGAAATGTGAATAATTAAGTCCAAGACCCTAATGACTAAGGCTGATTAACTCAAAATCTCAAGAGCCCATAAACCAAGTGTTCTTGAACATCACTAGTCTTGTGTGAAAGTGAATGTGTCAGGGGTTAAACCAACTTATTAGTTAGTTTTTTTTAGTGTTTTTTTTATGATTTTTTTGATTTTTTTAAGTTTTACAAAAAGGTTTTTTTCAAAAAGTTTTTTTTTGACAAACAATGGCGAAGAAGTTTTTTTTTATTAGAAAAGTTTTGCTCTCTTCTTTTTTTTCAAGAGTTTTTTTTTTGAAAGATAGGTACATAAGAAAGGATTTTTTTTAAAGAAGAATTTTTTTTGAAAAGTTTTTTTTTTTGAAAAGGTTTTTTTTTTATCTTTTTTTTTTGAAAAATATAGATAAATAAGAAAGGACACATTTTTTTTTTGAAAAGATTTTTTAGAGCAAATAAGAAAAGAGAACAAAAAACATTTTTTTTGAAAAGTTTTTTTAAGAGATTTTTTTTTGAAAAAAAAAATTTTTTTTTACCCACCCTATAATTATTGTATAATTATATACAAAATACGTGAAAGTACGAGCTATGGGTAAAGTATATATGTAATATATACACGCCCCCCTATACTTAGCATATGCTATGTCCTCATGGCACAAGAAGCGAGAAAAAGACATAGCTCGTGCTAAGCGTAGGATGGCTAAAATAATAAATAGTATAGAAGTCGATCCACCCCCCTATACTTAGGCTCTGGACAGCCTAAGTGTAGAAGAAGAGCAAAAATGGGGCGGACGAGGTCAAGAGGAGAAATGGATGAGTATGTACGCATGGCGGGCATCGGCTCCCCCTATACTTAGGCTCTTGATAAGCCTAAGTATAGGACAAGAGTAAGTGTGAGAACCGATGTGATCTGGAGAATACACAAAGAGGGGAGAATGTACAAGAGTGATTGAATCTGTACAGGGATCAAGAAGGTTTGTGACGGACCTTCTTGCGGGAGCGAGGGGGTGGGTAGTATACATATGTGTCACTGTCAGAATCGTTCGTAGAGGAATAATAGTGAGGTGTGGGGAACGTCCAACGAGGGTCGACACATGGCTGCTTGCTCAAATATGGCTTCAGAACAGCTGAACTGAGCTCACTCATATAGATCAACTCATCCGGACCTGATGAGGACTCCTCAGAAAGTTCCTTCTCTGGAACATCGAAGGTAACCTTCTTAGTCGGTTTTCTAGAACCTGAAGCATCAAGAGGAAGAGGAGAGTGACAAGCCTTGAGGGGTTCGGGGGAACACCTCGAGGAAACAATACTCTTCTTCTTCTTACCAGATGACCGACTAGAGGATGGAGCAACCGATTTATCAAGATTGGTCAATTTGCTCCCAGTTGTCTCCTTTGTTGTATGTCCTGGATGTAGTGTGTGTGAGGTTCTGACCAGAGGTTCATCATCAGATGAGTCACCATATGCATTGTAATACTCCTGCAAGGTCAGCACACGTCTCTGATAAGGCACAGTGTTCTCAGTTGGCTTGACATTGTTGGGTTCAATGATAGCTTCTGGTCGTGAGTCCTCTCTAGAAGCTGTCACGGTGGTGGTGCAAGCAGTAGGTGGTGTGTGGTTGTAGGGAGTCTCTAAACCAATGGTCGTCTGGACAGTCGGTATCTCAGGTGTAGTAGAGAGACGGGACTCAACTGTCTCTCGAAGGTCACGATTGTCTGCAACTTTATGGGTTACCTTGGAATATCGTGTGTCCTCAAAGATCGGGTGAGGTCGGAGTGCTCCCAATGCAGAGAAATCGATCTCCCGAGTCTCACAATCTATAGTTGCCTTAGCCAAGGGTAAGAACGGCTTCCCAAGAATGATTGGAGACTGGGTGAACTCTCCTCAGTGCTCAATGTCAATGATCGTGAAGTCTATCTCCAGTAGAGCACCTTGAAAAGTGACGATGACTGAAATGGTTCCTCTCGACCGTTTAATGGTCCGATCTGCCAACTGAATGATCTCTCTTGACTTCTTGGCAGATCCGAGTTTGAGCTTGGCAAACACGGAGGTCGGGAGGATATTAATTGGTAAGTCATCATCGATTCTTGCATGGGTGAATGTGGTATCTTTGATTTCACAATCAAACCTAGGCAACCGCTTTACTCTGCGGCTCTTGGTTTTTCTCCCTATCATCAAAGATGTGGCCATAGATACTATATGTATCTCAGTCCTTGTTCTCTTATTGCCCGACCTTTTAGGCATCAATTTACTTCTCACAAATCTTTTAAGGTCGGGAAAGTGCTCAATGGCCATTATTAATGGAAGCTCAAAAATCAACTTTCTATCCAATGCTTCCCTAACCGCAGGATCCAATTTTTTTAGATCATTTCCTTTTTCAATTTTTATGGTATTTTCTGAGTTTCCAATTTTTTTGGTCTTTTTGTTAGGTGAAGGAGGACTAGGAGAATGTACAGACTTTGGTTTGGAGGGAAAGTGGTTAGTAGAAGAGGGAGGTAGAAGGGACTCCAGCTGTACATGATGTGTGGTCAATCCGATGTCTTCCAGGTTTTCAATATTCAATCCGCGAAATCCATGATCCACATTCCTACCTGGACTCTTGATCGGTCTACAAATATCATCCTCCAATTTCTCATTACACATCATGAGAGAAGTCTGCTCAGTTGGAGGATACTGCTGAGAACTTGGGGTCTTATACTCAACACATCTTGACTCAGACGTGTAATGCTGGGTTGAGTATGACCCATTTGTATGGCAGATGTTGGTCAGGGCCTCATAAGGTGGAGTCAGTAGACAGGGGGTCTGTATATTGGTCGCATGAATCCAATCCCCTGTATATGTCGGCTCTCCGAATGGGTGATATGAAGGTTGGTCAATGTGGTCTCTATCACTCAGGTCAATTAAGTCAGGAAGATCGTTTGGTGTAGGCCTCTCCATTCGGTTAGTTTGATCGACCGTGTTGTACCCAAAGTTCAAGTCAGGATGTGTATAGGTCAAATGTTGTCCGGTCCTAACTCGAGGTGAAAATGAGATATGAGGGGGCAACTGATTCTGCCAATTATTCATCTCAGCAGTGGCTTGCTCTGTGATTTGTTCCTTATTTCCAGCAAGCGGACGAGAATATGGATAGTCAATCCAGGGTGGTTGTGGGTCAGGGAGGTAAGAATGTGAGGTAGGTGAGAAGGATGAAGAAGTGGAGAAGTCAGTCGAAGTTCTGACTTCTCGATCAGGGTATGTGTATGAAGAGGAATAAGAGGGTGGAGATGATCGGAATAAGGTCGATGAAGGATGACGTGGATATGATGACCAATATTCTGACATCTTGGAAGGGAGATGGGAGAATGAAGCGGATCAAGGAAGAAAGCGTGCAAGTGCACCGAATAACACACAAGACAAACAAACACAAGAGCAAACCCTGAGTTCACCTACTCAACACAGTGATGGTCGCAAAAGTCCGACCGTTTATCTTTTCAGTTTTAATTAGGTAATAAATCAAGATATAAATCCAATTACGCAAGGCTCAAAAGTAGGTTTTGGGCACTATCCTAGGGATACGTCCTCACCTCTCAACAATCACAATTAGCCAAGCATACAATGAGGGTTTTACTCTCCCAAAACAATTGTTAGTTTTAGTCAATTTTTTTGATCAACTCTGATTAGCAGTCCCGATTTTAAGTTTGATTATCACTTGTTAGTCCACCAAACAAAGCACGCCTAACGATCAGTCCCGATTTCCTTTTAACCTAAGTTTAAAAAACCAAGGGAAGGGAGTCGAGAAAAACCGATGCAAATAATGAAATCAATGATGCATGCCCAGTTCAGAAGACTTACAGTGATCCTCGCGCTCTACATGCGGGATGCAAGGCAGAATTGAAAATTTATACTAAATGAATGCAAACGAGAAAACCGTTCCTAGACAGGCAGTTCTATTAGCGAGTGATGAACAAGTTAAATTTGACTAATAGTCCAGCGGTCTAAGTGCGTCTCGTTAAATGTGATGTGTGGTCCTAAAAGTTACGAGCACAAGCAATAAAGATATTCTAATAAAATGCTCTAAGAGCCGCGAGTGCAAGTCCTATTCTACGTCAATCAACCACACGACTACGAGCAGGTCCAAAGTCCAGTCCAGATACAAACGCGAGCTCTCAAACAAGAGCCGCTGGAAAGAGCGAATTACCTAAGTTATTACAACACAATAATTACAAAAATTTATAAAAATTCTCTCGAAAATAAATTGATTTTCTTGCGCTTCAGCAGTCTGCGTGCGTCGCGTCCGTCGACCTCCGATGTACTCCAAGTCCACCGGGCCCTCGCAAGGAAAATAAGATTTATATTAGAGAGATAAAAACAAAATATATACAAGAATATGAAGACAAATAATTGAAAGAAAATGGACTAATTACAAGTGGCTCGGGGGTCAGACTACCCGAGAAAGCGAAAATCTAAATCCAAATTTTTAAATTAGTCCCTAAGCCGTTTGCCTCCCCGGCAACGGCGCCATCTGACGAGTCGCTAAATACGATAATGAATTCGGTCACGTTGTAATACGTGTACTTAGCGATTCGGTCAGAACCGAGAGAAGGATCTCCGTGAAGAGTGTCTCGGCTTTAATTTATATCCCGGGCAAGTCCGGGGTCGAACACAGGGAGGCAAAGGAACAACTTGAGGTTTAATTTTAAAATTAAAGATCTAGATTTCCAAGTGGTATTTTTTAGATTTTTTTATGCAAATAGAATGCAAATGCAAGTGAATTACAACACTAAGAAAACACACAACAAGGCCAAATTAATTTTAATGTCAAATTAATCCAATTCAGCCAAATTATATTTTTCCTAGAGTCCTAATCCAGAAATGAATGCAAGGTACTTTTTTTGGAATTTTAGGGGTTAAAATGCAACAAGGAAAAATGCACACTTTTTATGGGTTTTTTCGCAATTTCTCACACAAACAAAAAGCAAAAATTATGAAAAAATTACTGGAACTAAAACATGATGCAAGGAGACTACAGTAATTTTTTTAGAATTTTTTGACAAAATATGGATTTTTTATGTATTTTTTAGTGGAAACAGAGTGACAATGAGTAATTGATTCCTAATAAATCCACGTTACCAAATTAATAGAAGTGCGATTTATCTCAGAAAGATGTTTGGATAAGAAATTCAGGAGAGTTGAAATTTCACAAAAATGATATACGTGGATTTAATTAAAAATCAAATACTAAATTCACTCTACGAATTATTCCAGGCACAAGAGAACTCCATTTTGGATGAAATTTGGACAGTAAACTCACCACACATCAAGACATCATTCCTGATTTTTGTGGATTTTTTGGAGCAACCGTGTGTGAGGTATAATTTTAAAAGTCCAGATTGGGTAAAATATGCAATATTTCAGTTAACCCTTTTTAATTAATTACCCAATTACCATAAAAATACAAATAAATATCCACAATGTAGAGAATTAGTTGCTCAACATGCAAGCATTTTTCATTGAACAAAAAGATGCATAAACGAAGTCCAAATTAAAGTGCGAACACAGGGGTCTTTGTGCAAAACAGAAATTGAACTAAACAATAGAAACTATGTACGGGGGCGTTTTTGTAATTATATAAACTAAAAGGGAAAAATATGAAATATTTACAATAAAAAATTGATGAAAATGGACCTTCTTCTTCACAGGTAGGGCACGATGGAACCCATCGGTGGCGGCGGTCGGCGAACTGTGCGGCGTGCGAGAAGGTCGGCGGAGGGCGAGGGAGGTATCGCGCGGGTGGAGGCGGCGCGCGGGTGGAGGTTGCGGACGGCCAGGAGGTGACGGAGGAGGGTTGGGGGGTTACGCGCGGTGGAGGTTGCGGACGGCCAGTAGGTGACGGAGGAGGGTTGGGGGGTTGCGCGCGGTGGCCGCGGCTGCCGCTGCTGGAGTGCGGTGGCGCGACGGAGACGGCCGCGCGGCTGGAGGCGACGGAGGCAGGCGCGGCCCGCGGCCTTGGCGGCTCCGCCGCTGGGAGCGGAGGATGAAGGGGGCAGCGGCGGGCGCGGCCAGAGGCGGTGGCGGTGGAGGAGAAGGGGAGGGCGCGGCGGCGGCAGCCGCTGCTCCTTCCTTTTTTTTTTAAATTTTTTATGTTTTTTTTTACTGCTGTGCTTTTTTTTTGTTTTAGATTTATATAATTTTTTTAAAATTTTTTATAAACATGAAGTAAAATGTGGATATATACAAAATGGAAAGAGGACAAATTGGTGGTAGTAATGATGTGGTGAAATAAAAAAACGATTGTGGTAAACTAAGTAAACAAAATGTGAGATAGAATAATTAACAAGGAAAAGTAGAGAGATAACTTACCTGGTGTTCGCCAGATTTTCGGAGCAGCTACGCTGGACTCCTGTTGTCGCCTCGATCCGATTGGCGAAATCAAAATCGGAGAAGCTACGCGAGCTCGACGGGGAACTCGTGACGCGGAGTGGAGCTCCGCGGATCTCACCTGAAGGAGGTCGTCGCTTGAGGACGATGCTTCGCCGCTGTCACCAACAAAACACTCCAAGCTCTCTCCTTATTCTATAAGAATGGTGGATGGGGAAAAAATGTGGATGTAGAGATGATTATAAAGAGATGAATAATGGGAGTTAGAGAGGTGGTGGTGTTGAATGAGAAGTTAGATTATTGGTGGAGTTGAATGGGAGGTTATATGAAGAATATGGAGTGGAATGGAGGTTGAAAGAAGACTTGGAGGTTAATGGAGAAAGGGAAGTTATTGTAGAGAATGTTATTAAATAAATAAAAAATGAAATGAAATAAAGTAGGCTACTAAAAAGAGAAAATAAAATAAAGAGAAGAAAAAGAGTGGGGAATTTACAAAAAGAAGATATACAACATGTACATTTTTTTGTTTGCTTTTCTTTTTATATTTTTTTGTCTTTTTAATAGTAGATATGTACAATCGGAAAATACAATAAAATAGTACAATCAAAATACAACACCACAATGATTTTTTTTGGATTTTTAGTAATTAAGAAAGATAAAATAAAAAATGAAGAAAGAAAGAATATATACATAATATACAATGTACATCTAGGTCCCAAAACCCAACTTTTGCAAACGAGCTCCGATTTTAATGAAACCACTTCCGTTGGATAGATAATTTTCTAACTTGAACTTTAAAAGTGAGTTTGGTGAATTTGGAGTTCATACGGAGCGGGAATTTAGCTTGGAAGTTGGTCTTTACGGCTTTTTCCCATTGGGATCTAGGAGTATTTATTTGAGGTAAAATTTGTTTTGTATTTTTGTATTTTTATATACATTGATATGAACATGTTGGAGAAAGAATTAGCCAAAAAGGAGTTGATATGAAATTATTAAAAATACATGAAGTTTTGAGCTATTTACACGTGAAAAACTCCCTTGATTTTGCGGCTTTTTTTGTTATTTTTATTTTATACAATCTAATACACAATAATTAGTGTGTTTTATTTACAAGAGTCATTTTGTTAATTTATTGATTTTATGGACATTTTTATGAGATTTTACTCGGGGATTTTGCTAAGATCAAGATATTGCGATGATGAATCGTGGATTCATCAGCAGGTACAGTCTACAAAGTTCGACACTCCTAGTGAGGTACTTAATGATATGCATTATTTATTTGATACCAGTTTTGTGACACTTAGGAGCGGTAGGAAGATTGTCGGTGGTGACTCATCTAGGAGACATCTAGACACAGACTCCAGAGCACCATATGAATTAGAGAGCGATGTTTATACCATTGATGTTGATGCATATGGTGGTGTTGATGCCACCCATTTTGAAGATGATCTAGTCGATGGTGCTAATGTCATCCCTTCTCAAGATGCTACAGATGGTGGTGCTGATGCCATCAATATTGCATATGATGGGCCTGAAAATGGTAATGATGTCTCTACTTTAGATGGTGTCAGTGGTGTTGATACCACAAAGAGTCCATGTAGATATGCTCCAGTTGTTTTGCCTACTTCTCTTGTACCCGAGGATGGTTTTCTTAGAAAAATACAAAAATGGAAAAAATATAAAAAATAAAAATATAATAAAGGAAAGGTTCTTGTATCTTCTCCCGATCCATCTGATGTGATTAATGACAATTATGTGGATTCCAGTCATTTGCATACTCAGAGACCTTCTTATACTACTGACCCTCTAGTTCCTATGGAGGGTCCCTCTATCCCTTCCCTCAAGCACTCCGCTTAGGGAATGGCCAAAAAAATAGAAAATCCCAAAAATAGATAGCAACTAGAGTTCAACGAGAAGATGATAGATAGATTTCATTTCCAGCTAACTCTTCAGGAGGCATTAGTCACATCCCTCTCTTCCAGAAGAACCTTAAAGAGAAGACTATAGGTCGTAGGAAGAAGAGGCACACCCACAATGCTGAAATCCATGTGCTCACTTGTGCCACATGCTTCACTATTCAGAACTGATTACCAGCCAAGAGACCCGATGTAGGGTCTCCATATGCCAGATGCCACATTCACGAGCAAGGGTTCGATCGTACTCTATTAGATGCATGTTTTCGATTAACCTTCTTCTGACAGCCTTACTTGACCATTTTGAGTTTGGCCCTTTACGATAGACTAGGACAATACTTCAGTTTGAAGATAGATCTTCAAGAGAGCGAAAGGGTTACTGAAGGACGTGGTCATCACCATTCAGGTCCTGAAAATCCATGTGGACTTCGTTGTGTTGGACATGCAGATCCTTGAATGCGTGATCTATAACCCCATCATATTAGGCCAATTTTCATGGCGACAACAAAGTCCCTGTCAAATCATGATAGTGGGAAGGTATACTTTCGCATCAATGGTGAGAGTATACAAATAAAGGTGATTGAGGAAATGAGAGCAAGAGATTTAGCTAGCTCAGAGCAGGGATCGGAGCAGATGATAGATACATAGCAAGACATCCACCATGAGTGTGATTTTGTGATTACAAATAATGAGGTGGTTTGGGCAGATCCGATTTCATAATATCTTGTCACATCTTCAGACTCAACAGATTCATAAAAGCCTGCTAATGAGAGCTCGAAGAGCACACTTGTGGAACATGATACATTAGAGGTTGACGATGCAGTTTTCTGGTAGCAAGGTTGATTTCATTTATCGCCATTCCGATTCAGATACCCCAGACTCAAACACAGATTTAGATTGGCAGTAATTTGATGAGTATTTATCATGTTTGATATCTAAAGAGTTTGCATACAGGATGGAGTTAGAGCTAGTGTCATTTATAGAGACATCGATAATGCCATCTTCATCGAGTTCAGTTAAGCAGCGAGAGTTCTCCCATTCAGATCCGGTAGCCTTCACTCAGACATTTCAGAGGCCAGATTTTCTTGCTCCCACATTCCTAGAACTGAAGACCTTACCACAGAGCATGAAGTACAGATTCCTTGCGGGCGAGCTGGATATGTTCCAAGTCATTATCTCAATGGATTTGAATGATGACCAAGAATCTGTTTTGATGGATGTTCTCGAGAGGAACCCCAAGGCAATCGATTGTTCTACAGCAAATCTCCGTTGATAAGTATGTACCTATGCTCCCACCTCATCTATCTTGAAGATGATGCTAAGCCTTTACGTGAGTTCCAGCGTATGCTGAACACGAATCTTCGAGATGTGGTCATGAAGGAAATATCTAAGTGGTGGAGCGTCGATTTCTTCTACCCCTTCTCCAACTCCATGTAGGTTAGTCCATTACATGTGTTACCCAAGAAGACGAGTATCACTACAGTTGTTAGTGAGTCTGGAGAGAAGATTGCTAACTGTGTATCAACTCTTGGAGAGTCTGTGTGGACTACAGATGATCGAATCAGGCCCCCGAGAAGGATCGCTATCCGCTACCATTCATTGACCATATTATTGAGAGACTAGCTGGAAAGAATCTTTATTGCTTCGTTGACGAGTACTCGGGGTACAATTAGGTGGCCATTGCACCCGAAGACCAGGATAAGGCGATATTCACCTATCCATTTGGGACATATGATTTTATACAGATGCTCTTTGGATTATGTAATGCCCCGACTACATTCCAAAGGTGTACGCTTTCCATATTTTCGGACATGGTGGGTGACTATTTAGAGGTCTTCATGGATGATTTTTCAGTCTGCGACTATGGGTTTGATGCTTATCTTTCTTGTCTAGATCGAGTGCTTCGGTGATGCATTGAGATCAACCTTGTTCTATCTTGGGAGAAGAGTCATTTTATAGTGACTTAAGGGATGGTCCTTGGTCATATCATCTTCAGAAAGTGCATGGAGGTCGATCCAGACAAGGTGGATATCATTAGGAAACTCAGTCCGCAGTCCAATTTGAAGTAGTTGCGAACTGGGACATGTCGGTTTCTACGATGGTTCATTCAGGACTTCAGTCATATTGCCCGACCGCTTACTGATCTTCTCACAAAATACATCGAGTTCATTGTAGATGATAAGTGTCTATCATCATTTGAGACTCTCAAGGATTTGGTTCTGCAGGCTCATGTCCTTCAGCCACACGATTGGTCTCTACCAGTCAAGATCATGATAGACACTTCTGATTTTGCCATAGGGAGTGTGCTGGGATAGAGAAGGGATGGATTATTGTTTGCCATACACTACGCTAGTTGTACTTTAGATACCACTCAGCAGAATCATACTGTTATAGAGAAGGAGATGCTAGTTGTAGTATTTACTTTTGATAGTTTCGATCTTATATTCTCGGATCTAGAGTGACTATTTAAACAAATCAAACCGCCATCCGATACTTAATGGCTAAGAAGGATTTCAGGGCATGCTTGACTAGATGGATCCTTCTACTCCAGAAGTTTGATATTGAGATTAAGGATAAACATGGAGTCAAGAATGTGGTTGTAGATCTCTCTTGATTAGAGCATATTGAGAATTATAAGACTACAACACCTATCACAGAAACATTCCCAGATGAGGTGATTCTTGCTATGACCTCTCTCCCATGGTATGCTGACATTGTGAACTATCTTGTTGCCTAGAAAGTTCCACAAGGTTGGACCCGACAACAACTTGAGACTTTCCTAGCGAAGGCCAAGTTGTACCATTGGGAGGATACCACTCCTTACCACAAAGTGGGGGATAGTGTCTAGCGCCGTTGTATTCCTAAAGAGGAGCACCATAGCATCCTCACCTATTACCACAAGCTTGAGGCAGGAGGACATCACTTGTAGAGACAACAAACACAAAAGGTTCTCCAATCCGGCCTTTGGTGGCCAAAACTCTATAAAGGTTCAGATGAAGTCGTGAAGTGGTGTACTGACTATCAGAGGATGGGAAGTTGTGTTCATAGAGTCATGATGTTGATGCAACCCACTCACTTCTGTGAGGTTTTTGATGCATGGGGCATCGATTTTACGGGCCCATTCCCTAAGAGTCATGGATTTGAGTACATATTATTGGCTATGGATTAAGAGAGTCGTTGAGTTTAGGCCATCCCTGTCCATGCCGCTGATGCGAGGACCATTTGTAGATTTTTGAGGAAGAATATCACATCACAGTTCGCGACTCCTAGAGTTTTGATTTCTAACGGGGGGAATCATTTTATCAATGACAAGGTAAGTACCCTTGCTAATGAGTTTAACATAGACCATAGAGTTTCCACTCCATATCATACATAAACGAATGGTCTTGCTGAGGTTTGGAGATCTAGACTATATTGCAGAAGGTTGTCCACCCAAATCGAAAGGATTGGTCACAACTTTTGGACATGGTCTTGTGGACTTATAGAACATCCTTCAAGACACCTTTGGGTACATCTCCATTTCAACTCGTTTCTGGCAAGCCATGCCACTTACCTGTTGAGATTAAGCACAAGTTACTATGGGAAGTCACATAGATATTATTGGATCCCAAGAGTATATGAGATCAGAGGAGAGTAGAGTTGGCAACCCTGGAGGAGTTGAGAGATACAACCTTCTCAAGTAGCCTACATTATAAGGATTGAGTGAAGATATGGCATGATTCACATATCAACCATAAGCATCTTGAGACTGATTAGAGAGTATCGCTATTTGATGCTAGATTGAAATTGTTTTCAGGGAAATTACAGAGCGAATGGAAAGGATCATACTTGATCAGAAAGGTGCATGACAAGGCAGTATTGACATATCCGAGTTCTGAGTCCACCTTTTGAGTCAACAGTCAGCGCATGAAGCCCTTTCTTGATCATGATCTGCTGATCGTTAATGTTGCCCCTATTCATTTTTTTGAGATGTATTCTTTGAGTCTCATCTTCTATGTCTCATACCTAATTTACAATTTTGTTTCGTCTCCTTGTATTTCCATATTGTATATATCATTCATTCCTTCGTTCATTTTGTTTAAACACCCCATACCTTATATTATGATTTGGCAATACTTAGGTGTACTTTATCCTAAGTATTGGGGGTGTTAGACTCATATTGTTCATATTTGCTTGATCTATTACCTTTGTTTTGCTGCCTATACTCAGAGACATCTTACCCTTAGTATAGGGGAGGTAATGTCCATTTTTCTTTTCTTTGATTCTTCTCTCACTTGTCCCTCAACTATTGATATTTTTTATATACATAGGGATCTTTTACCCCAAGAAGGGTGGGGAGCAAGACGAGTCGTTGATTTCACATATTCTCTTCATCGATTTTCACCTTTTTTATAGTCTTCTATACTTAGGATTATTAGATCCTAATTATAGGGGGGATCACCGACTTCTATTCTATTCTATTCTTTCTTTCATTCTATGAGTCATTGTAGTATAGGGTCCTTTTCACTTTTCTATACTTCGCATGAGTTTTATCTTCCTTTATCGCTCACTGATCACTCTGAGGACATCGTTCAAGCTATAAGTATAGGGGGTATCGTATATATTGTATGTATACTTTAGCCATAACTCGTACTTTAGGGTTATAAAATTAGTATAAAAATATTTTTGAAAAATGTTGGCAAAAATGTGTGCCTTTCTTTATAAAAAGTTTTGCAAAAATTTTGTAAAAAAACTTTGTCAAATTATTTTTGTACAAATTTTTGTAAAATATTTGTAAAAATGTTTTGTTTATAAAATGTTTGTAAATTATTTTGTGTATGAAAATTATGTATACGGTATAAACATTTGTAAAATGTATGAAAGTAAAATCTTTGCAGAATCCTTTTTGAAAAACTATTTGTAAAAAGATTTGTAAAATAGTTTGTAAAAATATTTTTGAAAAAAGTTTTAAAAATATTTTGAAAAATTTTGTAAAAATGTTTGTAAATATTTTAGCACATGGGTTATAAATTATGGGTATATAAAATATTTGTATGTATATGTTGTAAATTCTTTGTAAATAAAACCTATACTTATTTGTGAACTTTGTATATAAACTCTTGTGTAAAAATACCTCTATAAAATTCTTGTAGATAAAACCCACATTTAAAAGTTGTATATGTGTACATATTCTTGTAAATATTTGGAAAAACTTTCTTTCTTTTCTTTCTTATTAAAAATACCATAAAAATTTGCAAAAATTCTTTGAAAAACTTTTCAAAAAGATTTTTATCTTTTCTTTTGAAATATTTTTTAAATATTATTTGCATATGCACATTCATTCTTTTGAACATTATTGACATTTAAACTAGTCCGGAATGAAATTGAAGAATGAAGCTTGGTTAACACCCTAATCCACTTAATTTCATATAAACCTTATAGAAACTGGAGTTGAGACTTTTCTGGTCCTGGAGACTTAATTTTTTGAGTCCACAATACTATGTTCACATGTCATGTACAAGCACTCTACACGTTAATCCTCATGGATGAGGTGGTGAGGGGGGCGGAATCCTTTGGCTTGGGGTAGCACACATGCGTATAATAAGTAATGGGAGCATCCGTCTTCCTCTAGGGAGGGAAGTACATCTGAACCTAGTCTAGTGGCATTGAGGTCTAATGACAGGATATTATGGGTTGCAATAATGTTTCAAAAGAGAGATAGTCTACCATCTCAAGAAGAAAAAACCCTTATGTTCGTGTTGCACCTTGTAGATATGTTGTGTGTGTATATATGTCATAAAGAAATGCAAAAACTCCAAAAATAGGGTGCATGCCTGATTGAAAATAAAATGCTTGTCGGAGTGTATATAGTTGAATAAGCAAAGCTTATGTAATATGTTGTCTCATCTCAGGGAAGCTTGCAGTTGGAGACTTGGCTAGACTGGTCAAGCTCTAAAGGATACGTGTCTACACTTGCCACGGTCCATTGTCCCCTTTCCCCCTCTTCTTGAGCTGGTTGCACTTGAATATAGAAGAGAATACCTCGCTCCTCGAGGAAAGAGTTGCCAGATCGAGGGACTAGAGTTACCTTGTTAAGGGAGGTTATCTCTTCGCCTTTTCTGAGGTGGGGAGCTATATATCACTTACATAGTACAAGTAAAGATTCATAGTCGTAAGATTTTGCATATGTAGACTTGTTTTGACCTGACTGTTGAGGTGACCTGAATAGGAGTCTTATGGAACTTAGAGTTTGTTAGGTTTTAAGTCCATTTCCCAATAAGATTCCGCCAAAGTAATAATGCAAATGTTTGACACAGCTCAATACTCCAATTTTATGATGATAAGTTTACTAATCAATATTGTTCTAAATTCTTGCTCTTTATTTTTATTATTTCTTTATCACTTCTTTTTCAAATAAGTGTTTTCTAGGGGACTAGCAAAGGTAAAGTATATGGGAATGATGAATCCATGATTCACATCCTTTATTATTTTATTTTAGCTAAATTACTTATGAAAAATATCTATAAACATGTATCAAATATAATAAATTAGCATTGTACATGCATTTGTTAATATTGTGTAATTAACATTCTGTTTGACCAAAATAAAAGAATAAAGAATAAAAGAAAAAGAAGAAAATAAGGATGTATTTATGCAATAATGCAGACTGACCCGAACTCTGAGAGAAAGCCAAATATTGTCCTGATCGACAAAGAATAAAGTAAGGGGAGATAAGGTCCTCATCACTAAATATTAAACATTACTCATATTGTATATATCCTTCACCTATTTTATCTCTAAATAAATCCCAAAATAATTCAATTTTCTTAATAAAATTTGTAGTAAAAAATTTACAAAATAAGAATGTGTACACATGCACAACACCTATACTTGTATTTATTTATTTATTTTGTAAATAATATGTATATATTTATGACACATGTATATGTTTCTAATAATTATATAAAATTGAAATAAAATTCATAAAACACAAATTAAATTAGAAATAAAATCCTCTCTTTATTGTACAAATCGCCAAACATGTATATATTGTACAACATGCCTTTTTATCTAATACTTTTTTAATTTGTAAAAATAAAATAAAATACTTTTATATTCCTAAAATTATTTTGGAAATAAATAAAATATAAAATAAAATGTACTTTCAGAAAAATAATAAAATAAAAATACATGTATATAATATATAGGTATATTAAACCTATATACAATACCATATACTATATATACAATATATGTATGTTATTAAAGAATGATTAAAAATCATAAAAAAATTGTTTGAAAAATAATAAATATTTTTCTTTTATTCATTTTTACTTTAAAATCATTTGCTATTTTTTATTTATGTATGAATCTCTGAATTCTGATTGGTCAACCCGGTTCTGTTGACCTGGGGTTAACCCATCCTCCGAATAGGTTCGACCTAAACAGGGTTTGTCAGACTCGATTTCTCACCTTTTTCCTGCTCAGCTCCGACTAGTTCTTGCCTGGGATTGCACGCCCGATTTTTCACCTAGGATCCATGATCCTCATCGATCCTTAGGTTGCGCTGGATCCTCCTAGGGTTTCGTACACTCTTTTGATCTTTCTAGATCCCCGAGTAACCTATAAAATATCTTCTTTGGCCTCCACTATAGCTCAGCTCCTCCCTTGCACCTCCTCTCTTCCATTTGCATCCTTAGGATAATGATAGTATCCCATAGCTCACTTGTGGGGCTTGGAGTGGTGTCGGGTTGCACGCAGCTCGTATGTGGTCAGAGAATCTCCGTCTCGTTTATCCTCCTCCTCTTTTCACATAGGGGTCTAGGTAAAGACCTCACTTCCACTTCTCCTTTCTTTGTCGATCATCCCAGTATACTTAGATATCGACCTCTCCTTTCTATTTCATTATTTTACCTTGATTTCGTTCATCAGTCGTCGACCACTATCTTGGCTCCACCCTTTGCGTCAGAGCCCCATGTCATCCATCTAGCCACTTTGTTCGACACCCCATCTCACACCCATCCTTCGCATGTAGCATGATCATCTTGAATCTCTCTCATCAGACCAAGATCAAGCCCCTCCATACAACCCCTTCGTCGGACGACAATCTTAATCCCCCTATGCTTCTTGTGTTTTCAAATGCTAATAACTCATGTCGAGGCATCTCCCTCAAGAATAGTATACTCGTACTGGTCCAAGAACGTACAGGGAGACGATCAAGACCCCAACGAACACAATGGATCACTTCTAGGAGATGCACCTCCATATCACCCATCCAACTATTCTTCATCCCATCGGAATGTTCCACCAGACATGCATCCCTTCCAGTGATGTGTTGAGCCTCTCGACGAGTCGATCAGAGCTGAGGAGCGCAAGATATATCGTATCAAAGTGCTGGCTACACCATCTTCTTCCAGTTCATCCAGAGGCATTCAACACCGTCAGATCAAGATCTCCTCTGCCAGAATCGATCTGGATTGTCCATCCATGCGCTTTTATGCGACATCAGATTTGATTTCGAAGCACATCTGACACTAGAGATGGCTATTGGGTTGGGCCGACCCGACCTAGCCCAAATCCCTGCCCAAAATGCCCAGCCCAACCCTAGCCCAAAAGGATATTGGGCCGGACCTGGGACTAAAATATCAACCCAAAAACATTGGGTTGGGCTCGGGCTTAAGTTGGCCCGACACGACCTGGCCTGAGGCTCGACCCGATGCATGGCCTACTGCATGGCCCGATACCTGACACAAGAAAGAGCTCGGGCCTTAGTCAGGAGAGCATTCCACTTTGCATAACTCCCAACCCCACGATACCCTGATGTCCTTCCCCCCCATCGCATGCCCGCGATACCCCTGACCCTCCCCCACCGCACGATCACCTGCTTGACAACACCCCCGGTCGTCCTATGCCTACTTGGCGGCTTGGCCCCTAACCCGCGTGCCTCGCCGCCTCAGCCTCCATAGTCCCACCACCGCTCAAGCCTCGTGCCCATCCTCCCACTCCGACCTCACCCTATTCCTAGTGGCTATGCGACTCTCCTTCTCGTGCCTCATCGCCTCAACCTCCTACCACCACTCGAGCCTCCATTCCCGTGTCCCAGCTTCGCGCACGATCTCCCACCATCGCCCACCTCCCAGCCTCCTATAGTCCTACTCCCCCCGCACCCTAGTCCTAGGCAAAGGTGCCGACTCGTCGATGCCCCACACCCCTGTCGAAGCTGTCACCCTATGGTCTTGCCCAACCCTTACCCTCACTAACTCGTACACAAGGCTCCCCACTCTGACCTGCAAGTCCTAAGGCTCCAAGATTAGTTGCTAAGACTCTGAGGTATATCATTATTGAAGAATTTATTTTTTTATTTTTTGATAGCAACAGAAGTTTAACTATGTGATGGATTTTAGAACTTTAGACATTTTTTACACTAGAATGATATTGTTTTATAAATAGAGAGTTTTATTTTGGTTAGAGAGAATGTCATTGTTTTGTAAATGGATATTTGAGTTATCAATTAGAGAGATTGATTTAAGTTATAACTTATAATAATAGTTTAATGAAGGGATTTTTTCTGGCTAGAAATGATCGATGTAATCACACTTCTTGAAGTGGTTAAGGATTGATCATTTTTGGGTGAATTGATGGCAATTACTCATGATGAGTTGATGATATATTTTTGCAGGCCCACGAAATGTGCTGGGGCTTGGGCCAACCTGGCCCAAGCCCACCCCAAAGTTAATGGGTCGGGCTTGGTCTGCGACCGAACAAAAGGAAGAATTGCGTGCCTAGGCCCAGCCCAAGGCCCGGAATATTTAGACGGGCTTGGGCATGGGCCCTTCAGGGCCCAGCCCAACCCAACCCATGCCCATCCCTATCTGACACGCACGCTCGTCTGCCATCAGAGCTGTCAGATCCGCTCTGTAATGGTCGATGAAGACCGTACACCTACGTCACGTCCCTGATCATTAGATATTTCTCAAGGCACATCAGAGCCGCTAGACACATCAAGTGCCACACATGCTTCTAGGGATATATTGAATTTTTACCTTGTTATTTCCTTTATTTCGCTTTTAGTTTAAAAAGTGTAATAGATTGTTAAAGACTTTTTACAGTTTGGATCTTATGTTTTGTGTATTTGCATTTCAGTCTAGTTGATCTTGAATCATGTGCGTCCTCACGTGTATCCGTGGGATATTTGCATATTTTGCCTTTAGAATTTATGTGTTATTAAAAATAGAGAATGCTTTTTGAATTGATATTTATGCCCCTGTGAATTGAAAACCACGTGCAACACATGTTTTACCTGGATTATTTACAGTAGGGCCCCTGCATTTCTATTGCATGTTACTGTTTCGACCTAGGTCTTAAATTAATTACATCTTAGTCCTATATAGTCAGAATTTAATTTATGTCTGCTATTTATTGCAATAAATATTAAATTATCTCTTAAAATTCTAAAAAATACCCTGTAGCTCCAACTAGCATGTTATTTGCATGGTAATTTTAGTTTTTCGATTTTATTTACTTTGATATTATAAAATAATAAAAAACCCATCAAAAAGTCCTTCGTTGCCTTAGAAAAATCATAAAAATTCGAAAAATGTTTTAAAAATCCCAAAAAATTGTTGTAGGTATATTTTCTCCTATATTAGACACTGTATAAATTTGCCTTGAAAATATTTTGTAAAACACTAAAAATTTACAAAACACCAAAATTCTTATAAAAATCATATAAAATCCATTATAAATCCAAAAATTATGTTTTCAGTTTATGTGTATTTATATTTGCTCTAGTTTCTAATAAATGTTTTCTAGGAGTTTTGAGTCTATCATCTATTTTTAAATTAAAAATACTTTTGATTGTGCATGATTTGCATGTGTTCCTAGTTTTTTATTTTTAGAAAATTCTAAAGGCATTTAAACATTCTCCAGAAATCCACAAAAAATAGCATAAAACCTACATAACACAAAAATATTTTTACTTTAATTTTATTTGTATTTTTAGCATATTTGAAAAATATAAAAAGAATGTGTGCTTGTATTTTATTCATTGTCTTTACTTTCCTTATTTTCAAAAATTAAAAATTTGCCAAACTAAAAACCACTAAAAAGAAAATAAAAATTCTTTGATTCTTTAAGCCACCTACCTATTTTATTGCAATGTTCATTTTTTTCGACTCTGTTCGTTATACTGGGTTTATAATAGCTATACCACTTACTTGATTTGCTCGATTTCTTTAGTGGTTAAATAAAATTTCTCGATTCTCACATAGTTGGATTGGGTGACAATGACAAATTAATTAATTCCTTAACCTGAGTTGACAAATCTTGTTATCATTGATCTAAGAGATGGACCTCGTGGAAGGGAAGATGAGCCAAGAAGAGAGGATCCCAAGCCTACACTCAAGGATACGTATAACCCAGATGCTGGTTAGGTAACATAGTGGATCCACATTCCTCAGATCCACATATATTTTGAGCTGAAATTGTAGCTCTTAGCTTTTCTAACCGTATTTCATGGGAATACGAACGAGGAACCTTACATCCATTTCGAGTGATTTTTCCGCATCTATGGAACGATGCACTGCCCTAACATTTGGATAGGTGTAGTTAAAATGATTGTCTTCCATTCAACCTTTAGGACAAGGCTCTATTGTAAACCCTTGAACTTAGCATCTCTCGGATTCTATATCATAAGAACAGGTTCATCAAGAGGAAGCCAACGGAATTTGTTTCGTGTAAACCAGACTTTGTTTCGAATTGTTATGATTTTCAGAAGAAAGAGAAATAAGGAGGCTTAAGATGTCATTAAATCTTAGTGACTGTCATTAAAATCAATTAATAGTGATTAAGGAAAGTAATGATGGATCAAGTACCCTTATCAACATTAGCAAACACTAATCTAAGATTAGCAAAAGTTAAGTATTAATTATGAAAGTTAAATTACGATTAGAGGAAGTTAAATCGTGATTAGCGAATGCTAATCACAATTAGCGCTCATTAAGAATCATTAGTAAATCCAGCGGATAAGCTTTGGCTAAAACCATGGTCTAAAATCATGGGCTGCTAACCACGGTTAAGGGTTAAATCATGGTTTACTAACCATGGTTTTCTGGAGCCTATAAATACCCCCACTACCCATTCATTCTCTACGATTTCCATTACCACAACCACCCCAAGAGCTAGGGTTGAGAGGCCGGGAGGAGGAGTGAGAAGCGGGGAAAGAGCACTAACGAAGCGCTGCCGGGAGAATGAGGAGGAGAAAGGTACGATCATCTTCTTGTTGGCTTCGTTTCGATTCATCTTCTTTTTCCAGTTTGGTTTTTGATTCATCTTCTTTACGATTCATTTTTTGTTGTGGTTCGAGGAAAATTTGTGTAACACCCTACTTAGGTGTGGGCGATTATGCACATCAATAAACCATGTGATTCGTCACACCTTCACTCACCTAAGAAGTGTGGTGTCCACCGATTCTCCATCACTTATTGTTCTATTCTTTCAATTATGCTTTTATAGTTGTTTAGATGAAGAAATCTGTGTAATATCCTACATAGGTGTGGGCGTCTATGCACGTCAGTGAACCATGTGATTCTTCATACCTTCACTCACCTAAGATGCATAGTGTCTATCGATTCTTCTTCTCTTGTTGTTCTATTATATCCTTTCAGTTTTATTGTTGTTTTCCTCTCGATGATTTTATAGAGGAAACTCTTTTCATTTTTCTTTTAGATATGTCCTGATATAAGGGAAAATTCTGCCGAAAGTTTTCTAGAAATATATCCCTGAATAAGGGGAAACCCTGCCAAACTTTTCTCAGAAATATCACCCTCTATAAGGGGAAGCTCTGCCGAAATTTTAAGAGAAAATATATTCTTCATGTTCTTCAAGTGTGTATTCTTCGCATTCTTCGTATTCTTCAATTGTTCTTCGTGTTATTGGCACATTCTTAGCGTTTTTGATATGAAAATGAAATTCTATCGTTTTAAGAGCTACAAATCATTCTTTTTGAAAAAGAATCTATAAAGAACTGCATACGCAAGAGAGAGCTTGATTAGGTAATGATGAATCCTCATTCATCACTCTTTATTCTTTTATTTTAGCTAAAAATCTTTGCAAAACACCATGTAGATACTTGTAAATATAATAAATTACCAAATTGCATGCTTTGTGTAAATATCAATAATTAGCATGTTTTTGTGCAAAACTAAAGAATAAAGAAATAAAGAAAAAAAGGAAATATTTAAAATAAATATTGAGTGACCTGAACCCAAGAGAGGACCCAATATGGGCCTGATCGCCAAATAAACCAAGTAGAAAGAGATAGGGCCATTCAACCATGTTCATTTTCCTTCTTATTTGTATATATTTTTATATTTATATTTAGAAAAAACACAAAATAAAAATGTGTTCGTATTAATTTGTATTTATTTATAAAAATAAAATAAAAATAAGAAAAATTAAATAAAACTAAAAATAAAATACTTTCTCTCTCTCTCTTCTTGTACTTATACCATGTATATACCAATAAAAGACCTATTTATTTTACCCATGTAAATAAATAATAAAAATAAAATAAAAATTATTTTATATCCCAAATTTTATGCTGTAAATAAATAAAATTTATATTGGGGTAATTGTACAAAAATAAACTAATAAAAATAAAAATATAAAATACATAGGTATTTTATACCTGTATATAATATTATATCAATTATTTACATCAATTTATTTTTCAAATAAATTAATAAATATCACAAAAAATTAATTTGAAAAATAATAAACATTTATCATTCTGTAAACATTTTGAAATAAAATCATTTTCTATTTTTTATTTAATTCATAAATAATTTTGGCTATCTTTATTCTGATTGGTCCACGGAGGATTGTTGACCCCGGTCAACTCTCCCCCCTGGACCATTTGCACCCAGATCCGAATTTCGACCCGTTTTCCCCGATTTATCCTGCTCTGATCCACCCATTATTTTCATTGATATGAGGCTCCGTATACCGAGGACTGACTCGCGATTCTCGCCCGATACTATCCTTAGGGGTCCACTTCTTGGAGTGCACGCTCGATTCCCATCTTCTCGGGCCTCAGCTCATATAAAACTTGACCTGGAGCCGCCATTTTCCACATCTTTGGCCATCGCCTTCGGCTCCAGGGACTTCCACTTCTTTTTCTTGAGAGACAACTAGGTCAAGGGAATGTTGCAGTGAGGACCGAGGCCTCTAGCCTCAAATCCGGTGAACCATCTCACCGTGCTCCGCCACCGGCGAGCTCTAGCCTCTGGAGACATCGCTCCATCGAGGCGAAGATCCCAGGAGGACCAACACCTCCAGCATAGACGCCTTCATTCATCAGGTAGATTAGCTAGCCTCTAGTTCGTCTAATTTTCGATTCTTTGATTTCCGACCGTCGTGCCTTCATCGGATCATCCCGCATCTCCGATCATCCATCCCTCACTCTGATTAGCCCTTCAACCTCGTGAGACTCCTCTCCATATTCTCCACCCCTTCATCCACCCTGGTTCGCCCCGGAACAGGTCATCGGCTCTCCTCCTCCGTCGCTTCGCCTGAGAGCTCCGCTCCGCCTCCCCCTACCACCCACTTCGTGCTTAACTGGGTCGAGGCACTTTGCCCTCGACCCAACAGTCTTTCTGTGCAGGACTGAAGGAGAATGGACTTCATATGGAGGTCTGATCTATGAAGCACACCTACTCCAGGTCCACCTCGTCGCTGGAGCGCTCCAGTTGCTCCTGGCCTCATCGGAGCAGGCCATCAGCTGCGGACCATCACCGGCTTCGTTTTCCCTCTCAGAGCAGCCTCGGAGGAGTCCCCTTGCGTACGTATTGGCTAGTCGAACTTCTCTGACGAGCAGTTCATCCAGGATCCTCCCCCACCGTCCGATCGAGATCTTCCTCTAGGTCAATCTCATCCATCCATCTGCAGAGAGCTCCTAGACATCCGATCCATCTGAGGATCTCATCCGGAGCGTTGATTGTCGAAGGGGTATCGTCGAATCCAGACCATCCAATCATACGTGGAACCCACTTCGATAGTCGGATCTTTAATAAAGGGGTAAATTTCACTTAGTCCCTTTCTGTTTTAGCATTTATTTCCTATTCCTATAAATATTTGTCTGTAATTGTTTTTAATTTGGATAATTTGCACTTTTGATCTTAGCCTTTCAAAATTTGCATTTCAGTCCCTCTGTTTGTGTTGCACATGCTTCGTCACGTGACTTTCTGGGACATTTGCGTGTATAGGGCTTGGGTTTAATGCATGTTATGATTTGGTATTTTAGTTTCATTATTTGCATTTATACCCATGTACGTGCTAGATTTGAATATGTGTTGGATATAAAGTGAAAATTGCATTAAGCCCCTTGCATTTTTGGTGTGTGTTATAATTAAGCCCCTAGAATTTACTTTCTTTACACTTAGGTCCTTGTGTGTTGTGCATGTTTTATTAGTTGAATAAAATAGCAAATTGACTCCAAATTTTGTGAAATTTGGACACGGGCCCCTCCAACTGTGTAAATATTTCAATGATTTTTTTGGGACATTTTTGTTTTGATTTTCTATTTTTAGAAATTCAAAAACCCCTATTTTTGCTACAATCTAACTTTAAAAACCAACTAAAAATATTAAAAAGTCCCCAAAAATTCCAAAAAAAGTAGTTTTTTTGTTTTATTCTCTTGTTGCTTCAATCCAATTTTTGGTTTATTTGGACTTACAAAAACCTTAGAAATTGAAAAACCCTAAAAAACTCATAAAAATCATTAAAAATTCTAAAAAATTCAAAAAAAAATGCAATTTCTTTTCCTGTAGTTTAGTTTTTACTTGTAGTTTCATAACATTATCTCTGGAATTTTATAGGCTATTTAGTTATTTCTAAATAGCCTTTAAATTATGGCTACACATTGATTTCCATTATTTATCTTATTTCATTTTTATAAAATCAACAAAAAATCATAAAAATCTGAGAAAATTACCAAAATACTTGAAAAATTATAAAATCCAAAAATATTTTTATTTTAATTTTCTGACTTGTTTTGATGTGTTGAATAATTCTTTGATTGTGGCCTTTTTAGCTTCCTTTTACGTTTTCTTTACAATTCAGAATCACAAAAAAAAAATTAAAAACTCATAAAAATAGCTAAAAATATTTTCCTCTTTATTGGATTTCTGACTACTTCGTAGGCTTCTTAGCAATCTGTGCTCCTTGAGTTCGACCCTGGTAGTTATACCAGTTTAAATAAAATAGCGAGACCGCTATTTGGACTAATTTGTTGATTTCTTTGATTTGGTGGTCTTGATTTCTTGTTGATTGAGCTTTGAGGTTCGGGTCGCAACGATCCGTATTTTTACCTTTACCCGGATCACGAAAGTCTCGTCATCAGAATGGTGTCGTTCCCATCATGACATATCCAAGCCCAACCTTGTTCAGAGCTTTTTCTACGGCCTTACACCAGAGATGCAGGGGTTAGTGAACGCATCCTGTGGGAGCTCCTATTTCACCAAGGATGAGGATCAGGTCTGAGCCATCTATGAGGAGATGGCCGAGAACTATACAGTGATGTCCCAGACCCGACTCTACACTCAGGGGAGACCCCAACCACAGGTCATGTCGTATCAGAGGATAGCACGGGTCAATGCTGGTCCTTCTACTTCATCAGCGGCAACAGCACAGGCAGAGTCGACAACCGCCGACATGGGTATCATCACCGAGAAGCTGGACCGGATCAAGTTGATAGAGAAGAAGCAGTGCTAGGGCATGAAGCAGATCGACCAGATGGCACAGACGCCGAGTGACCTGAAGACACATATCATGTGTCTCCAGGAGGCACAGACGACCTCTCAGCCCCATCTCAGGTCATGGGCAGACACCAGCAGCAACAACAGTTCGACCCAACCCTCCGCCTAGTACCAATAGGTTCACCTTGTTCAGGCGGAGCCCTAACAGCCGCAGCAACAGCAGTACGTCCAGTCACCACCATCTCAGGATAGCCAGATGGTGGTGTATCAACCGGACCAGCCCCTGGCAGTACTCCCCCACCCTCCTACGAGCAGGAGCCATTGATGAATGTCAACGGGATATGGTATGACGGACCCTAGCCTGGGATCCGACGAGACCATCCCGGATTCCGTTGGACGACCGGAGGTACCAGTTCCCAGCAGCAACCTCCAGTTCAGGGTGGCCAGTACGGCCAGCAGCGTGAGCAGCACCAGCAGCCCCGGTTTCCAGCACACCAGCAGCACGGTCCTCATCCCTATTAGAAGGGACAACCTTGGAGGCAGCAGCAGCCTCAACAGTAATATCACTCACAGTACCCCTCTCACCCTCATCCGCAGCAGCAGCCTCAGTTTCAGAGAGGCCACCGCCATGTTCTCATGGGCCCACCTATGAGAACCCCACCCTGGATGACTTAGCTCACCTCATGTCCGAGCAACAGGCCACCTTCCGACGGGAGATGGATGAGTTTCTACAGGAGATGAGGGATATTGTGAGAGGGAAGGCCACCATTCTTGCACAGATCGAGCCCAATCCGAACAACCTCAAGAGGAAGTCTGAGTAGGTAGAGTTCACTGAGATTACCATTCCTAGTGCTTCACTTGGTGATGGTTCTGCATACATGTTTGATGTTTATTTTGTTACACTTAGGAGCGGTAGGATGCCAGCAGGCGGCACCCTGTCTGAGCGACGATCCCATGCCACTTCAGGAGTGCTATATGAGGAGGAGAGCGGTGCTGATGCTGCTCATGAGCATGATGATGACGGTGGCACTAACGCCACCATGGACATTGATCCAATCGACAGTACTGAGGCCGTCACTTCAGCAGATGGAGGATGTGGTACTAATGCCACCATACGAGTTGCTGAGCTCGAGCGCGGTATTGATGTCTTGATTCCATATGCCGAGGGTGGTGCTGAGGCCACCATTTTCAATCCTACCAGTCCTCACGTTTTCCCTTCATTTCATGTATCTCAGGACACTTCTGTGAATAAAGGAAAGGGTTTGTTATTTTCAGATCCACCTATGTTGATTGATGATGTATGTGTGTATTCTGCTTTACCTGAGCATCCCAGACCTGATCCTAGTCCTTCATCTGAGAAGGACCCAGCCGTACCCTTTCCCCAAGCACTCCACTTGTCTAAGGGACCTAAAAAAGGAAATCAGAAAAAGTCTCACCAGTTAGGGTTCAACCAGCAGATGATGGACCGATTTCTTATACAACTGACTCTACAGGGGGCCTTGGAGCACATACCTCTCTTTCAGAGATCCCTCAGAGACAGGACTACAGTTAGGAGGAAGAGGCGGAATCACCAGGCAGAGATCCATGTGCTCACTCGCACCACATGCTTTGCGATCCAGAATCGTCTACCTGCCAAGAGGCCAGATGCAGGAGCCCCATATGTCAGATGCCATATTCATGAGCAGAGGTTCGACCATTCTCTATTAGACAGTTCTTCGATCAACCTACTTTCGGCATCCCTACTCGACCGATTCGAGTTGGGACCTCTACGACAGAGAAGGACAGTCCTTCAGTTTGTTGATTGATCTATCAATAGGCCGAAGGGGTTGCTGAAGGACGTTGTCGTCACGATTCAGGGTCTGATGAAGATCCCTGAGTCCGTGACCAATACCCCCATCATTTTAGGATGCCCGTTCTTGACCACAGCCAAGGCAGTGTCCGATCATGATAGGGGGAAGGTATACTTTCGTATTGAGGGTGAGAGTATACAAATAGAGATGGTCGAGGAGACTAGATCTAGAGATTCAGCTTGCTTATAGCCACCTTTAGATTCAGAGAAGATGACAGAGGCAAGGCAAGACATCCACCAGGACTGTGATTTTGTGATTACAGATGACGAGGCAGTTTGGGCAGACCCAGCAACACAGGCCATCCTCTCACCTTCAAAGTTCACTGATGCACAGATGTTGGCAGAGGAGAGCTTGGAGAGCGTATTCCTGGTCTAGGATACATCTCATGCAGCAGAGCCGGTTCCCGATCATGAGGCATATTTTTCTTGTGATTCTGATAGAGATCCCTCAGAGTAAAATATAGACTGGGCAAAGTTTGATGATTTGATACCGTGTCTGACTTCCACAGAGCCTACAGCTAGAGAGGAGGCTGATTCCACGTAGAGTAGAGACACACCAACAGAGCAACCTTCACCAGATTCAGATTGTCAGTGAGAGTTCTCGTTCTCCCATGTAGATTTGGTCGCATTCACTCAGACATTTCAGAGGCCAGATCTGCCAGCACCGAGTTGTCCAGAGCTGAAGCCTTTACCATCATCGTTGAAGTATAGGTTCCTTGCGGGTGAGCATGAGATGCACCCAGTCATTATCTCAGCAGATTTGACTGGAGAGCAAGAATCACGTCTGATGGGGGTTCTTGAAAAGAACCGCAAGGCGATTGGATGGAGCGTAGCCGATCTCCAGGGGATAAGTCTAGTCCTGTGCTCCCACCATATCTATCTCGAGGAGGACGCGAAGCCGTCGCGTGAGTTCCAGTGGCGGCTGAACCCGAACCTTCAAGATGTTGTCATGAAGGAGATCTCGAAATGGTGGAGCATCGATTTTATCTACCCCATCTCCGACTCCAAATGGGTCAGTCCGCTACATGTGGTGCCCAAGAAGACGGGCATCACCACAGTTGTTAGTGAGTCTGGAGAGGAGATCGCTACCTGGGTACCCATTTCTTGGCGGGTCTGTGTGGACTACAGACGATTGAACCAGGCCACCAAGAAAGATCATTTCCCGTTGCCTTTTATTGATCAGATTATAGAGAGGCTAGCTGGGAAGAGACATTACTGTTTCTTGGACGGGTACTCCGGATACAATCAGGTGGCCATTGCGCCCGAGGACCAAGACAAGACCACCTTCACCTATCCCTTCGGGACATATGCTTTCAAACGGATGCCTTTTGGATTGTGCAACGCTCCAACGACATTCCAAAGGTGCATATTGTCCATCTTTTAGGACAAGGTGGATGAGTGCTTGGAGATCTTCATGGACGATTTTTCGGTCTACGGCGACTGGTTCGATTCTTGTCTTGACTGCCTAGACCGTATCCTCCAACGATGTATTGAGGTTCACCTTGTGCTTTCGTGGGAGAAGAGTCACTTCATGGTGACTCAAGGGACGGTACTTAGCCATATCATCTCCAACAGGGGCATGGAGGTTGATCTGGCCAAGGTGGATATCATTAGAAAACTCAATCCACCGTCCAACTTGCGGTAGTTACGATCTTTTTTGGGGCACGTCGGTTTCTACCAATGATTCATACATGATTTCAGCGGGATAGCCCGGTCATTGATAGATCTGCTGACGAAAGACACCGAGTTCATAGTTGATGATAAGTGTCTAGCGTCATTTGAGACTCTCAAGAGTCTAATTGTAGAGGCTCTTGTCCTCCAGCCGCCTGATTGGTCTCTCCCATTCAAGATCATGATGGATGCCTCCGATTTTGCCGTAGGGGCCGTGCTGGGATAGAGGAGGGGTGGAGTCCCCTTTGCTATTCACTACGCTAGCCAAACTTTGGACGTCGTTCAACGGAACTACACCATCACTGAGAAGGATATGCTAGCCGTAGTATTCGCCCTAGATAAGTTCAGATCGTCATCATTGTATCTAGAGTGACCATTTACACCGATCATACCGCCATCAGGTACCTCATGGCAAAGAAGGATGCCAAAGCCAGATTGACCAGATGGATCCTTCTACTCCAGGAGTTTGACATGGAGATTAAGGATAAGCCTGGAGTCAAGGATGTGGTGGTAGATCTTCTCTCCCGATTGGAGTTTCTTGAGGATTCTATGTAGATTGAGCCTATTTGTGAGACCTTCCTAGATGAGGCGATCCTTGCTATCTCTCCCATGGTACGACGATATTGTGAACTATCTTGTTGCCAAGAAAGTTCCACAAGATTGGCCCAGACAGTGACTTGAGACCTTCCTCGTGAAGGCCAAGTTCTACCATTGGGAGAATCACATCCTTTATCATGAAGGAGGGGATAGCGTACGGCATCGGTGCATTCCTCAGGAGGAGCACCATAGCGTCCTCACTTACTGCCACAAGCTTGAGGTAGGAGGACATCACTCTGGGAGGAGAACGTGACAGAAAGTGCTCCAATCTGGCCTATGGTGGCCTACTCTCTTCAAGGACTCTGATGAGTTCATGAAGAGATGTACTGACTGTCAGAGGATAGGTACTTGTGGATAGTGTGATATGATGTCCATGCAGCCCATTCACTACTGTGAGGTTTTTGACGCATGGGGCATCAATTTCATGGGACCATTACCTAAGAGTCAGGGATTCGATACATTCTGTTGGCCATTGATTATGTGAGTCGTTGGGTTGAGGCCATCCCCGCCCGAACCGCAGATGCTAGGACCGTATGCCGATTTTTGAGGAAGAATATTATTTCACGGTTCAGGGTACCTCGTGTGTTGATTTCTGACGAGGGGTCTCATTTCGTCAATGCCAAGGTAAAGTTCTTTGCTAGCGAGTTCAGCATAGACCATCGAGTTTCCACATCGTATCATCCTCAGACCAATGGTCTTGCGGAAGTGTCGAATAGGGAGATCAAGACTATTTTGCAGAAGGGCATCCGCCCTAACTGAAAGGATTGGTCATAGCTTATGGACTCAGTCTTGTGGGCATATAGGACATCCTTCAAGACTCCTTTGGGTACTTTCACCTCGTTTATGGCAAGCCCTGCCATTTACCCGTTGAGCTGAGACATAGGTCACTTTGGGCAGTTGCTGATGTACTTTTGGATCCAGTGAGTATAGGAGACCAGAGGAGGGCAGAGTTAGCAGCCCTGGAGGAGCTTCGTGATACAACCTTTTCGAGCAGCCTACGGTATAAGGAGAGAGTGAAGGAGTGGCATGATTCTCATATCAGCTACAAGCAGTTTGAGCTAGGACAGAGAGTATGGTTTTTTTATGCCAGGCTTCGTTTATTTCCAGGGAAGCTACAGAGCAAATGGAAGGGACCCTATCTGGTCTGAAAGGTACATGACAATGGGAGTATTGATATATCTGAATTGTCTTCTGATGCTACCTTTCGTGTTAACGGGCATCGGCTCAAACCATATCTATATCATGAGCCGCTGGTCGTTGATGTTGCCCCCATTCACTTTGCGTGAGATGTAGTCTTTTGACTCACATCTATTGTATCTCACGCCTGATTATCACTGTTCTTCCGACTTGTATAGATCCAGTTGTCTATATCACTCCATTCTTTGGTCCCATACCCCATCTTTATCTTATGATTATGCTATACTTAGGGTGTACTTTACACTAAGTATAAGGGGGTGTAGGAATCTTGGGTATTCTATTGATTCTTTCTACCTCTGTTTTGCTGCCTATACTTAGGGATATTTTACCCTCAGTATAGGGGAGGTAGACCCTATGCATTCTTCCACTCGGATTTCCCTTCATGTACAACTTGCTATACTTAGGATTACTTGATCCTAAGTATGGGGGGAACATCGAGTCTTCTTCATTCTATTCTTTGATTCGTCATTGTAGTATACCATTCCTTTTCACTTCCCTATACTAAGCAAGAGTTATGTCTTCTTCATCTCTCTTGATTCACTCTGAGGACATCGTTCGAGCTAAGTATGGGGGTTGTCGTATATATTTCATATATACTTTATCCATAACTCGTACTTTGTGTGAGTGTGTTAATAAATAAAATGGCTAAAAATACATTCTTAAAATCCATAAAAATTTAAAAGTTTTCCTTGTAAATAAAATTCTTCTTGCACATACATAGCTATTTATAAATTTTTTTGTACAAATGATTGTAAAAATGATTTGTGTAAATAGTTTGTAAATATTTTGATATCAAAATTATGTATATAGTACAAAAGTTTTGTAAAATGTTTGAAAATCAAAAAGTTTGCTAAAATCTTGTGTAAATTTTTGTAAATATTTTGCAAAACTTAGCATTCATGCATACATCCATGTTTTCAAACATTTTTCAAAAAGTTTGCACATTTGCAAAAATCTGGTAAAGAATGGCATAATTGTAAATATTTGTACAGTTTTTCCAAATCATAGTTGATATTTAAACTGACCTGGAATTAAATTGGAAAATGGAGCTTGGTTAAGACCTTAGAGGAACCTTATAGGGCTTAGGATTAAGACTTTTCAGGTCCATTTGTGACTTAATTCTTTGAGTCCACTAGGCTATGAGCATATGTCATCTTGATGAGCCTAAGTAAAAGTGGTGGGTCTGATTGAAAATAAAACACCCACCGGAGTGTATATAGTCAAATAAAGCAAAGCATATGTTACACATGACCATCTCATGAAGCTTGTAGTGGGAGACTCAGCTACACTGGTTGGGCTCCCAAGGATACATGGCTACACTGGTCATGGTCCATTTTCTTCTTTCCCCTCTTCTTGAGCCGGTTGTACTTGAACTTAGAAGGGAATACCCCGCTCCTCGAGGAAAGAGTTGCTAGACTGAGGCATTAGAGTTACCTTATAAGGGGGCGCTTTGTTATTTCTAAGGTGGGGAGCTACATATCACTTACATAGTACAAGGAAAGATTCATGGCCATTAGAGTTTGTGTATGTAGACTTGTTCTGATATGGTTTATTGAGGAGTCTTGACCATAGATTGGTGGAACTTAGAGGTTGTTGAGTTTTAATCTTAAGTCCAAATAAGGTTCCGACAAATTAATAATTCAAAGATCCAACGGAGCTCCATATTTCAATTTAATGAAGGAAAGTTTAATAATCAACCTTGATTTCCCTTCTTTTTCTTTTTCATTCTCTTTTTCACTTCTTTTTCAAATAAGTGTTTGCTAAGGGACTAGCAAAAGTAAAGTATAGGGGGGGGGGTGATGAATCCTCATTCACCACTCTTTATTCTTTTATTTTAGCTAAAAATCTTTGCAAAACATCATGTAGATACTTGTAAATATAATAAATTACCAAATTGCATGCTTTGTGTAAATATCAATAATTAGCATGTTTTTGTGCAAAACTAAAGAATAAAGAAATAAAGAAAAAGAGGGAAATATTTAGAATAAATATTGAGTGATCTGAACCCAAGAGAGGACCCAATATGGGCCTCATCGCCAAATAAACCAAGTAGAAAGAGATAGGGCCATTCAACCATGTTCCTTTTCCTTCTTATTTGTATATATTTTTATTTTTATATTTAGAAAAAACACAAAAAAATGTATTTGTATTAATCTTCATAATATTCTAAAAAAATAAAAATAAGAAAAATTAAATAAACTAAAAATAAAATACTTTCTCTCTCTTTTGTACTTATACCTCGTATATACCAATAAAAGACCTAGTTATTTTACCCTTGTAAAGAAACAACAAAAATAAAATAAAAATTATTTTATATCCCAAATTTTATGTTGTAAATAAATAAAATATAAAATTAGAGTAATTGTACAAAAATAAACTAATAAAAATAAAAATATAAAATACATTGGTATTTTATACTTGTATATAATATTATATTATGTATATACATTAATTTATTTTTCAAAAAATAAATAAATATCACAAAAAATTAATTTGAAAATAATAACATTTTTCATTTTGTAAACATTTTTAAATAAAATCGTTTTCTATTTTTTATTTAATTTATAAATTATTTTTGGCTATCTTTATTCTGATTGGTCCACGGGGGATTGTTGACCCCCAGTCAACTCTCCCCCTGGACCATTTGAGCCCAGATCCGAATTTCGGCTCGTTTTCCCCTATTTATCCCGCACTGATCCGCCAACTATTTTCATTGATTTGAGGCTCCGTATACTGAGGACTGACCCGTGATTCTCGCCTGATACTATCCTTAGGGGTCCGCTCTTCGGAGTGTGCGCCCGATCCCCATCTTCTCGGACCTCACCTCATATAAATTTGACCTGGAGCCGCCATTTTCTGTATCTCCAGCCATCGCCTTCGTCCCCAGGGACCTCCACTTCCTTTCCTTGAGTGACAGCTAGGTCGAGGGAGTGTTGCATCGAGGACCGAGGCCTCTAGCCTCAGATCCGACGAACCATCTTGTCGTGCTCCGCTACCCGTGAGCTCTAGCCTCTGGAGACGTCGCTCCATCGAGGCGAAGATCCCAGGAGGACCAGCACCTCCATCATAGACACCTTCATCCATCAGGTAGATTAGCTAGCCTCTAGCTTCGTCTAATTTCCGATTCTTCGATTTTCGACCGTCGTGCCTTCATCGGATCATCCCGCACCTCCGATCGTCCATCAATAACTCTGATTAGCCCTTCACCCTCGTGAGACTCCTCTCCATCTTCTCCACCCCTTCAGCCACCCTGGTTTGCCCCGGAATAGGTCATCGGCTCTCCTCCGTCGTCGCTTCGCCTGAGAGCTCCGCTCCGCCTCCCCCATCTGCCCACTTTGCGCGTAACCGGATCGAGGCACTTTGCCCTCAAACCAGCATTCTTTCTATGCAGGACTAAAGTAGAATGGACCTCATCTGGAGATCCGATCATTGAAGCACACCTGCTCCAGGTCCACCTCGTCGCCGAAGCGCTCCAGTGGCTCCCGGCCTCATCGGAGCAGGCCATCAGCTGCAGACCATCACCGGCTTTGTTTTCTCTCTTAGAGAAGCCTAGGAGGAGTCCCCTAGCGTACGTATTGGCCGGTCGAACTTCGCCGACGAGCAGTTCATCTAGGATCCTCCCCCACCGTCCAATCGAACTCTTCCTTTAGGTCAATCTCAGTCATCCATCTGCGGAGAGCTCCTAGCCGTACGAACCATCTGAGGATCTTATCCGGAGCGTTGATCGTCGAAGGGGTATCATCGAACCATGATCGTCCGATCATACGTGGAACCCGCTTCGACCATCAGATCTTCAATAAAGGGGTAAATTTCACTTAGGCCCTTTCTATTTTAGCATTTATTCCTAGTCCTGTAAATATTATCTGTAGTTGTTTTTAATTTGGATAATTTGCACTTTGGACCTTAGTTTTTCAGAATTTGCATTTTAGTCCCTCTCTTTGTGTTGCACGTACTTCGTCACATGACTTTCTGGGACATTTGTGTGTATAGGTCTCGGGTTTAATGCATGTTATGATTTGATATTTTAGTTTTGATATTTGCATTCATACCCATGTGCGTGCTGGATTTGAACATGTGTTAGATATAAAGTGAAAATTGCATTAAGCCCCCTACATTTTTGGCGCATGTTATAATAAGTTATGAAATTTACTTTCTTTGCACTTAGGTCCTTGTGTGTTGTGCATGTTTTATTGGTTGAATAAAATAGCAAATTGATTCCAAATTTCATGAAATTTGGACACATGGCCCCTACGATTGTGTAAAAATTTCATTGATTTTTTGGGATATTTTTGTTTTGATTTTTTTTAGAAATTCAAAAACCCCTATTTTTGCTATTGTCTAAATATAAAAACCAATTAAAAATATTAAAAAGTCCGCAAAAATTCCAAAAAAATGTGCTTTGTTTGTTTTGTTGTCTTGTTGCTTCTGTCCAATTTTTAGTTGATTTTGACTTATAAAATATTAAAATTGAAAAACCCTAAAAAACTCATAAAAATATTACAAATTCTAAAAAATTCAAAAAATGCAATTTCCTTTCCTATAGTTCAGTTTTTACTTGTAGTTTTTCCTGAAATTGTCTCTGGAATTTTATAGCTATTTATTTATTTTTAAATAGCCTTTGGATTTTGGCTGCACATTGATTTCCATTATTTGTCTTATTTTATTTTTATAAAATCGATTAAAAATTATAAAAATCTGATAAAATTACCAAAAACACTTGAAAAATTATAAAATATTTTATCTTTCATTTTCTGACTTGTTTTGGTGTATTGAATAATTCTTTGATTGTGCCCTTTTTAGCCTCCTTTTACATTTTCTTTGCAAATCAAAATCACAAAAAAAAATTAAAAACTCATAAAAATCACCAAAAATATTTTCTTCTCTTTATTTGGATTTCAGACTACTTCGTAGGCTTCTTAGTCAATCCTTCCTCCTTGAGTCCGACCCTGGTCGCTATACCAGGTTAAATAAAATAGCGAGAATGCTGTTTGGATTATTTTGTTGATTTCTTTGACTTGATGGTCTTGATTTCTTGTTGATTGAGCTTCGAGGTTCGGGTCACAACGACCTATATTTTTACCTTTAATCGGATCACGAAAGTCTCATCATCAGGTAACGAAATCCTTCCGTTTACTGTTGTATTTTCATATGAGATCGTTGAAATTTATGATTACATATCCTTTGCTGTGAAGAACCCTAAATTGGCTATTTTTGAGAAAATATGAAAATTTGCTTTGTGATTTCATTTAAAATAAGGTCTAAGTATCGAATTGATGCAGTGACTTAGAAAGCTAGTGTTTGGAAGTTAAAATGAACATAAATATGAGTATATAAATATATGAATTAATTTATGCGTAAGTTTATACTAGGTGTTGATGATTATACAAATCGAAGACTTAATTAAAGAATTACATCATGGGATTTGATGTGTATTGAATTGGATCCTCAAAAGGACCGTGTCTTACGTTAAGAATGACTTGGAGCAGAACTACAGGTCGGGCATGCAACATGTAGGATTGTCGGTAGGACCTGTATTGGTGTTGCCCTACCTAGGTGATACACGGTTGCCATGTTATGATGAGTGCACACGAAATAAATAATTTACAACGCTTGGTACCATGTGTTGTTATCTTCGGGTTGAATGAATGAAAATGTAGTCATGCCATGTGGAGGCACGGGTTGTTGGATAGCGGCTAGGTCACGATAATATATGATTACAATTTAGCCCGAGGTTTTAAGCAACTGAGTCCTCGAGGATGGTGTGATCCTTTGTTTGCCAAGTTGATGGTTTGAGACCCTGATTAGTAAAAGAAAAGGAAATTGTCAGGGTAGTATTGGAGTATTGGTTGAGATGATGTGCGGCAACATAATCTTACCAGATCAACACAATCTCCAATTCCGAAGTGTCCAAAACTTCGTAGTCTATAGAGTGGTGAGGTAATTCTCCGGAATAATCCCTGACGTAGAATAAAAGGAATAGGAATTAAACTAATGAGAATTAATGAATCTTTTTGTGATAACAAGTTTTGAAAAATTACACATTTATTTTCTTTTCTCTTCTTCCTTGCTTAGCACTCGCTAGTTGTTATCCTATTATTTATTGGAAAACCCAACAGGTGTCGGTGAGCCATCGTGAGAACTTTAGCCATACAGTCAGCCATAATAGCTTTACTCTCTAAGGTAGTTAGTAATATCTCTGTGTATTCCAACTGATGTACATGTAAATGGTTGTAGTGGGACAATGTATCATGTAAACTTTATTTTGTGAATTGAAAAGTATTAAATACTTCTTTCTGAGTATTTTTATTTGCAGTTTGTTTTCGAATGTTAGTTGTGATTGCTGGATAAATCATTGATGAGTAACCAGATCCGATTATGGGAGGATCCGACAGCCCGAAATTGGTGTTGTGACAGTTTGGTATCAAAGACCGATTACTCCCGTAATTTATTTAGTAATTGACAACTGTGATTGATATTTCTAAACTAAGGTTTTATTAAGATCCTTTGGGCTTAATAATTGACTACAATACCATTCACAAGTCATTGTCCCTTATGTACATCATGGTAAGATATATAGGATCTGAACTTTGACCTTGATTCATCCCATAATCGTGGTAGACCAAGATGTGTCTAATTAATTTGCATTTATGATGGTTATGATCCTTGAGATGGGTCAAAGGTAATAAGCATTATAGTGAAGACCCAATACCACAATGAGAGATAAACGTCATCCAGATCCATGAATGCTAGAGTTGTGGGTTTTATTCACTCTCTTAAGAAGAGTCTAGATATCATTAATCCATAGAATTTATTTGCC
Organism: Ottelia alismoides; assembly: GCA_037367405.1. Classification (NCBI taxonomy): domain Eukaryota; kingdom Viridiplantae; phylum Streptophyta; class Magnoliopsida; order Alismatales; family Hydrocharitaceae; genus Ottelia; species Ottelia alismoides. The sequence goes on along the minus strand of JAZKJV010000510.1, from coordinate 18,241 downwards.
CCTACTTCATTTGGAGGAGTAGTGGACGAGGCGCTTCATAGGCACAAAAAAGAAGAGAAGAAGAAGAATACTTGACTCCTACTATAAGGATAATATTCTAATAAAAGTCCAAAACCCTTATCTAAGTAAGGAACTAGGAGGACAATTATAATTCAAAAAGATCTTAGACAATTGTGTGGGACAGATTGCAGGACATCAGTCACCTGCTTATCTTCTACTTATTGAAGTCAATTATTTTGATCTCATCATGGGATGGATCGGCTTGAAAGGCATCATACATGCCTTGATTATTTCCAGAAGACGGTAACTTTTCACATTCTTAACTCGATAGAGTTCCATTTTATTGGAAAGACATCCATAGATGATGTCAAATACATCTCTACTATGAAGGCTCAACAACTGTTAGAACAAGGGTGTCAAGGCTATTTAGCTTATGTATCCACTACATCTGGGTCAGATAGAATGATAGGAGATGTGCCTATAGTGTACGAGTTTCCTGATGTATTTTCATATGAATTACCTGGATTACCACCTGAGCGAGAGATTGAATTTGAAATCTCTCTCACGCCTGATACTCAGCCTATCTCTATTCCTCCATATAGGATGGCACCAGCAGAGTTACGGGAACTAAAAGTACAGTTACAAGAAATGTTAGATGAAGGATTCATTTGTCCTACTACTTCACCATGGTGCGTACCTATCTTGTTTGTAAGATAAAAGGATGGGTCGATGCAGTTGTGCATTGACTATAGACAACTAAACAAGAGGACACTAAAGAATAAGTATCCTCTTCTAAAAATAGATTATCTCTTTGACCAGCTACAAATTTCAACTGTGTATTCCTATATTGACTTAAGACCTGGATACCATCAGTTGAAGACTAAAGATGTGGATATCCCCAAGACAGCCTTTCGAACTATATATGGACATTATGAATTCTTAGTTATGCCTTTTTGTACTGACAAATGCCCCAGCAGCCTTCATGGATCTTATTAATAGAGTATTCAAGGAGTTGTTATATCACTTTGTAGTAGACTTTATTGATGACATACTTGTTTACTCCAAGGATAAGTATCAACTGAACACCATCTCTGGCAGTCACTTGAAACACTAAGGAATAACAAACTGTATGCTAAATATAGCAAATGTGACTTCTGGTTATATGAAAGTATCTTTCTTAGGCCATGTTATTTCTAGAGAAGGTATATCAATTGATCATACAAAGGTTAGTGCAATAATGAGTCGGCAACGCCCGAAGGCTGTCACAGAAATGCGATCTTTTCTGGGTCTAGATGGGTATTATATAAGATTTGTGAAGGACTTTTCACGAATAGCATTGCCAATGACTAGGCTGACTCATAAGGAAGTCTCATTCATATGGTCTGATGCATGCGAAGCTATCTTTCAAACACTGAAATAATGCCTAACATCTGCACCTATCCTTACTCTACATTCTAGGACTGAAGGGTTTACAGTGTACACTAATGCATCTAAAGAAGGACTTGGGGTAGCTCTTATGCAACATGGTAGGATAGTTGCTTATGCATCACGACAGCTCTGGATACATGAGAGGAAATACCCAATGCATGACCTTGAATTACTACCGCATTCTTCACTTTAAATATAGGGAGACACTACCTTTATGGTATTATTTTTGAAATCTTCACCAATCATAAAAGTTTGAAATATCTATTTGATCAAAAAATGCTCAATATGAGACAGAGACAGTGGCTAGAGTTGTTGAAGGACTATGAATACACCATCTCCTACCACCCTAGTAAGGGAAACATCATCGCAGATGCCCTTAGTATAAGAACTTATTCACTTGGGTTGGTGAGTGTTATCCACTTTTGGGTTTACTATCAACGTTGAGTGAATGGAAATCATTTGATATTAATGTTGATATTGTAAGTATTCCTCATCAATATAAACCAGAGATGTGGGATAGAATAAAAATATGACAAGAGGATGATCCAGTCCTTAAAGACTTGAGACAACAACTTGAGAAGAATGAGATAGAGGGATTACAAATACAAGGTGGGTTACTATATAAGCATCACAAAGTTTGTGTACCAAACATACCTGAAATTGATGAAAGATACATTATGTGAGGCAGATTGTTCTAAATTATCCATTCATCATGGAAGTACGAAGATGTATAAGGATCTTCGTTCAAACTTTTGGTGGCCGAGAATGACTAAGGATGATGATGAGTTTGTGAATTCATGTTTCACTTACCAACAGGTAAATGCTTCACATAAAAAGCCATCAGGATTGTTGCAACCTCTCCCTATAACTGAATGGAAATGGGAAAGAATTTCCATGGACTTTGTTACAGGATTACCTCATATGACTGATGGTAAAGATAGTATCTGAGTTATAATAGATCGTTTGACCATGGTAACACACTTTATTCCAATAAGCTTATCCTCCACACCTTTCAGTGGTACATGATGTTTTTCATGTATCAAATCTGAGAAAGTACATTAGGAATCCAGAGCATAAGATAAGTTATGATGATTTACATGTTGAGCCAGATTTGACACACCTAGAAATACCTATGCAAATACTGGACAAGTATATCAAGAAGTTGAGGAATAAAGAGGTACCTCCAGTAAAAGTATTATGGTAGAACCAAGAGTTTGAAGAAGCCACAGGGGAATCTAAGGTGGAAATGAGAGAGAAATACCCCTATTTGTTTGAATGGTAACACTATTTACTGTGTATATCTTTATTGTAAACGAAATGACGCTCATTCTCTTTAAGGTTGTTATGCCAGCATTATAATTCTCGAGGACGAGACATCCTTTAAGGTTGTTATAATTGTAAAGCCTTGAACTTAGCATCTCTCAGATCATGTATCATAAGATCCAGTTCGTCAAGAGGAAACCAATAGAATTTGTTTCGTGTAAATCAAACTTTGTTTTGAATTGTTATGATTTTCAGAAGAAAGAGAAGTATGGAGGCTTAAGATGTCATTAATCCTTATTGACTCTCATTAAGACCAATTAATCGTGATTAAGGAAACTAATAATTGATCAAGTACCACTAATCAACATTAGCAAACACTAACCGAAGATCGGCAAAAGTTAAACTTGAGTCATGAAAGTTAAATTACGATTAGCGAGAGTTAAATCATAATTAGCGAAAGTTAATCATGATTAGCACTAATTAAGCATCATTAGTGAATCTAGAATATTCTGGAAAGTTCTAACTTAAGACATAAGTTTCGGATTATCTTTGGCCAAAAACATGGTCCAAAACCATGGGCCGCTAACTGCAGTTATGGGCTAAACCATGGTTTACTAACCATAGTTAGCGGTTTTCTAGAACCTACAAATGTCCCCCTACCCATTCATTCTCTACGATTTCCACTACCACCACCACCCCAAGGGATAGGGTTGAGAGGTTGGGAGGAGGAGTGGGAGGCAAGGAAAGAGCGCTAACGAAGCGCTGCCAAGAGAACGAGGAGGAGAAAGATACGATCCTCTTCTTGTTGGCTTCGTTTCGATTCATGTTCTTTTTCCAGTTTGGTTTTCGATTCATCTTCTTTTCGATTCGTTTTCTATTGTGATTCAAGAAGAAATATGTGTAACACCCTACTTAGGAGCAGGCGACTATGCACGTCAGTGAACCCTGTGATTTGTCACACCTTCACTCACCTAAGAAGTTTGTTGTCTACCGATTCTCCATCATGTATGGTTCTATTATTTCAGTTATGCTTTTATAGTTGTTTAGATGAAGAAATCTGTGTAATATCTTACTTAGGTGTGGGCGTCTATGCAAGTTAGTGAACCATGTGATTCGTTACACCTTCACTGACCTAAGATGCGTGATATCTATCAATTCTTTATCTCTTGTTGTTTTATTATATCCTTTTAATTTCGTTGTTTTCCTCTCGGTGATATCGATTTTCATTTTTCTTTTAAATATGTTCCGATATAAGGGGAAACTCTGCCGAATTTTTTCTAGAAATATATCCCATAATAAGGGGAAACTCTATTGAAATTTTCTTAGAAATATCAGCATGTATAAGGGGAAGCACTACCGAAATTTTATGAGAAAATATGTTCTTCGCATTCTTTGTGTTCTTCTGTGATGTTCGCATTCTTCGTGTTCTTCGTTCGTGTGTTCTTGGTACGTTCTTAGCGTTTCTGATATGAAAATGAAATTCAATCATTTCAAGAGCTATAAATCATTCTTTTTCAAAAAGAATCGATGAAGCACTGCATGTGCAAGAGAGAGCTCGATTAGATAACAAAATCCTTCCTTTTGCTGTTGGAATTTCATATGAGATCGTTGAAATTTCTGATTTTATGTTTTTTGCTACGAAGAACTCTAAATTGGCTATTTTTGAGAAAATATGAAAAAGTTGCTTTGTGATTTCAATTAAAATAAGGTTTAAGCATTGAATTTGATGCAGTGGCTTGGAAAGTTAAGGTTTTGAAGTTAAAATGAGCATAAATATGAGTATATAAATATATGAATTAATATATGAGTAAGTTTATACTCAGTATTGATGATTATACAAATCGAAGACTTAACGAAAGAATTACATCATGGGATTTGATGTGTATTAAGTTGGATCCTGAAAAGGATCGTGTCTTACGTTAAGAATGACTAGGAGTAGAACTACAGGTCGGGCATGCAACCTGTAGGTTTTTCGGATGGAACCTGTATTAGCCTTGCCCTACCTTGGTGGTACATGGTTGCCCTGTTATGATAAGTGCGCACGAAATAAATAATTTACAATGCGTGGTACCGGGTACCAATACTTTTGAGTTGAATGACGGAAGATGTACTCGTGCCATGTGGAGGCACGAGTGGTTGGATAGCGATTGGGTCACAATAATATGTATTTAAAGCCGTTAGGTTATATGATTTAATTTTAGCCTGAGTTTTTATGCAACTGAGTCATCGAGGATGGTAGGCTCCTTTGTTTTCCAGGATGAGGGTTTGAGACCCTGATTAGTAAAAGAAAATAAAATTGTCAGGGTAGTATTGGAAGATTGGTTGAGGCAATGTGCGACAGCATAAGCTTATCATATCAACGCAATATTCAATCATGAAGTTTCAACAACTTCGGAGTCCATATAGTGGTAAGGTAATTCCTGGACTAATCCCTGACATGGAATAGAAAGGAATAGGAATTAAACTAATGGGAATGAATGAATCTTTTTGTGATAACAAGTTTTGAAAAAATACACATTTGTTTGCTTTTATCTTCTTCGTTGCTTACCACTCGCTAATTGTTATCCTATTATTTATTGGAAAACCCAACAGGTGTCGGTGAGCCAAGGACTTTAACCATCCAGTCAGCCACAATAGATTTACTCTCTAAGTAGTTAGTAATATTTCTGTGTAATTCCTTCCAGCTAATGTACATGTAAATGGTTGTAGTGAGACAGTGGATCATGTAAACTTTATTTTGTGAATGAAAAAGTATTAAATTCTTTTTTCTGAGTATTTTTATTTGCATTCGGTTTCTAGATGTTAGTTGTGATTGCTGAATAAATTACTACTGAGTAACTAATCCCGGTTATGGGATGATCCGACAACCTGGAATTAGGGTCGTGACATCAATACCGGGTCAATCATTTGGGGAATGTAGTGATGAATATCCATTTTATCACCTTTATTCTCTCATTTTGGCCTTAAATCCCTAACTAAATACATGCATATGGCATTAATTTGTATAAAACAATACTCTTTGTTTATACTATAAATACTATATAAATTCATTGATTTAATCCCAAAATAAAAGCATAAATAAAGAAAATAAATGAAATGAAATGCCAAAGGTATTGAATGACCACAAAACCTAAAACCTCGTCATCATGATGACTTGATCGATAAGGAATAAATTAGGGAGATATAAAGGCTAAAAATTACACAAAAACCCTAATTTTTATAATTTAAAAATTATATTTTGGGACCTATTTTATTATTTATTATTTATACCTCAAATAAATAAATTTTGAACATGAAACTTATACATATTAATACAAAGAAAAATACAAAATTCATTTCATTAAAAAATAATGCATTGTGTGCCTAGGACACACATACTAAAAAGCCACAAAGGAAACTTCACAAACCTGTATCTTCTCCATACAAACTCAAAATTCATCAAACTCACTTATTATTCATAAAATTAAATTATCTATTTAATAAAGGTGATCACATTCAATTTTGAGTTAAGATACAAATATTGGCTTTTGGGCCCCCATTATGCAATATACTTATATAAAATAATTGAAATATTTATTTTTTATATTTCTTTCACTTACATATATTTCTATAAGTTTGTAAATATTATTCAAAATACACATATATAATTAAAATAAAATAAACCACCAACAACAACAAAGCCTTTTCCCACAATTTAGTAGGGTCGGTTACATGGATTCTTCGCCTCCATTCATATCTATCTTGGGTCAATCCCGGGCTTATATCCATAAAACTAAGGTCCCTTCATATAGTTTCTTTCCAACACTTCTTGGTCCGTCCTCGCCCTCACTTTACTAGCTCAACATCCCAACACTCGCATCTCCTAACTGGTGCATCAACTGATCTTCTTTGCAAATTACCAAACCATCTTAAGCAGTTTTCTCGCATCTTATCCTCGATCGGAGCTACACCAACTTTCTTTCTGATTGCATCATTCCTAATCTGATCTTTACTTATGTGTCCACACATCCACCTTAGCATTTTCATTTTTGCTACAGCCATTCTCTGCACATGTCTATTGTTCACAGGCCAACATTCAGATCCATAGAGCATAGCAGGTCTCACAACTGCTTTGTAAAACTTTCCTTTATTTTTATGCATTTATTCTATTAGTAACATCTCCATCAATTTACCAATCATGTTTCAAAATAGATCCCAGATGTCTAGAAGAATCTCTCTTCTGAATGTTATCATCACCAATCTTCACCTCGGTTCCTTCACCATTGCTTCCATCAAAGTAGCACTCCATATATTCTGTCTTAGCCCTACTTATACGAAATCATTTACTCTCCAACTCATGTCTCCAAACCTCAAGCTTCTTATTTACTCCATCTCTAGTCTCGTCAATCAACACAATGTCATCAGCAAATAACATACACCAAGGTAACTCGTCTTGAATGTGACTTATCAACTTGTCCACAATCAAAGTAAAAAGAAATGGACTCAAATCTTAACGTTGATGTAAACCAATGTTGATGTCAAAATAGCCAGTCTTCCTAACGGGATCCTTACTCAAGATAAAGCCCTATCATACATGTCCTTTATGAGGTTAATATATAGGACAGGTACTTGTCTCTTCTCCAAAACTCTCCACAATATCTCTCGTGGGACAGAATCATAAGCCTTCTCCAAATCAATAAAGATCATATGGAGGTTCTTCCTTTTAGCTCTATAAATGCCCATTGTTCTCCCCAGCAAATGGATGGCTTCAATAGTTGAGCGACCTAGCATGAATGCGAATTGGTTTTCTTTTATGTTAGAAACTTGCCTCAGCCTTCTTTCAATCACACGTTCCCAAATTTTCATAGTGTGACTCATCAGCTTGATACCTCTGTAATTAGAGCAATTTTGAATGTCTCCTTTATTCTTATAAAGAGGCACCATGATACTCCTCCTCCAATCTTCAGGTATTTTCTTGCTTCGCCAAATAACATTGAATAGATTCGTAAGCCAAGTCAAACCGCGCTCACCTAAAACTCTCCATACTTCTACAGGGATGTCATCCGGTCCTACACCTTTCCCAGGTCTCATAAATTTCAAAGCCTCCTCTACTTCCTTTCTTTGAATCCGTCTATAGCTTGCATGATTCAAGTAACTTTCACTACTAGCCAGATCACCCAAAGTAATCTCTTTATTTCCTTCCCCAATGAAAAGTTTATGGAAGTACTGCTCCCATCTAGTCTCTATATCTTTCTGAGTAACAAGCATGTGACCTTCCTCGTCCTTAATGCATCTCACTTGAGAAATCTCTTTGGTTTTCTTTCTATTGCTTTGACCAACCTGAATATATCCTTCTAACCCTCATTAGAGTCGAGATTTTTACACAAAACTTCACAAGCTTTTGACTTAGCTTCGCCTACAGCCTTCTTTGCTTCCTTCTTCGCTATTTTGTAGTTTGTGATCGTTTCCTCTGTTTTATCCTTAGACATAGCCTTAAAGCATGCTCTTTTAATTTTTTGCCTCTCTTGTACCCCTTCACTCCACCACCAAGCATCCTTTTGACCTGGAGCTCCTCCCTTTGACTCGCCTAACATCTCTTTGGCTACCTTTCAAATACAAGAGGCTACTTCCTCCCTGATAATGCCAAAAGTCGAGCGGTCGTATATTCCACACAACGCGGGAACACAATCGATGTATTGACCACTCAGAAATCCGGATTTAATCAACAATTAACCCACAATATGTAATCAAACAATGACAAGTAAAAGTGGAGTTTAAATTTATTATTAACTTTACATAAAAGATGTATAGGTGTAAGTATATAGAGGTTGAACTCAGGGAGCACACAGGATAGATAAAGCAATTGCAAAGAGTGTGATGTGATTAATTGTCTACATATATGCAATTTTTTTGGGTTTTTAATTTTAAATTTTTTATTTAATTTTTGATTTTATAATTTTGTATTTTGGTTTTTTAAATTTTTTGATTTTATCTTTTCTTTTTATATTTTATATTTTTATATTTTCTTTTTCTATAATAGAATGTATATACAATATAAGGAAGAGAAAGATGAGGTATTTATAAATTTGAGGAAAAATGCTCAAAAATCAGGAAATAAAATGTTTTTGGTCTTTTTATAATTTTATACTGTTTTTGTGATTTTTGAGAATTTTTCTGAATATTTTTGATATTTTTAAAAGTTCAAATACAAGAAAATAGTACATTAAGCTGCTAGCCGAAATTAAAACGAGAATACAAATTATCAAACAGTATCCAAAATTCCTCAAATTAATTTTAAAATAAAGGCAATAAACTAAGGAAACTACAGAAATTGAGTTTGTATTTTTAGGATTTTTAGGTTTTTATGATGTTTTTAGGGGTTTTCTAATTTTTAGGGTTTTTGTTTTGAAATTTTTAAAGATTTTTGGACTGACACTAAAATATGATAAGACAAGAAAAATATTTTTTTTTGGAATTTTTCAAAACATTTTTATATTTTTTATGGATTTTCTAATGCAAACAGTGCTGAAAATACATGTTTTTATTTTTAATAAATATGAAAATGCAATAAAAATGCAATGCAAAAATATGGCTTGAATGAGCAAGAAAACATGAGCTTAAACTAATTTTTATGGATTTTTAAGCTTTTATAGATGCATGCAATAAATAGAGATAACGACAAGAAACTACACACAAGCGAAGGGCATAAAATGTAATTATCCAGAAATTCAGGGGCCTAAGTGCAATTGTTCCACAAAATATAATACTGAATATAAAACTTAATGGACCAAATATAAAATTCAAGAACCTCAAGGGTGCCCTTGCAAAAAGCACTAGACCTACGTGCATCGCACGCGCACCTGGCAGGGTCACCAATGCAATTATCGAAAAGTCCTTGGCAAGATTGCAAAATTTCCAGAAAGTTTATAACTGTAATTAAAAGTTCAGGTACTAAACGTAAATAAAACAAAGCCCCAGGGGTCTTTACACAAAAATGCCAAGTCACGTGCGTAAAGCACGTGACCTGGCAGGGACCCATAAGTAATAATACAATAAACGGGGGACTTTAATGCAAATGTCATAGAAATATATAACAGCAAATGAATGTCTTAAGACTAATAGAATATTACAAAATTTGGTGGAGCTAAACGTGCAAAATTCCCACCTTAGGCACGATCGAATGGCGCTGAGCCGTTCACTTAAGACACGTAGCGCCCTCACAAAGCGCGATACCCCTACGATCTGCACGGTCAGGATTAGATGATGCTCGATGATCCGACGGCTGACACCATGCTCGATCCAAGGTCTGACGCTCCACTGGAAGAACTAAGGCTGATCGGACAGCTAGAAAGGGTCGACGAAGAACAGGGATGAACCCGCCGTGAGGCGAATTTCCCAGGTCCTGATCTTCCTCCTCCGTCGGGATTTGATGCTCCAAAACGCCATGGCTCTTCCCGGAGTGGTCCCCAAGCGGCTGGAAACTCCAAAAATCCCCGACGGTAGCTGGGGGGCTCGCGCGAGGCCGCTGGAGCAAGATAGCTCCAGGAACCTCTGCCTCCTCCCAAAACGAGTCCTAGGCCTTTCAATCACGCGTGGTCCTGCAAAAAGGAGTTCAGGAGGTCGCGGGCAAAAATTCCGCGACGACCTATGGGCGAGAAGTGGGGGTGAACGGTGATATGAAGGCCGTCGGAGCAAGCTCCGGCGAGGGGGTTGGTTGATGATCTCTGAAAGGCGTGAATCGAAAATGAAGGGTGGAAAAGAGTCCTGCTACTACAAGGAACAAAATCGCACAAGAAAAACAAGATAAAATGCGTTACCTCAAAGGTTGAAAAACCCAAGGTTTGACCTCAACGGCCACGATCGGAGATAGGGTTGGAGACCGACTTCAAGCCCTCGTCGTACATCAACGGAGGTGTGGGATGACTCCCCTATCACCGGAGCACACCCCTACCCACACCCGGATGTCTAAGCTGGGCCCAAAGTGGTTCAAAGAAAAGAAGGAAGACGGGTTGGGTCTTTGAAAGAATGGCTATCGAGGCTCAAAGATCGAGATGCCAGGAGCGCCACAATGATCCAATCCCCAATGTAAGCTATAGACGTGTATCATGGAAGCATGGGGAGAAAAGTGCAGAAGAAATCATCATAAAAGGAGGAACGAGTCGGCCTAGAAAAATCCACGAAAGCGGACAAAACTACGGTCTGACACATCTACAGGAGTTAGGGTCAGAGAGTTGACCTGCCGGTCAACTCTCCAGACCCCCTGGTTGGTCCACGTGGAACAACCAGGAAAATCCTGGAAAAAATCAATTATAAAATAATTTAAAAATAGAAAATGATTTTATTATTTTTAGGTTATAAAATAAAAATGTTTATTATTTTATAAATTATTTTATGGTGATTTTTAATTATTTTTAAGAGGTATAAAAATAAGAGTTGCCTTTTATAGGCTATATAGGTATATACAACTATATATTTTAATATTTTATTTTTATTTTGTATATTTAATTTATTTATTTTTGTTTATTATTTTATAAATTTATAACGTATTTTCGTACACTTGAATATATACTTTTTTATTTTTCTGATGTAATTTGTACACTTAATAAAATAGAAGTATTATTAACATAGGTGTGTGTATTGACCTAGGTATTATAATACAAGTATTTTATTTTTGTGTTTTATTTCTATTTTATTCCTATTTTAATGTACATAGATACTATAAATAATATTTACAAAATTATAAAAATATAAAATTATGAAAATAATGAATAAATAATAAAAATGAATATTTTAATCTGTACAAGTATACAAGTGGGGTCCAAAACTCAACTTTCAAATCGTAACTCCGAAAAATACGAAACCACCTTCATTAAATAGTTTATTTTACACTATATACAATTAAAGGTGAGTTTGGTACATTCGAGTTTTTGTTTGCAAGATACGGGTCTGGGAAGTTGGAATTATGAGATTTTATTTAGATCATATCTTTTTATCTGTACATTATTTTTGTATGAAATCAATTTTGTATTTTTCTTTATTTAATTATATACAACTTTCATATACAAAGTTTCTTTATTTGAGGTATAAGAAGTGGAACCAAAAATAGATCCCAAAATGAATAAAGAATGAATTGAATAAAATGTATTTTTATTGTATTTTGGCCCTTATCTCCCCTACTTTATTCCTTGTCGACCTATTCATCGAGATGTCTAGGTCTTGGGGTTTCGGGTCATAAAATATTTACAATATTTTATTCTTTTTATTTTCTTTTATTTATTCTATAATTTAGGCTTTAAATACAGTATTTTATACACTATTTACATACACATGCATGAATGCTAAGATGCGGGAATTAAAGGTATTTACACGCATTTGCCAGGGTTTTTGATGCCAAAATGATAGAATAAAGATGATGAAATGTAGCTCCATCACTCCCACATCTCGTTTGCACTTCCGCTACAATCCCAAGATAAGTCTTCTAAAACCTTCTCCTGAAACTCGATTGCTTCAGTGGAAGATTCCACCATCTAGTTCTAGTGATCTTAGGAACCCTCCTTTTCTTTACCAGCCCTTTTATTTGTACATCCAAGACTAACAAACGATGTTGGGTTGTCAAACTCTCTCCTGGGATTACTTTGCAGTCTTTACAACACAACCGATCTCTTCTCCTCAAAGCAAAGTAATCTATCTCTATTCTAGTTGGCCCACTCTTAAAAAAAAATTAAATGCTCCCTCTTCTTGAAGAGAGTGTTTGCTATGAAAAGATCATATGCTATTACAAAATCCAAGATGAATTTTCCCTCTTCATTTCTATAGCCAAAACCATGTCCTCCATAAACACTATCATACCCTGAAGAATCTTTTCCCACATGTTTATTAAGATCTCCACCTATGCAAATCATCTCTCTTTATGGGATTCCTTGTAAAATCTTATCTAGATCCGCCCAAAAAGCTTGTTTAGTCCTTTCATCTAAACCAATTTGTGGTGCTTAAATTAAGATTATATTTAGAATTTCTTCTTCAAGCACCAATTTTAGCAAAATAATCTGATCACCGAATCTTTGCACCTCAACAACACAGTCATTCAAATCCTTATGAACAACCACTACAACACTGTTTCTACCCTTATCTTTACCTGAATACCAACGTTTAAAGCATATCTTTTTGATCTCCCTTGCTTTCTCTCCAACCCATTTAGTCTCTTGAAGACATAGTATATGGATCTTCCTTCTTTCCATTGTATCCACTATCTCCATCAACAGCTAAAGTGCCAATATTCCAACTACCAATCCGCAACTTCCATTGCAATGTCTTTTGGACTAACTTGCTTACTCGCATGCGTCCATTATGCGAGAACCCTTGTAAATTTTGGACTGCATCCGAGCGATGATGTAACGGAATTAGCTTAATTACCCGCATGCGTTCCTCATGCGAGAGCCCTTGCAAATTTTGAACTACATCCAGGCTGCGATGTAGTGGCCCTTGTCAATTTTTCATTGCATTCGAGTGATGCAACACATCGCAAGTAGGGAACGCCCAACGAAATCTGTCTATTTACTTGAATCCATGTTGAAAAGATCCAACTCTCATGAGGCAACTTTCTAATTTTTTTTTTAAAAAATATTATTTAAGAAGTTGTCTCGAAGTATTTTACGATGGATGTCTGCTACCTAACACAACCTCCTCATTTACCCGGGCCTGGGACCGGCCATTGCTAAGTTAAAATAAAATAAAATAAATCATATAAATTAATATATAGGTAAAGAGTATCCATAATATACCTATATACATATACCTATTTATTTAAGTATGTTAATAAACTCAAAAAATAAAATAATATATATATATATGTATATTTAAATAATTTATAAATATAAAAAATAGCATATAAAATAATAACTTAGATAATACAAAAAATATATATCATATATATGTGAATATACTTATAATTATACCTATAAATTTACATTTAATAAATTAACTTGTAAATAAACAAAAATCTGAATAAAATACGACATAAAATAATATTTTTTTATGTTTTGAGTTTTACTTAATTAATTTGTTAATTATTTTATTTTGAACTATTTATTTGTTTTCCAATATTTTCTGTGCCTACGTGGACCAATGAGGAACACATCTAATTTGACCTCGGTCAACTCCCTGCCCCTCATAGACATGCGCATGTCAGACGTAGGTACCCTTGTTTCTCACCATTTTCACGATCAAGGTTTTCATCTTCTTGCAATTCCTTCTTGACTTTTCTTCCTCGATCAATGCTATTACACACCAATACGATTCTTCGATCTCTGGAGCCTCGATTCACCCGCAAACCCCAGATCCTCCTCGTATGTAAATAAACTTTACCTTACCAAATTTTGAAATCTATCCTTTTTGGCTACCCTAAACCATCAAACTCCATCCAAAACAAGTTGAGCGAGGTGACAACTTGCTCCTTGTGGATTTGCAGTACACGAAGGGTTGATTTTTGAAGAGATCCTCACCACACTGGAGCTCTGCCAACGAGGTTCCTTCTCCCGGTCATCCTACGTCAGGTGAGCTCACTTGACCAGAATATACAAGAAAGTTTGCTTTACCTACCGCGAATTCCTCACTTGACTAGAAGTTTATGCCACCTAGTATTATTCCCAGTTAATACAACTAATGAAAATATAGAAGAAAGTTTGTTTTACCTACCGCAAAATCCTCACTTGACCAGAAGTTTATTAACTCCCTTCATTGTTTAGGGGTAACACATGGTGAGACATTCTGTACCAATTTCTCGTAGGGCATCTGTTGTATTGTTACCATGACATTTACGTATCCCTTAGAATGATGCAATATCTCCCTCGCATAATACATAATCGGTCCATCGACCATCAGATCTCGATCCCAAGTAAATGCATCATATAAGATTTAAACTTAAATCACAATTCAGCAACTTTAAGAATACAATATTTGTAAAATACATTACCTCCATAATAGATAGAATGACAACCTTGACTCCCTAAGGAATCTGTCAAAGGTCTGTAGTAGTGATGGGAACTCGTGCACGAGCATCTTGTCCATGGTAACTCTGGAACTCTGTGGAGTTCTCATCCACATCATCGCCTCCAACAATACTCATGTGTAATGTCTACCCAAGAGGGAGATGGTCCAGGGACCTACACTGAGAGGGTCATTGTCATCGTTAAGAAACACCACTATTGGGATTAGATGAGGGCTCCCTATGCATGCGAAGTGATTCAGTATTTTCTTGAATATGTCTAGGCCTAGGAGCCATACCTAAAAATAAAAAGAATATAATTTCAATATTATATGTGATTAGCACAAAGTAAATAAACCATGTTATAGATTTTGATTGAAATAAAAAAGAATCTTTACCTTTTATTTTATTACAATATTGTTGCAAAATCTTCTACTGCTACTAGCAATGTCGTTATCTATTACAGAAAGCATAATATCATGTAAAGAATTCTGGTATGCATCATCATTATCCACTACATCTTGATGATCATTAACATCAAATAAATTCTTAGGTATTGTCCTAACATGTATTATCCATCCACTGACAGAGTTGTCTCGTACATAAAAGATCTGCTCTACCTGACTTGCAAGAGCAAATGACTCATTGGTTTGCAACAAACCTGTTTAATTTAAGGAGAGAACATCATTTTTGTCTTATGAAAACCTACTCCTACATGACCAACATCAAACCAAATACAATGAAATAGAACACACTTTACGTCATGTGTAAAACTCATATCTAATATATCAACTATTTCACCAATATATCCATCTATTCCAGCTGAGCATTTTTACTTCACTATCACATCGAAAGCTGTATTGCTTTTGAAGGCTAGGGTTTGGGCCTTATTGTATCAAGAAAATGAGTAGATCACATCGAATACAATCTAAGGCAACTAGTGATATTAGTTGCAATGGCAACAAAATTTTAGAAATTGTAAATAGATGAAACCACATTATATGAGAACACATCTCAAATAATTTCATTAATATCACAAATGAGTCAAAGTAATACCTCTTTAAGTGTGATTGTGATCGCTAATCTCTAACGTAAGAGATTCTCCTATCTCAAGTCTGGTCCGACGTATAAGCACTTGCATATACACAGATGACACACAGAGCTCTCACAATCTAAATTGGTGATATGACGTTGGAATATACCGATTTTCTTCTCATGTAATACAGATCATTCTTCATGAGGGAGGTGCACTAAAGAAGGCGGAGATCCACGAGCAGTTGATCCGACAGGACAATGTGGTTGCGACGACGTTGATGCTATCAACAACCCTACAGTGGATGACCGCTGGAATTTGAGAGAGGGAGGTTATGGACGTGTACAAGAGAGAGAGAGAGGGAGAGAGAGAGAGTTTTTACTCTTGCAATTGTATATGTGATGTCTGTAAAGAAAAGGATAGGTCTACCCTTTCTTTTATCCTAAATTAGATGGTGGAGATGCACTCCTAATTTATATTATTGGCTGGGATTTTGTTGCAAAATTTTACAACAACAATTAATTTAGTTTCAATGAAAAAAACATGGTGTAAGTAATATTAACATATTTAGTTTCGATTAGATAAAGATTCTCATTAATGGAATAGGAGTAAGCATCCACCTTCCATTAAAAGGGAAGAGAGAAAGCCTCCTTCCCTTTAAATCGAGGTGGACTGCCCCACTTGATTTGAGAGAGAAATCTCTCTGCAATCCTAATGTAATCTTATTACATTAAATCTTAATTCATGGAAATCTTTTTTCAATAAATATCACCAAATAATTATTGCAAAATTATTTGTGACAATTGCAAACAAAATCATTGATAATTATGAATTAAATTGAACCACCCAATAAAATGTAAGTTACATTTACAATTAATTATACAATGTGATTCCAATTCACGTCAACATTTATTTTGTAGGTCTTATTTACAATTATCTCTCTCTCTATTATATTATAAATCACATTTATAATATTATATATATATATATATATTGATTATTATGTATAGTGGTATCCACTTTAATACAAACTTTGATAACTAAAACATATTTAATTATCTTAGATGTTAATTCTCATGTGTACAAAATAATATGAATTATATTCACATTATTCATGATAATTAAATCATATTTAATTATCTACTTCATTGCTTAGATACATTATCAATAATTGTACTATTCTTTAACCCTTTCATATGTTTTCTCCGCAGATACTGGGAGATAAGGACCAGACGATTGTACACTCCGTGTATAGTGACTTGGATATTGAGATCAAATCTCAAGTCTAGAACTCGGGAGCATCTCATAGAT
Organism: Ottelia alismoides; assembly: GCA_037367405.1. Taxonomy (NCBI): domain Eukaryota; kingdom Viridiplantae; phylum Streptophyta; class Magnoliopsida; order Alismatales; family Hydrocharitaceae; genus Ottelia; species Ottelia alismoides. The sequence goes on along the minus strand of JAZKJV010000510.1, from coordinate 1,244 downwards.
ACTTGATTAAATCGAAATGTAAATCTAATTTTCTCATTACAACTGAATCATATTAAGATCAGTGTCCAACATTTAGACTAATATTAGTCTACTGATCTACGAAAAAGAGTCACTAAAATGCATACCAGTTTCATCATTCCCTCTGATTGGAAGTGACGGTTATACAATCATTTATGATCATATTCTTAATAATCATACATCTTGTGTATTGGAAGACCTAGATTAAACCTAATCTTTTAGATCATATTTGAATTGTCTTCTTCGGGGTTTTATCGTTAAGTTTCTCATCAGATCATTGGGAGTTGGTATTTATCATATACTTTTAAAAAGCATATATCATACCTATAAATTCCGTCAAGCTTCCAAAGCAAGATGACCATGCATGGAATTTGATCCCATCTTATGAGTGAGCTCGTGTCTTCCGGTTCAGTAATGAACCTGTATGATCCCTTTAAGAGATCGTATTACTCATATTCCCTCGTATGCACACCTGCTCATTTATATATAGACCTTGATTAGGTCATCAATCGAGCATTTTTTGTGTATGAAAAACGAGCATGCACATTCAGCAGTGAGGAAGTCCACCGAAGGTGAGAGATCCAGTCAGTCGAAGCTTTCCTGGGCGAACCTTCTTCCCGGTTCATCAAGATGGCTTCTTTACCGTTCATTCAGGAGCTCCTACCATATCACACAACCACCGTCAAATTTTGAGGTGGCAACACCATAGATCTTAGATGGAGATCTAATCAAGATCGCTCATCCTTGAAGCGGTATGCACTATTCGTAGCATGGCACATGGCTAGGTGAAGAATCATCGTTGTCGGGTCGTTTTAGTGGGGGTAATTTTGCCATGTACCCATGCACATTTTGTATTCCATTTTTAGTATACAAAAATTTATCTACAATTCTTAATTTTTGTAAAATTTGAAAAAGGACCCCTAAGCTTTCCTCATTTGCACCTTGGTCCATTGCCACATCACCTAATGTTCCTATGCGTGTGAGGGGTGTGTATTTTGCAGGGGAGGCCTTACATTTTTGGTATTTCAATTTAGTCCTGTAATTTTAAATTTAAATATTAAAGTTTTTTGTATAATTTGCATTGTTGACCTCGCACCTTTTATTAATTGCAAAAATACCCATGTTAGCATTATTTATTGGGTATATTTGGGTATTTTCACTTTTCGCTCTTAGGTTCTTTTAGGGATATTCTAGAATCATAGAAAACTTTTCTGATATTTACAAAA